>CM060464.1:23759151-24359151 GCA_030544235.1 Lepturacanthus savala | reverse complement strand
TGAATATTCGGTTAGCAGGTGGTCTATAAATTGCAGGACAACATATTGATAACAAATAAGATTAAACCATGAGATTTTTGTTGCGCTTCGAGTTTTGGAAAGAGCTACTATTATTTGCCCTGTGCACTTCCATTACATCGAAAATCCAAAGTGAATCAGAGGGAAATCGTTACAAATCTCAGTGCTTGAGGGTTAAATTATGGTCTCCATGCTTCATCTAAATGCCAGGAACATGGGAAACGGGGCTAGATGTCCAAAATCTATCCCTGTAATACTACCATATATATGTATATATACGTATATGTGCATGTGTTGGAATTCAACAGACACTGGAATGGAATGGCTGGAATACATGTAGAGATGCTGATTTCAGAAAAAAAAATGCAGTGGTCTAATTTTTTTCCAGAGCTGTATATTGTATAAGGGGTTTCTGTGCATGTGCATTTAGAAAAGTATCAGCTGTTTTAATCTAGTTGGAGTCCTGCTACAGACTTTAAACGCCCTCCTCTGTCTACTCCTCCCATCTTCCAGGCACCGACCTCTTCTCTAACTGCACGGAGGAGTGCAAGGCCCTGGGCCACTCGGACCGCTGCTGGATGCCAAGCTTCGTGCCCTCCGATGGGCGCCAGGGGCCGGACTACCGCAGCAACCTCCACGTGCCTGGCATGGACTCGGTCCCAGACACAGAGGTATTTGAAAGCCCCGAACAAACGGCCGATAAGTCATTCTCCACCTTTGGCAAAGAGACTCCTCTCAGTCACCTCCACCACCACCACCACCACCACCTCCTCCACAACCATCACCTCAGCCACCACCACGGCTCCTTAGAGAGGAAAGAGTTGGAAGCATTTCTGCCTAGCTCCAGAGCAGTTTATAACCCATCTCATTTCAGTGAGTATTCTGTTTCGTTGGCCTGAGCACCCGCTCCACCCTTCCACCTTCCACCTCCACCCCTTCTCTCCCCTTTTGCGCTCTCTGATCTGGTGATCGAATTAGGTGGAAAAAGAGAAAGATTCCAAATTCAATTTTCTCCCTGGATTGGCTGTCGGAAAGGAAGCGTGAAATTCATTTCAGGCCTGACCCTTGTTCTCTCTCAGCCCCTCTTGTCAGAGTGTTTAACTAACTCTTCCCTCTTTCTCAAGCATCTCCATTATCTCTCCGGCTGTGATGATCTTATCTTCCCCCTCACCTACCGTTTCAATTCATTCCCACACACACATACACACACCCACACACACACACACACACACATGCGCACGCACGCAAACACACAAGGAACCTCAGAGCACTGACTGACTTTTCAAATTAAACATGCCAAAAGCAATTATGATGTATAAGGCTGTGTTGATGTGGGTGGAGATGTTAGCATTAAGGAAGCTCTGTCTCATTATGGAAGAATGGCTGCAGTAATATAAGAGACGCTGGCCCTCTCACGACGCCCGGCAATGAAAATGTCTGTTTTTAATCAGTGAAGAAGAAGAATAACGGCAGCCAGCGAGTTTAACATCTCATTCTCATGCAGGGGACGTTGCGTTGCGTTGGAGCCGAAGGATCAAAAAACAGTTTTAGATAATTGAGGAGGGGGTGTAGGGGGGATGAGGAGAAAAAAAAGCAGCATTTCTGAAGGAATTACTGTTTCTAAACGCACATTCAAAAGCCACAAAGAGATACATCCTCAATCACTGCAATTTGGTGATAATGCTTAATTATAATTTTGTCAAGCAGTGCCTGAAGAGGCCCCCTCTCTCATCATCCGACACAGCGAGCTGGAATTATCACACTGTCAGAGTCCCGCTGCTTCCCGAGCGCCGTCATTTAAAACCACAGCATGCTGTTAGGAACAGCAGGGAAAAAAATGTTTTTTTTCCCCCTTTTAATTAATGTTTTATTCATTTTTTTCTTTTTTTTATTTCATCCTGGATCAAAAAGTTGTGTCCAACAATTGCACACATGAGAAATATTTTTTTTGTCCCCTTTGTTCTGGTAGCAGCTTTGTCACAGAAGAGGATAAGTTCAGTGTTGACTACTCTGATAACAGCAAGAGGTTAGAGGAGGTAAAATAAAGAAATCCACAAGAAATAAAGTAAAAAAAAAATAATAGAGGAAAGATTGAATAAAAATCACAATTTTATTTTTCTATTTTTTTCTTACTGTATCCTATCATGTCTTATCATCTTGTGACCCCTTTAGATAACCCAGCAACCCCTTGCGGGGGGCCTGACCCCCGGGTTGGGCACCACTGTAGTAAGAGTTTAAAAAAAGAGTGATGATAAGCAGATCACATGCCAGTTATAGTTGAGTTATAGACATATCTTGAGTATGGTGCTAAGTTGTTATTAGGATGTTATTGCAGCAACACCGATCAACATGTGATATAGGCATTTAGTGGAACTTAATATTTTTAATTTCAATAAATCTTTATAATTTCAAGTAAATCTAACCTAACCTTTTTTAGTTTTTACTTCATCTCATAATATTTTGACTTAAAACGCTGAGTTGAATGAATGAGCTGCTGTGACAAAGGATTCAAGAAACAGGTTTGCATATTTCTCAGCATGCATCATTTTAGGGTTAAAAACCACACAGAGATCTTTGTCGTTTGAACAAAGTGTTCATGATGGGAACTTTCTATTATTGAGTCATTTTTTTTAACTGAAACTTCAAATAGAGAAAATATAACAATCAAAATTAATCTGATCAGTTAAAGAAACAAACAAAAACATAACAAACAAAAATATAAAATGACCAAACAAAGGCTAAGTTTCATACAACGTGCAGTATTTAGTCAAGATCACTTCTGATACAACTTTTAAATGGCTTTTACAAAGTTTAAACAGACTGGGCAAACTCAGGATACTCAAAGGAAATATAATGATAGAATACCATTATTAAAGGGGCCCTATTTGGTTATTTTCCGAGTTTAATATTTCACATTTTATCATGTACAACCACCAAAACAAGACAAAAGACACAATATATATATACACACACACATACAGTAGAGAGGAAACTGGCAGATGATGAAACATATAAAACAATAAAGAAACATAAAACAATAAAGAATTACAATATTTATCATAAAAAGAGAATACAAGACAAGATTTGGAAAGTAGCTACAAGCAAAACAAATAAAAGAAACATGAAAGGTTATTTAAAAAAGGAACGAACAAAGACATCATCACAGGAAAGAAAAAGACTATACAAACAGTGACTTAAAATGAGTGATTCTGCAAGCTTCATCTCCGCGGCTCTGAAATATACAGTTAAAAATAAATACATAAATAAAATACTGATCACAATGATACAAATACAATATATTTTCATTGAAATTCCAACAACAATGTACACGTTTCAAATTATTACTCATCTGTAAAATATTGCTTTTCCCCCTCAAATCTTCAATTTGATGCACATTATGGTCCGTTCTTATAATAGTTACCATGGATGCGCTTATTATGCACTTATCATGCAGAACTCCAAGTGAAGGGCTCGGATATTGCTGCGTTTCCCACGAATGAGGACACTCGTACTTCTTTTAAAGTGGATCACTATGGCCCTTATGCTAATGAGTGCGGGGGTGGCAGTGTGTGTGCGTATGTATGTGTGTGTGTGTGTAAGGGGGGGGTGATAATGGCAAAATAGGGAACAACAGTCAGAGAGGAGGAGGGTGGTGGAGGAGTGGAGGAAGGGATAGAATGATGATACCAAGAGGCTGAATCTCCCTAATCTGATCAAGTCAGTGATACACAGAGGCTCTTTTGTCCTGCTTGGGGGTCTGGGGTTGGGTCGGGGTGGGGTGCAAAGGGAGGGTGGGACGATAGCCAGAGCGCTGTGATTACCGTCATTACACTCAGACACTGCAGAGGGGGCGGGGCTAAAGAAGGGAGCGGAGGTTAGAGACTCTTCTTTCAGCCTCTGCCTTTTGTTGTTGTCCTAAAAAAATATCAATAAATTGACCATGATATTCACCAGCCACACACACACACACACACACAAACCCCCTCCCCCACTCAACATTCACTCATATTATCCATGAGTCATTTCACCAGAGTGAAGTGAAGCGGCCCGGCTAGAGGAGCATCATGGGATGTGAGACTTCCTACCGCTTGTTGTGCATGAACCCACTAATTCAGTGTGAATGAGGCCACATAAGTGTTTTCCTTTCTTCTCTGCTTTCTGTCATCCATCTCAGACAAATTCCACACCCTCACCCCCCTCCTGCACACACACACACACACACACACACACACACACACACACACACACACACACACACACACACACACACACACACACACACACACACACTCTCACACATATACGGGCTGTAATAGTGAGAGATATTTGATTTTTTTTTCTTTAGTTTCTATTTTATTGAGGGTTTTTGTTTTCAATTTCAGTTTAGTTTGAATTAGAGCTGATTAATTTAAATGAAAGCTAATTTGATAATCAGTTTGAGTCATTCTTAACCTTCCTCTTGTGTTTGCTGTTTCCATCTCTTATGTTAATGGCTTGGTATTGAATCATCTGTAAAATACACAAAAAATATCTATAAACCAATTAGTTTCTCATCTTTTGGTTATCTTGTTTGTTTTTTTCAACCATGAAAATATGTATTTTTTAAAATAATTTTGGTGTGGGTCTCTGGGTCATGTTTTTGTCGGTAAATACCTTGATTTCAGTTAAAAAAATACTAAAATGAACCTCAAAACAATCATATATAAAAATAAAAGGTTGTTGTTTGATCTAAAAATCTAAAAAGTATTTTTTCAGTTGTTTTATTTTCATTTTAAAGTTTTATTTTGTTGAACTAGAGGTGACAAATAAAAAAATCTTGATGCAATTTAAGTGCATTTAAAATCTAAAATGGGTCGGTGCCGACACTAACACAAGAGGAAGGTTAAGAAGCAAATTAAGCAAATGTCCAAATTCTCTGGTTTTTACCTCTTAAAAATCTGATTTTTCCTGGTTTTCTATAATAGTAATTGATGATCGTGGACTGTTGGTTTAGACAAAAAAAAAAACATTCAATGTTTTTTTTTTGTTTTTTTGATGAATAATAATTAATCAAAATTGTTGTTAGTTGCAGCCCTAGTTTGAAATTGTTTTTGAAGTTGAAAGTAAACAATTTCGTTTAGTTCTTTTTTTTTTTCTTTTCTTTTTTTTTTTTTTTTTAAATTCCAGTTGTGGTTTTGTTACTTTCCATTAACAATAATAACTAACACCACACACACACACACACACACACACACACACACACAAACACCCTTAACCAGACAATGTGTGTTTTTTCTCTCTGTTTCTTTCAGCGAGGAAAAGGGTTTGCTAGCTCTTTTCGCGTGGACATACCAGAGACCGCGTGACTTTGCACAATCACCCCCCTTGCCCCCTGATGACCAAGGCTATAAAAAAATAAAGAACCATGAAGATTTAAACCTATTTTTTGTTGTTGGTCCTGCCCCCTCCTCCTCCTCTCCCCCTCCTCACACCTCCTCACCCAGCAGAAAATTAAAAAAAAGAAAAAAATCAAACGAAACCACACAGACAACACAGGAAATGAGGAAACTTGTGGGTGACGAACCCCTTTAAGGAACATTTGGCCCCTCCACCCCACCCACTTTTTATGGAATTCCTTGGAGCACTGCCGGGCGTTGAGGGCCCCCCCCCCGTCCACCAACACCCTGGGGATACGGAGACAGTCAGACATGGAGGGGGGGATGAACTGTGGGATGAACGGGTGCAGGCGGGCAGACGGACCAGCCTTACCGGGAGAAACCCCCACATTGTCTCAGCCGGACTGAGCATCTTTAAAAAAAAAAAAACGAACACACAGGAGGACGGACGACGATATTGCGATGGCGGAGGAGGGAGACGGAAACCGGGACTCTCGATCTCCGTTCTTTTTTTTGTTTGTTTTTTAGTTGTTTTTTTGCTCCCCAATCTGCGTGTGCCTGTTTACAGCACTGATGTATACATCTTCGAGTAGACTTAATAAAAAGAGAAAAAAAAATGAACAAAAAATAGACGAGGACTTACGTGAACGCGGGAAACCCGAAAAAAAGACAAATCATAAAAAGGCGACCACCACCCGGAGAAAACCGCCGCTGAGCCCTTTAGGCGTTTGTACTCGCGGAGAGAGATGCCAAATTGTACAGGAGAATCTTTGTGCATTTAAAAAATGCAATACCACTGTTTTAGATTTTTCTATTCTGTTCGTGTGGTCAGGTGTCTCTATTCCGATCTACTTCAAACTTTGTAAGAAAAGATTGTGGGCAGGATGTATTATTTTATTTTATGTTCTTCTTATGTTATATTCATTTTTGTTCTTTTTTTTTTTTGCTTAGTTTTTTTTTCCACCACACCGTGGGCTTTTGGACAGTGTTTGGCCTACACTTTTACTGATTCTGAGGCGTCAAGTAGTTTCTATCATGTGTGAGAAGTGTTTACTGTACTCTTTTAAAAAGTTTCAATCTGAATATAAAACTCTATATATAAATCTATCTATATCTACTTGTTCTGAAGGCGTGCTATCCGTTGCAGGTTCCAGATTCTGAATACAGAGGTTTGGCTTGTTGTTTAAGTGCCCCCTGAAAAAGGCTCGTTGCTTGTTCCCAGTGGGAGACGTGAAGAGAGACAGAACAGCCTTATAGCAGATGTAAAACTCAAGTTCTCATTGTTTGACATTATCTCATCTTTTTCAAATTTCTTTTCCACTTTTTTGGATATTGATGAAGATCATGTCTATAAATAAATAAAAAGGAGGTAATAATTTAGATTGAAATCCATGGTAATTCTGTGTCATTGTAACCAAAACTTTAAGGGTCCATTTATAAAGAAACAGATGAAGGGAAAAAAAAAAAAAAACACACGGCCAAAGGTGTTTGTACACGCAATGGAGTTTGGAATCCAGTATACACACATTTCTTCCTCACACATTCGCAAACACAAACACACCAATATGCCAACAATAAACTGAAAAATGGTGAAAAGGAAGGTCTCATGTTTTTTTTTAGTTTTTTTTTTTATTTATTTATTTATTTTTATTTTTTATTTAAATTTTCAGTCATTCTCAGCCAAGTAGAAGTCAGATCTGAGGCAACCTGTTGAGTTATGGTATTTGCATCGTTAAAGAAAAAAAAAAAAAGGTTTACTGAGTGATAACTTTGTTCTGGTAATTTGATAAATTGTAAATCTGTAGGGAATTGAAGTACAATATCAGCTTAGGCAGGTTCTGAATTTTGACCTTAGTGTATGGTCATGCTAAGGGGTCTTGTGTATAATAAAAATAATAAATAAAGCTGTGTATTGACTATGTTCAAAATGTTAAGGAAAAGCCCCAAAGCGTCAGGTCGATATTTCCCATCACTATCGCGGGCCAGACCAGGCCCTCCTTCAAGTATTTGTGTGTTTAATCATTCCTTTATTAGCGTAATTGGGTGGGGAGGACGGTGAGCCATAATCAGAAATAGGTGAAAGGTCAATGGTTATAAATCATGTCCCAAGGCATAAGACCATGAAGAGGATGGTGCATAATTTTTATATAATTGGTCCTGTAATGGATTAAAAATTGCTTAAATACAATATCAAGTTCCTATTTGCTCTGGTATTTCCTAACACACATTCTGATTCACTAGATTTTACTTTCACTTGAAGAATATTGAGCCTCAGGAGTCCACATGATTGGGAATTTTTTGAACTCTGTCCAGTTACGACTTCAAAAACAGCATGAATGTGATGTAATGTTCCAGTCAGAGCGGAGGCAGAGATCACAGCAACAAAGCATACGGAAGTTGCAGAGAAGATCCCAGGCTGATAAACCGTGGGCTGATGTCTGAGTTTTTGATCTTATGTTTACTACTAGTTCATTGGAGAAAATCCTTAAAATATGGTTTAAAATCCAAAAACTTTCACTTACACTTTAAGTGCAACATGGAGCTTGAAGATTTGATGGAAAAAAGTAAAAAAAAAAAACAAAAAAAAAACAGCAGAATTAACTGAGCAAGTTTGGAGAAAAGTTGTAGGAATGGAACCACTTTAATCAAGTCGTGGGCAGTACATATGTATCGGCTTTGTTGAGAGCATTAGGTATTAAAAAAGCAGATATTAAAATTGTTGGGTTTACATCAGGTTCTGACTTAAAATTACAATTAATGTGTCAGGCCAGGCTCGGACAGGGTCACGGTAGCCCTGAAGTACAAATCAAAATAGCAAAGCAGGAAACACAACAGCATTAACCAAACTGAAAAAGGTAGGTACCCGTAGGCGGCAAGGTTAGAATGGAGGCTTTGTCCTGAGCCACTGCTATGGAGCTCCCTGCTGCCACTGTGGACAGTATAATTGTAAGTGCATTTCATAAACCTAGTATGAACTGACCAGTATATTTTGTGTCTATCGGACACTAATGGGCTTCTGTGCCATGACCATATTACTCAAATAATGACACTGTCCTGTTTTCACTTTTTATACATCTTTGCTAGTTTCTGATTATGATGAATATGTTGCCATAACATGCAATTAATTATATTACCAACTATCTACATCAAAATTTACTGGATTCATGACAGGCTTTATGGACACTTAAAATTACGTTTGCCCTGTGTTTCTCTTTTGCCATTGGGCCACCATATTTCTGGGTTCTAATTATTTCTCTTGGTGGTGGAAACACAATATTTGCTGTGGAAACTCTCAAGATACATATCTAAACATGATACAATCTACAGTTTTGATTTCAGGTTTACTCAGGATCAAAACATAATGAAGTTGTTTTGAATCTCATGGTATCAAGCCATGGATATAACTTGTAGTTGTGAGATACAGACATGGCTGTATTGTGTTATATGTAGTATGTAGTTGTTATGTGGGGTAATGAGTTCATCAAATCACCACAAATTGTTTGAGACACAAAGAACATATCACCACATCAAAATAACACTAGCTGCTTTCTGGGTCTCAGGACAAACATGAGGCTATTGTACTCTGTTCTAATTGGAACTAGAGGATGTATACACAATGCACAATGGTGGGGAGGGGGAGGGGGGCTGTATATTTACTGGATAAACAACATGAAGACAAATTCTGTCCCAGTGACCTTCAGCAAACTGCTTTTAATGCCCCAACTACACAAATCTTTTTTTTTTTTTTATCCATACTCAGCCTCTGAACCACACCAACACTGCACTTATCCAGAGATTTTTCAAACCAGATAAACAAGTGTAGAGATTCAAAAATATCAGATCGAATGGATGATTACTGTAGCGGCCTCAATCGTGACATCAAAGCTCTTGATACTTCTGGTATTTGCAGCTTTACATCTGAATTTAAGATTACTGCATGAAATGCAAGCCAAGATCTCAAATTATATTTGGGTGGGTGGCAGATCAGCAGTGCATCATAGACCTAAACAAAAATTGTGGACAGTGGGTGAGCAGGGTTTTGAGAATTGGTTAAAAACATTGGTGTGGATGGATGGGGGCAGGGCAGGCCAAGTAGGAACAACACACTGACAGGCTGTGACACACAGTTACTATGACAACCAGAAACTATACTGGCGCTGCACATGCTCAAATGTTCATTTGGAACTTTGCTCATTGGCCACTACTGACATAGTTTTGTAGGCTTTTAGGCAGATTGTATTTGTGTTGAAGTCTTCGTGTAGTCTGACATATTTGTCGATTGGATCAGCGTGGGTAAGGAGATTTTTTTTTTTAACAGGGGAATGAAAATATCCAGTTAAAAAAAGCTAGACTGGTGTAGCTGGAACCTAAATTCAATACATAAAAATGCTGGCTCTATATAGGCCCTGAAGTGCTTTGATAAGGCCAGGAACAATGCACTAATCTTTTAACAAAAGTGTTTTTGTAACATAAACCTCAAAATTCTGGTGCCATCTTGTATTCACAGAAATTTATTCATTCTACAAAACATGGCCTGTAAAGATCATCCTGCCAGTGATTTAGTAACATATAAATACATATTCTTCAGATTGGATCAGATTGTTGAGTTTATTTCTTATAAATCAAAATCAATCAAATTCCATTTTCTTCTTCCTGTAAACAGTTTTAAATGTGTAATCCATCATCCTGCACTCAGGACTTTACAAAAGTTCATCCAATGAACATTCTTGTTATTTGATTTATTTTTCCAAAATCATGTGTCATGCTCCGCCCACTTTCTTGAGGTCCAATCAAATATGAGGATTTGATTTAAATCCCTCTTGTAACAGTTCAAAACATAATGTGTGCCACTGGAAAATATGTCACAAAAGATGAGTTTTCACATACAAGCCATACAAGCTTATAAAAAACACGTTAAACAACAGAAAAGGGTAAAATAGTTATAATCCTGCTTTTGTGCACAATACATATTGACACAATGATATGAAATAATGTAGTGTTTGGGGACGTTATACTATAATTTTTAACATCACATCATATTTTATACCATCAAATACTGTGTATGTAAAATATTTAACTGATCAGATGAAATGTAGAAGGTATTATAATTCAAATATGAATTATTTATATTTTGATCCCAAAACTGTTGATGTTTAAAATGTTGTTTCAGCCATGTTGAACAATCACCATTTTACAAAATAGGAGATGTTGTCTTTCAAATGAATGACAAATGTTGATGTTTAATTTATTAGTTATTATAGGAAAGTTTTAATAAGTTTATTAAAGGGGCTCTATTAAGGGCCCTAAAAAAAGAAATAAGACCACCCACTTATTCTATGGAATTCTGGCCTCCACTGTAGTGATGCTGAAAGTAGTAGTGGGAGTTAACACAGGTGCTTTTGGGCCATAAAAGCAATCACTGAAACTATTATTAATAGACCATGGAAAAATTAAGATATTAAAAAGGGAAATAGTAAAATATGCCCCCTTTAATGTTGTATTGACTGGAAAAACTGTCTGTGAAATACCATAAAGAACCCATGCAGGGAAGATTTTGCAACATCATATTTCTTGGTCTATAATCTCATTCAACATTGAGCTGTAACATTCTCTTTGGATTCAAGGTGTAATTTGTATTCTACAAGAATAAAAAATAGTTTCCTTTAGCTAGGAGAGAATTAAAAAAAAACTCTTCACCTAGGGATATGTTTTTTTGTAATTTGGCATGTTAATAGGTATAGGTAGAAGTTTTAAAAAACAACAACAAACAAACAAAAAAAGAAAACACACTGACACTGCTGCAATTTGGGGTTTTGATAGAGCCCTCATTGGAAAAATATCATGTCATATCTGGACTCCTGTTAGCACCAGTATAATATCAGTTTCTGAAGTATTTGATTCCATTTCAAGGCCATTTACATGGTCAAATGTCATTTTCAAGGTAATTTTTGATGAAAAGGCAGCGATAATTCTGACCTCAGGAAATGTCATGTAGTCTTTTTCTATGTGGTTTAGATTTACAGTTATTGTCATTTAAACTAGAACCAACCATGGCCATTTTTCCATGATATTGTTTTTGACACTAGACTAATAATACAATATCCAATAAACTGAAAAAAAAAATGAATTCCTTGGGGTTGAAAACATAGGTCTCAAACTTTAGATCAACTTCCTATGTGACTTATTTCCACAGTCCACTTTAAAAAAAAACCTTGAAAATAACATTATATTACATTTGACCTAAAAATGACTTTGGCAATCAATTCCTCAACCCTCAAAAAACAGAGAAAATACAATGTTGCAAAAGGATTTATGGTTATATGTTTTCTGGTGGTGACTATATTGGAGTTTCTATCTTCATCACACTTTATTGTGGTGATTTTTTACATTTTCATGCCTGTACCTAACAACTCCAAAAAAAAGAAAATAAAAATAAAGTATCACAAAGTGCACAGTCTCTATTCATTTGGACATATCCCCTCACAGGTATTTAGATTCTCATGTTACTGAGATGTTTACTGTCCTGTAATGAGCGAGGACAAATTGCGTCTTATTACCTCCCAGTGACAAAGGAACATGTGCATGGAATGTGTGTAGTTTAGGAGCCACAATCACACATGTTGGGTTCCAGCGATGAGCAGACAACAACCTTTGCATGGAGACAAACATCATTATCCAGCATTCACGTTGCACGGTGGAGACTCGAGACCGTCAACCTCTTTACAAATTGATATTCCATTAGGGGAATAAAAACACTTCATTCTCCTCATCGGTGCCATCAGCGTTGTATTGATTGAGCTCAGTGATTAAAGCTTCCCGGCAGACTAATCTGTGCGCCGGGTGATTACTTTGCCACCAAAACATGTGACAACTATGCAAACACAGCCCCCCCTTGATATGTTCGGCATGTTGAATCGCAAATTCGAATAAAAGATCAGTTTTCAGGGCCCTTCGGTGTCTCCTTTTTTCCCGTCTCAATCTACAGCACTGTTGTAGATTGAGAAGCTCATGTTCTGTGTTTGTCCAGAGTAGACATGGCTGCCTGTAATCCGAGGTAGATTATGCTATTTACAGATGGTGATGAGCCAATAAACATGGCAGAGTTCAGATGCACACGCTAATTCATCTGTAGTCCCGCCTAATCTTCCCGTACCGATGAATATTCATTGATTTGTTCACCCAACACCCGGCAGAAGCTGCAATTCTTTGTTGGTGCACACTATAAATATTACAAGCAAACAGCAGGGATAAACAGCCTTCTCAATCTTTTTTTTTTCTTTTTTTTATGGGTTTGGAAAATCCCATTCTGATAAATATAGGAATGACAAATAGCAAAGAGCGGTGGTGTGAACCGGCAGGCCTGGACCCTTTTGTTCCGGTGTAATGAGGACAGAGCTATCGGAGCAGCAGCATTCAGATTGAGGACAAAAAGTTGAGCGGAGAGCAAGTGCAGTATAATCATATCTATTTTGGTGTTAAATGGAAGCTATTATGTTTGACCTCCAGTCGACGCTAATCTCTGTCACAAACCAAAAGTTTTAATTTCCATGTGCGTTTATGCACGCACGGCTCCAAATGAGAAAAACCATTAGAGTATAATGGAAGATAATTTAAGAACAAAAAAAAAGAAAGAAAAAAGGAGGGACAGAGAGAGAGACTTACAATTCCCCAAACAAACGGGAGGATTTGAAGAGAGGCAGACAGTGGAATAGAGAGAGTGAGTTCTCTCTTTCTAGTCCCGGTGAGTTGAGGAGGAGTGGAGGAGGGTAAAAAGGAGGGGCCGGTGGAAGCGTAATTGCGATAGCAAGTTTCAAAGTCACTCACTTCACAAAAGGCAAAGCGGATTATAGGAGACTGAACTTTTTTTTTTTTTTTCATGTCAGAGTGCTCCTCTTTCCAGATGCCGCCGGACAGCCAGAAAGGAAGAAAGTCATCGCTGTGAATCGGTCCTTGAATTCCCCCGCTGATCGGCGCGGGGTGGAAATAACGCTGCAGGCGAGTGTGAATGGTGCGCGTGAAGGTTGATTACAGGCTCTTCAGATGTGCATGAATGAATGTTGGACTTTGAGCAAATCTAGGAATAAAGACAGGATGGAAGCATAAAGGTCAAACTGTGTTAAACTGACATTTTGTGCTTGCTAAAGGCCTGAAAAAAAAAAAAAACTGATTTCCTCTGTTGTCGTCGTACATGAACACTGATTCTCTGCCAAAGTTGAAACAGTTTTGGATATTTCACAGCACAATTATGTTAAAAAAATATATAAATATAATAAAATAACTAAAAACATCTGTAACAAAACACTAACATCTTGTTTCCATTCAGTCTTCAATAACACTTCAATAATCACTCCAGAATGCAACACTGTGTGATGTGTATATTGTGAACATGAGGTGAAAGGTTACACTTATGAGCCGTTAAGCCGTCTAGGAAGGTATAAATTAATTAAAATGACTTAATTAATTATTCATATGAACAGTCAGGTGTCACACAACAGAAGAGTAAATCATGTCTATACTGTGTATATGTGTTGACTCAGCAGGCTCTTATTAAAGTTAATGGATCTACATTAGAATAAATATCACACTACAGAATGTCCTGATGATTTATATTATAATATGCATTATATTTTCAACTGTGCCTGAATTTTATGGTTCCTTATTAAATAAATACTATAAAATAAATACAAATACTATACAATTGCACAAAAAACACATGTGCACAAGCACATTTTATGAATCCTCAGAGCATGTAAGTCTTTCAGTATGATGCAGTTTGATTCCTTGATGCCCCAAGGCTAACAGAAAGTAAAGAGTTTAGGCAAAGATTGTGTACAAATCTGTCATTGATGGTTTGAAGAGCTCAAGTGACCTCTTCATTTGCCAGAGAATTCACAACTGGGCTTGAATGAAAGCTCAGAATAATACCAAACACAATATTAGAGTGTCCTCACCATGAGCCTAAACTAGGAGGGGGGTGGAAATATAATGAGCTGGATACTGTGACACAGCTGCCACTCAGGAATAGCTATCATACCAAAATACCATCAAGAATAGACAAGAACATAACTGTTGTGTCCACAAAGTGGAAATTTCTTTTAACGGTAGCATACAAAGCAGAGTGAAACAGAACAGAATAAAAACAAGCAGTTAAACAAGACAAAAGACAAGGTCGCATTAAACATTTCAAACAGTTCACATCAATATCTGTGGCTCGATCAAATCTGTCAGTTTGTTGAGCTTAGAATGTTAATTGCATTTGGAATAAAGGACTTCTACAATTTGGGCGACAGTGTCACAGGGGTTAGCGCTGTTGCCTCACAGCAACAAGTCACAGGTTCAAGACCTCCTTGGTCCTGGGTCTGTGTGGTTCACCAGGTACTCAGGCTTCCTTAATTGACAACTCTAAATCGCCCATGTGTGTGAGTGAATGGTGTGTGTGCCCCACGATAGGCTGGCGACCATCTGGGGTGTATCCCTGCCTCTCGCCGTAACGCGTTGGGATAGGCTCCAGCAGACCCCTGCGACCCTAATGAGGAATAAGCAGGTATAGAAAATGACTGACTGACTGACTTCTACAATGCATTTTTGGTTTCCAGTGGGACTCTATATGCCTTCAAGAACTCAAACTGGCTGAAGGGACGATGGTTGCTGTCACCCAATGTACTCCTCAATTTCTTCCCTGTCCTTTCTGTGAAAAGCTGGGTCAAGGCTTTTTGAGGTTTGCCAACAATTTTGCTTGTCATTGACACAATCCTGGAAAGTTTTTCATTAGTCCTAAAATCTAGGTGACCGTACCAGGCAGGAAGGTGAAAAAGCTCTCAACAAGAGTTATGTACCCTAGTTCTAAAATATGCTGACTGACACAGAAGCCCCACTATTTCCTTAGTAGATAAAGTGATAGCAAACATCTCTTGAAAATATACTATATAGAAAGAGTGAAGCTGATCTCAGAGTCCAAAACTGTGCAAAGATTTAAATTTATTTCACAACTTCAGAAACAAGCCAGCAGTTCATCTTTATTCTGAACATCAATCTACTGTCACAACAACTGGAAGTACAGAAGGTCAAAATAACGTCTCATGTTTCTTGACCTTAAACTAACATGGTGAGTATTACTGATAGAATCCACTGCTTCAAAAATGAGAGGAGTTGTTTGCAAAATAGACATTCCCTTAAAAATGCCCCCTTTTAACAAACTACTATACTCTACTACACTTGTTCTACAGCTTCTTTTAACATGAAGATTTTAATATATTACATTAATTTGTATATTTTATATTCTATTAAGTTCATTATTATATCTGTTTTTTTTTCTTTTAATTTGCTATGACCTTTGTGTGAAAGGTGTGGAATATCAAGATGCAGTATTACTATTACTATTTATCTATCTGAAGTATCTCAAATTGACTCCATATGGATGAACATTAAATGCTTTCACATATATGTATTGATTAAATACAAGTGTAATATACTAAAATAATATAACAAAGCATAGTGAGCACTTTTACTTCCAAGCACTTCATCCACCACTGCTGGTAATACTTTCAAGTCATAATGTTAAATATATTATCAGTACTCCTGAATTTACCATGTAAATGCCTTTTCCCTGAAATGGATTTTGTTGAATACAATTTTTGTATAGAATAAAATCCATTAATAATCTCTACTCTGACATCCTGCATATTTGGGGACATTTGGTACTAAAATTCTGAATATAATTTAACAAATATAAGGTAACAACATGGACAACAATGAATAATAATTCTATCCCTAATATTGTGGACATGCTTTGCTTTTGTCAATGAATCAAATCAAAATGTATCAATGAATAATAGGTTGGAGGCATGAAATTATGTATCTTGAAGTTCTATTATGTATATTATGTATATTATGTAAAATGTTAACAGGACTGATTTTTTTCACAGTATTTATGAGGATAATCTTAGGTGTACCATTAAAACTTAAAAGTGAAGAATCATTTTATATCTATCTTTTTATAAACTTCTTTCCAAGCTGGCATCTGGAAAAAAGTGGCAAAGGAAAGACACACACACATGCACACGCACGTATACACACACACACACACAGACACACACACACACACACACACACACACACACACACACACACACACACACACACACACACACACAGCAATCAGAGTGAGATGACCACAGCGGTTATAGCCCACAGCGCTGATATTATCTGTGGATCATTCCCACCCCTCCTTCCTACTCCCCCAACTTCAAAGACACACACACACACACAAACACACACACACACACACACACACACATTCACACAGTCTCCCTGTTGACTTCATGTGTTCCCTGCTGCCCCGTCTTGCCCCGGTCTGGACTGGCTCCAGCTAACGTGCCCTCAGGGGGGAGAAGTGGGGGAGCAGAGCCACCCAGGATGGAGGCTGCTTAGTGTCACTTTGATCTCTCTCTCTCAATACACACACACATACACACATATACACACACACATACAATTATGCACACACATCAGAGATAAGGGCTGACTTGTCTAAATGGTGTTGTCCAGTCCGGGCCTGCTGTGGATGGCCTGAGGCGAGTAGGGACGGCGGCAGTGGTGGCGGCACACAGATTGAGTTCACTTCACTGGCAGCAGTAGGATTTGCTGTTTTCATTTGATGAGGTCAGTTTCAATTGAGTTTGTTTCCTTTTCACTTTAATGGGGTTTATGATTGTTACAGTTAGGTATTATTCAGATAAGACCTTTAGAGGGTGTGTAATCCAAACTTGCTTTGACACATGATTAAATCATAAAAATTTAGATTTCTTTTTATTTATTTTGTACACATTTGTAAATTCCTAAATCTGTGAATATGATATATATGTATATATTAATACAAATTCTTTACATGTTTGCACCGAGGACTGATTTTCTCATAATCTATTTGTGCATTTTCCCTTTGTTTTCTTGCAGTAAGCACCAGCAGTGGCTGTGAAGTTCTTCACTTTGTCTGACTGAACATGCATAATAACTGCAAAGCATATTTTTTTTTTGCCAAAAAGCTGCTGTTGGGGTTTTCAAGGCCACTTTGACACATAAAGTCTGTGTTTGGTACCAGATAATAAGCAGTCACAGGCTAATCCCCGCTGGACACTGTTCACACATTCAGCTGCACCTGGACTTTCTGACACACACACACAGACCCAACAGAAATATGAACACTGTTGTTGACCATTAAAAAATATCCACAACTGTGCTTCATGTGGGGCATTCTACATGGCAGTCGGTGTGAATAATCTCTCTCAACAACAACAACGGAGGAGGAGGAAAAGAGAGAGATCTCTCTCAACAACAACAACGGAGGAGGAGGAAAAGAGAGAGATGGGGGGTGGTGCCTAGGTAGAGCATGCAAGAGGGAGGACAAAAATGTCCTGTGAAATCAGTCTCTTGCAGATCTGGTTTCTGATTTCTTTGTTGGCCCTGATCAACAAAACTTCATGAATCTCATTGTCTCTAAAGTTAGACATGCTTTCAACAGCTCCTGTGTATAAAAATGATATTTGCTGCTGCTGATGATATTTGCAGATATTTGCATAGATATATTAGTGCCTGATCCTGGCTTGTGAGGTGCATCCCTGCCATGGCCATCTTCCTCAGGGGTTCTGACCCATTCCAATCGTATAAACAAAAAAAAAAAATAGGCTTCCTTGCTGCTTTTGGCATTTGTAGTAAACCAAACAGGCACAAGATGGCAGCTGCATTGTATTTTGCTCCAGTCGTATGGTGCATGAATTATCAACAAGTTCCTTCGCTTACAATTGCGAATTCACTGAATAAATTCACACATACGCATGTGAAGGTCTGGTGTGAAAGAACGCAGACATTGTACAACATCCCAAATACTTATATTCTCACATCGTACAAGGAAAAATTCCCAAAAAAACCTCCTTTAGAAGGGAGAAAAGAAAAAAAAGAAACATTAGAAGGCTACCAGGACGGACAGACACTGTGTGTGTACATAATGGAATACAATACATTTGAACAAGAAAGGAATTACAGAATACAGCATAAAAATGATAACAAAATTATGAGAATTATGTTAGTGTATGGGCAGTGAAGGGCATATCTTTATGAAAGATAACTCCCAGATTCTTTATGGTGCTGCTGAATGCCAAGGAAATGTAATCCAATGTAGCTATATCACTGGATAACACACTTCTAAGGTGTTAATGCTCAAGCACAATAACTTCAGTCTAGACTGAGCTCAGTAGCAGAAAGGCACATCATCAGGGACTGTATATCCTTAAAAAATGCTTGAAGTTTTGCAAGTTGGTTGGTTTTACCTGGCGTACGTGACGTACATCTGCATATCAGTGGAAATAAATGAAGTGTTTCCAAATTACCCAAAGGAAAAAAGTTGAAAAGCACATGTCCAAGTACATAACCTTGTTGTACTCCGGGTCTAATGTTTGTGCAGATAAAGGATACATTATTAACAGGAACAAACTAAGATGCTCAACACCAATGGAGATATGTCCATTGACTGATGCACTGAGAAGCCTGTGTCTGTAATCCTAATGGTAAATCCTCATATAAGCCAGTTTTCTATAGTAGGTCACATGACTGCTATCTCCAGGATTTTAGAGAGAAAGAGAAGGTCTGATATAGGTCTATGGTTGGCTGAATCAAGCAACTTTTTTGTATTTTAAGAATCTTATTTAAGCTCTGCCCACTATCCAATCATGAATTCCATTTACATTTGAATTATTGTACACATGTTGATTAGGCAGTTTCACTGATAGATGGGGGCGACACAGTGGCGCAGGGGTTAGCGCTGTTGCCTCACAGCAAGAAGGTCACAGGTTCAAGACCTCCTTGGTCCTGGGTCTGGGACCTTTCTGTGTGGAGTTTGCATGTTCTCCCTGTGTCTGGGTGGGTTTTCACCGGGTACTCCGGCTTCCTCCCACAGTCCAAAAACATGCTGAGGTTAATTGGCAACTCTAAATTGCCCGTAGGTGTGAGTGTGGGAGTGAATGGTGTGTGTGCCCCACGATTGGTTGGCGACCATCTGGGGTGTATCCCTGCCTCTTGCCGTAACACGCTGGGATAGGCTCCAGCAGACCCCTGCGACCCTAATGAGGAATAAGCAGGTATAGAAAATGACTGACTGACTGATAGATGGGTCAGCCATCCTTTGATTGGCTGTCCCTGTTTTTGCCCCCACTGCTTACCCAAATGATAAATTTTGTTTATTCATGTGTCAATTCTCTTATTTCATTGATTTCTATTGAATGATGCCTGGATGTACAAATAATGGTAGCATTTTGCCAAAAATTAACCAGAAGAGACAGCTCCTTTAAAGTTACTCTGAAGAACTGTGGTAATTAATTTCCTAATAAGAGCATATTGAGTATATCCAGCAAGGAAGTGCCACTCAGACCCGGTACCCTCCATGTTAATTGTGAATGGACATGTGTTTCCACAATGTGAAGGAAATACTGAATGATAGAGCCACAAGTGTCACTCAGCATTGAAATTACACATGTATTTCATTGATGTTAGGAGTGTATTGCATCCATACCCATCAAATGTTGATGCTAAAATGCAAGTGTTGTCACAGCCCCCTAGTGACGAGCCACCTGTCACTCAAAGCCATATCTCCTTAATTACGCAATTTAGGCCTTAATGCAATGGGGAATGAGACAGATGTAAAAAAAAACAAAAAACATCCTCATAACTTAACATAACTTGCCATTTTCAGTGCGTAGGTGCTGGCTCTGAGGCTGTCCTCAGTGGTTCACCTAGCAACAGGGTGACACAAACATACACACACGCAGGCATGCAGTTACATGTCGAGAAGAGACAGCCTCTAATTGCTAACAAGTACAGTATGTCACTGTGCCTCCTCCACACACACACAAATACACACACACACACACTCACAGCGATGCCGTCCCTCAGTACTGACCGCCATATGTGTCAACAGTTGGGGAAGCATTTGGCCAGAGTTGAAGGCGACTTGGGGGGAGGAGGAGGGATGAGCAGGGGGAGGGGTGGGGGGTGCTGCTGTAAGAAGAAATGGTGTGGAAATAAGGAGCTGAAAAACACTCGACCTTACATTGCAGAGGGGAACACAAGGCTTTTTTATGGAGCTTGTGTGTGTTAACAAGATCCATTTGCTGTTACTGAAAATGAGGCAGGTCTTAACCTCTGTGTTGTTGGGTTTCAGCTGCAGTTTGATTCTCCTTTGCTCAGTTCACTACAAAACAATCTTATTCATTTAGAGGTCTAGAGATATGGCTTTGATGCCCTCTAAATCAGTGGTTCCCAACCTAGGGGTTGGGACCCCCACAATGGATGGCTGGATTAATCAAAGGGTTGCAAGATGATAGGAATGGGATACAGGAGAAAAACAAACATATTTTTACACTAAATTGGGATTTTTCTTCAAGCTCTCTTCAAATTACTGACTTATTTCTTGTGGATGTCTGTATTTTTCCTCCTCAAGCCTTTAAAAATAATCAAATACAATCTTTATCTTTCTACAGGTTTAGCCGGTTTATCGATTAGTTGATCGGCAGAAGATCAACCAGCAAGTTAGTCCTGTCTAAGGCAGGTTTGCCAGACATGATGATTTGCTGCTTTTTTTGGAACACAATGATACACTATCTATCTTTGGGTTTTAGATGGTTAGTCAGCCACAACCTGACATTTCAAGACTTTGGACTGTGACAGATATTTTTCGGACATTTTGTGAACAAGATGATTAACCGATGATCAAGACAATAATTTGAAACTTAATATGTAGAAGAATTTTCTCATCCCAGAGTCAAATATGGACATTTCGTCACACCCTTCAGTTACCAATACTGTTGTAAAAAGTACTCTTTAATGTCTGGATGAAAAGTTTACTGATGTACGCCCAACATGAACCACACCAGTTACATTACTCATTGCCATTACACACATTTTCTGGGCTTTAAAGGTCACTGTTAATTATGTGATAATGATGTGGTTGAAGATCATCACAAGTCTGTGATGGTAAAAATTATACAGGCGTCACCAGTCTTACTACATAGCTATTTTACACGTTAGATTAACAGAAGGCCTACAAATGCTAAGGGGTGAGTTAGAAAGTTTTGTTGAGGCCGTACATTTTAACAGTTTCATAAAAGCATGAACTCAAAGATTATGTATCAATAGAACAGATTCACATGCCATAAATGAAGCTGAAGCTTTAATTTAAATCAACTGCAGAGAGAGACAAACTTTACAAGAAATCATTATCAACAAAGAACAAACTTTATCACCTCCATTAACTCAAATTTTCTTTCATGTTAACATATTGTCTTGGGAGTACAAATGCAGGATGATGTACATTTCTACAGCACTAATATTATCAGTACAATGACACTTTTTGATCACTCCTGCAAAACCTGCAAAAGCAATAAATGTGCATTATTTTGACAAAATCTACATGAATGTTAAATTTGTGCAGTTGTATTTATTGCATCATGGACCTGTGACAACCCTGTAGAATTTACATTGTTGTGATGCACTGATTTTAAAATCTGTTTTCTCAGCTTGCGAATATAAAACCTCCTTGGACCACATGTTGATAATAGAAAGAGTCTTAATTACCTTGCAGTTTGAGTTGTCTTTCAACAGCTTTACAGCTGCTCCTTTAATTGTGTGTGGGTGAAAAAATGTTAATGCAAGACCACAAATGGCCATTAGGAAAAAAAAAATGACTGTATTTGCCTTGACATACAGAACATGAATGCGTCACAAAGACATTTCTTGCGAAAGGTGGCCTTTACACTCTAAAAGGTGCACTAGATCATTTTATCAAGCCAAATGGTGGGTTGATCGTCTTGGGTCATTTATCCAGGTTGCAAACACTGTGTGGAATTCAAAAGGAATAAAAGGAATTCAACTTGTTTTCTATCCATTATTTACCCATCCCTGGGTTAGAAAACTACCCAAATTGGGTTGTTTTTAAACCAGCATTTCTAAAAGTGTAGCTATTCATACCAGAATATCTCCTGTTTTCTGTGCTTCAATCAACACTCCACTCTTCTGTCCTCTTTCTATATGTATGCATGCCTGTGTGTTTCGTAAGCAACAGTAAAAAAAACAAAAAACTATTTGCTGCTCTGGCAGCTCAAACACTTTTACAAGTACTTATTTATTTAGGTTGTTATTGCCGAAAAAAAACAAAAAAAACTCTTATTTATTTACTAGAAAATTTACTGGAAATCACACAAAATCAAACTCCGGAAGGAGTTGACTCTGCATGTTAGTCCTGCTCCCACATCGCCTACCTTTATATCCCATCTTGAAACACATTTTCTCTACTTTTAACGAGTTGCTCTTCTTTGTCTATGTCTGTTAAATTGGTTCTGTCTTTTTTATTGTGTTGTTTTAATGGCCCTTATAGATTTTGATTGTTCAGCACTTTGGTCAACTGTTTTTTTTGGTTTTTTTTTTTTTTTTATTAATTCAATTTAATTTTTGATGTGCTTTCTACATGAATTTGATTTGATTAGATCCCGCATATGTGATCTGTGTTCATGTTCAGCTGAGCCGCTGTGCACTGACTACAAGACTTTAATGGTTATTTAATGGACAAATTGACATTTTATACAACTGAATGTGGAATTCTTACAGAATTTGTCTTGCAGTGCATATGGCAGTATTTATTTCGAAGAATGCCTCATACTCTACTCACTCTACCTTAACCCTTTGGATGCTGGTCACCATTCTGCTTTTAGATTTATCACTGGTGATGCCTACTCCAATCATCACTGTATTTTGTTTGATAAAGTTAGATGGTCTTCTTGTATTTAATTATAAAAGCCTTATCAGGAAACTTCCTCCTTACTTGAATGGTCTGCTGTACACTCTGTTCTGTTCCCTTTAAAGGTCCTATGTATCCGTTTCATGCACCTTTTGCCTGAAACACTACAGAATAAAACTGGACTTGAGTTTATTTTGGTCCTTTTAAATCATAGTTCACTTCTCACTTAACTTCTGTCTGCACCTGTTTTATATGAATTATTTATGTACCTTCAAAAAATTGTTGTCATTGTTGTTCCCAAGCGTGACTCTAGGATCAGAGGTTTAGGGATTCTTTGCACTCAGATACAAGACCAGACCGGCCAGGCACGATGAATTTCACAATTTTTGTACATTTTATTGCAATTTTATTCCCAAATTTTGGAAATAAAAGCCTATCTTTTTACAAGGGGGAAATATATACAGTATGTAGCTTCCTAGATTGAGCACCACAAATACCAAAAATGGACCTTGGACTTATCCTTTGGACTTTTATTTTGAAATACAATAGTGTTACAATCTGTGTTATATAATACAAATACATGAATAAAAACACACTTCAAAATAAGAAAAGTTTGAAATCTACAAGCTGCTGTATTTTCCCTGTTGAAATAGTACCAAGTACTAGTAGTTCGACCAAGTACTATATGTTTCATCGCCCTTTTTAACTCATTAAAAAAAGACATGTAAAAAACAAAAACTTATCTCTCAAATTTTAGGGGTGCTGGGATTTCACTTATGGGGTGCTAATTAGCAATAGTAGTAGCAATAATAGCAAAGTCAAAAATGGGCTACCTATGGATGTGCCTTCTAATTTTTATGACCTTGATTTGTTGTCTCATGAGATGTATTTACTCTGCATCATTTGAAATGGGGGCTTGTCCCCAATTGATTTCATCCTCTCTACTTTTTCTTCGTGACACAAATGTGCCGCAGTGAAAATTATTTAAAGCATAAAACAATGTGTCTCACATAGCTGAGCAGTAATAAGATGTGTGACAGTAATGGAGAAAGTAAATGACTCAGTTCAGTTTGCAGAGGAAGGAGGAGGAATTTCACACCTCAGATGTCTCCAACACACAACACAATGTTTTTTTTTTATTTATTTTTTTTTTATTTTATTTTGTTACTCAACCATAAACCCTTAAATTGAAAAAAGAGATTTGACTCAGAAAATGCAACCTTAGTCATGTAGACACAGTCATGAAACTTACTCGTTTTAAGATTTTGAAACCTATCAAAAAATTGCTCATAAAAAAAGTATTCCACATGAAATTCATATATGAAATAGAAGCCTCTCAAATAATGTGAAAAGAAAGATTTGAGTAAAATAGTAAGCATTATATCAGGTGAATGAGCTGATGTTACAATATCATCAGACTTTGCATATATATATAAAAAATGCATTAATATTTCGTGAGTTTGTTTTAAATCCTATAGAATTTGCAAGCATTTAATACATTTCAATGCCATTTAATTTATTCATCCATTTTCCTTTAAAGAAGCAACACAAAACTAACCACTGAAATCTCTCTCTCTATCTCTCCCTCTCTCTCCCTTGCTCTATGTCTATATATATATATATATATATATATATATATATATATATATATATATATATATATATATATATATATATATAGAGAGAGAGAGAGAGAGAGAGAGAGAGAGAGAGAGAGACATAGAGCTAAGGCTCTATGTCTTGCATTTTGGCTGTGGGAAGAAACACCAGAAAAAAAAGAACAAGAAAGCAAGAAATCAACATTTGCAGAAACATCTCTATGAGAAAAGTGTCTCTCTCTCTCTCTTTTTTTTTTTTTAACCATGAATTAGTTGCTCATTTTAACCTCCTCTTGTGAGATTTATTCAAAGAAAAACACCAAACATATGTTTGGCCATATGCAGTTCATTAATGCATGAGATTTATTCATTTTGGCAGGTCTTCTTCTAGGTTAGATGCTGTAAAACACACGCACACACACACACAAATGTCGCCAAACCTGTGCACGTTTGAACAGAGCGACGCAGGACGTCAGTGAGTGTTCAGTTTCATTCTGTTGGTCCTCCCCTGGTGCCACAAAGCCTTTCACCGCTCAAATGATTGAGACCGGTCTTCACTCGGCATGTGGCCATTTGGAGGAGTGAGACTAGTACCTCCCTCCACACACACACACACACACACACACACACACACACACACACACACACACACACACACACACACACACACACACACCAGAACAACCTCAAACAAACAAGCAAACAGTGTATCAAAGCCATCTGCTCCTGCTATCAGGCACAACTGGAGGTGAGCCATAAACAAAGACACCAGCGGAGGGTGTGTGTGTGTGTGTGTAGGGTTGAGGGACAGCAAAAAGCAAACTATTTGCTCCTTTTGGTAGCTCAAACAGTTATTTGGTAACTTTAATGTTAAAACAGCCTGCAGTGAATCTTTCTGTGAAGAACCAGGTGGTAAGGATTCAGATGCACAACTCGACTAGAATGAATCAGTAAACGAGGCTTATTACAGGCAAGAGTTGGTACACGGGAAGGCAGTCAATACAGGCAAAGGTATGCAAAAACGTGAGGCAAAATACAAGAAGGCTGTGGCAACAAGGAGATGAGTGAGTGCTACAAAATAAAACAGGAAGACCTGACATGAAACATGAAGGGAAAAAATAACAGAAACATGACACTTTACATGTATATTGTTTATGAAATCATGATACAATAGATTTATGTTTGCATGAGTTTACATGATTTCAGTTTTGTGTGTGTGCATGCCATGAGTGGGTGGTCAGGGTTAAATGGATAATACAAAGTTTGAAAAAAACAAAACAAAACAAAACAATACAACTTCTTAAGGGGACCCCATTTTGCAGTTTTCCTGGTTTCATATTTTTAGTTTTGTTGCCTTTGTATGAAATTTTGGATTTTTTTTTTGAGGTCCAAAAGCACCTAATTAGACCAGTGGCAGATCTGCCTTACCACACACGCAATCTGCCTTCTCTCACACGTAAAAATAAATACAAAATCGTGTTCCCCCTCCCCTCCCTGTTTCAGTCAGGTTTCAGCAACACTACAGAGGACGCCAGACCACAACAGAATGAGCGGGTGTTATTTCACAGTTTCCAAACCAGAGACTTAAACATTTACACTGAAGTTTGTTCCTGACATTTATTTAGTCGTTTGGGTCAATTTTTGTTTAAAGGGCATAGATGCATTCAATGGGCCCCATCAGCAGAGAACAACAATGCATGTTTGGTAAAAAGGACACATCCCCCTATTCAGTTGAACATGATAAATGCTGAGTAGGTATGTAAGGACAACAAGACCTGTAATAAAAAATAAATTTTGTTATTTTTAAACATGTATTTTCTTTCAAGCATTTAAAATAGAGACAGTGAATGTATTTATTTATATGCAATATATATATATATATATATATATATATATATATTGTATTCATTTATATGAATTATATAAAATATAAAAACATTTACATTTAAGAATCAGCTGTTTCTTGTCAGGGAAACAAGAAGCAGGATCAGTGAAATAACCTGACCTTGACCTTCCCAGCCTTGCCTGACTGGAACCTATAGTGTTTCAGGTTACTGCACTGATGCCACACTTCCACAAAATAAAGAACATTGAATTTCTGTTATTGCTGACAATCACAATTCCATCTGCTCCCAAAAACACTCAACTCACTTTGACCGAAGTGTTGTACAGACCAGAACAAGTAAAAGCACTGACATAATCACAAATACAAGAACATTGACCATTAGGGAGCTCGTAGGCATAAATAAACAACACATGAGCATAGTAAAAAAAACATCAAGTGCATTCAAAACTGAAGAGTGTGTTTTCAGCCTGGACTTAATACTGTTTTATAGTCTCGGGCTGCAACTGCAAAGGCGTGATCACCGCTGAATTTGAGTTTAGCTCACGGGACAGCTATGAGCCCCAAATCAGCTGACCTGCGGGACCTACAGGCATACACACACACATACATACACACAACACAGCCATAAGTGGACCAGTTTATGCAGAATGTTTTTACTACAGCAACATTTCACTCCTTCCTACCTCAACTAGTGCAGTGATGCATTATCTATTCCTACCTGAATAATTCATCCATCAGAATGTAGACAGCAATGTTTGTTTCATTGACAGTGCAGAGGAACTGTCCCATAGACTGCCATGTTAACTCAGCTCTGAAGCTATAATTTATAAAGCTCCTTTATTCTAAACCTTACACACACACAATGTCATATATCATTCTCATCAGTGAAGTCTTGGGAAGCTCATAGGGACAAAAGGGTGTGCCTTTTACGTTTTTAAGATATGTGGACTTATTTGGTCTTAGTTTCACTCTGTTCTAAGTGCCAGATAAACTTTAAGTTCTAAGTTCCTGGTATCCATATCATTTATTGCATTATATTTCTTCCCTGCTGGTAGAAGCAGCAACATCTACCATGAAGCACATTCACATTACTGAAACAGTAGTGGATTTAGCTTGAGGCTCAAACTAACATCTGAAAACTCTGCATTGATGTGGTTTCAGGAAATCAATTTTTAGTTAAGAGTCATTTATCCACATTTATTGCAAACCTTAGTTCTTCTGTTTGAAAGTAAGGTAGCCTGTTTTCACATCTCACACTTACCTTTCTTTGACATCTGACTGACGGCCAGTGTGCGAAATACCCATCGACATTCGGGGGGTCCCCTTCTCCGAATTGTAGGGCAATACTGATCAACATTTTCTTCAGTAGGCTAGCCAATGCAAAGTTGTAAATTACGGTGCAGACACAATAACAAATGCTACCTATCTGGCGTGTTTAAAAGGCAACTGAATAAATGATGGTTTCGTCGCGCAGCTGGTGAACTTGAAAGCCTACAGCCTATGACCAATTGTATGACAGTATGACAGTAAGGTGGAAAACAACACAGTCTCTCTCTCTCTCTCTCTCTCTCTCCCAAACAGCACCACGAGCTTAGAAAACATTGTAATGACATTGTAATGATTTTTGTAACAAAAATAATATGTACTTTTTATTTATGTATCATTTTATTTAATTCATTTTAACGAATTTTGAGACCCCCCCAAAATTTTGCATTTGAGGCTTTCAGGGGGTCTCAAGGGTTAATACGGGGGTCCGACCGCCCCGGATCCCCCGTATTTCGCACTCTGCTGACGGCTATTTCTATCAGCTGGAAACACAACAAACAAAGACAGAAGACGCTGTGGCTATCTGGGAGAGGAGATGTCAGACAAATTTACTGTCATAAGATGCAGTTACCTTAACCACAAATAACATATGCAAGACCTGTAAATCGCCTACTGAAACAGCTGGGACCGCTTCACACCTTGGCTCTTAGAAAAGAAGCAGTTAAGCTAAGTGTAAGTCATGCTATGAAAGCTTGTGAGCTAACATTAGCCTTGGCACCAAATCTTTTAAAGAGGCCCAATTTTGTTATTTTCTCACTTTAATATTTCCATTTCCTGTTACCTCACCTACCTATATTAACCTACCTATGTAAATGCTGTGAATGTTTAGGGTGCTACTTTCTGTTGCTTGCTAGCTTCATGCAATCTCGTCATATGTAAGACACTCCAGGTTCTGCACACTGTAGAGACTCACTACAACCCCATTAATATGCAATACAGGCAGCTTTCATTTTGATGCTACTTTTTCCAAGTACCAATCATAGAGCAGTTGACATAACACAAGTGAAGCAGTTTTTGAGAGAAATTAGAGGCATACATAAGATAAAACATTCCTCTCAATTGAAAAAAAATGCAATATTGAAGGAAATAAGTTACCCGTTGGGACAAACAACAACCGTGGCATTAATGTAGCACTTTTTATGATTGGTACATTTAGGAAAAAGTAACAGCAAAATAAAATGAGTCCATATCTCATTTTATGGGGGGGACTTTGAGGCAATTTGTCATGTAGCATTTTTGTGTTGCCTAGAAACATGGTGTTACTGGGTTCTGCAGTACTTGTTCACTCAAGACATCATTCCTTGACACCACACTCACACACACACACACACACACACACTCTCACACGCAAACACATGCACACACACACACACACACACACACACACACACACACACACACACATACACACACACACACACATAGGTAGTGGGGTGAAACATGCTGTAGGTGGTGATAAGATGAAACAGAGTGAGTCTGAAGAACTGCGTGAGAGCAGCTGAGCTCGACTTTGATGTTAATTTGGTCGATGATTTCTGAGCTCTGCTTCACTTGTACAAATCAAAGCCCTAATCTTTATTACTGATTCATATCTTGACACAATTCATAGTCTACTTTCTTTTTTTTTTCTTTTTTTTTTTTTTTTAGCCCCATAAAAGCACATCAGCCTGCCATTAGCAGGGACTTTGGCAAATGTTCAAAGTGTTTATGAGTATGTATGTGTGTGTGTGAGTGTGTATGTTTGTGCGTGTGTGTGTGTGTGTGTGTGTGTGCTTGAGAGAGAGAAA
Organism: Lepturacanthus savala; assembly: GCA_030544235.1. Classification (NCBI taxonomy): domain Eukaryota; kingdom Metazoa; phylum Chordata; class Actinopteri; order Scombriformes; family Trichiuridae; genus Lepturacanthus; species Lepturacanthus savala. The sequence continues at coordinate 24,329,422 of CM060464.1, read as the reverse complement.
ATGAGTGAGCTACAAATATGACGTGGGCGCTGTTGTTCTTGTAACAGCAACTTGTCTCCTCCTACACAATATTCTGGGGCAGCCAATATACTCTCAGCAAAATTATAAAACATTTGTTTTTGTCCCCATTTTTCAGGAATTGAAAAAAAAGACCTATGACTTGTCGTCTCTAACTCTCTCTCTCTCTCTTTCTATAGTCTTATTTCTCTTTTTGTTCTCACCTTTGTTTAAATCTGTGCTACTGTGCACTTCACTTCTCCATAATGCTAATGATGAGTGTTGGTTCGTCCATTCACACACATTCAATACACTGATGAATGTGGCTGCCATAAAAATGCCATCACATACATTGACATCTGGGAATCAAACTCCTGAATTGCAGATGTGCCAAATTGTCATGTCCCTTAGAGACCTGTGGTTGGTCTGAGAACAACATAATAACACATTAGCTGCATCAGCATTACACGCCGAATCATTTCACCCCTACGGAGCAAGACAATCGCAGTCACAGTGGAAGTTATCTTTATTACACTAGATGTGGCAAAACATCAAGGCCTATTATTGAGTGGTTGTCAGCCATCGCTGTGACAACAAGTAGACTTTTAAACCAAAGTGAGTGGATTAGCCGTGACTGAGAGGACATCAAAACATCGATCCATGTATTTCACCATTTTTCTTGGCAAGGAGGATGGATTATATATATGAATATGCACGTTGTGGCCAGGTACAGAGGGGTGAGGCTTCAAATATTACATCATCAGATCAGAAAAGAATTCTCTTTTGTTTTTTTTCTTGTTTTTTACTCCTACACAGCAAGCAAAGATATTATTATGTCTCATGTTGTTCTTTTTTCCACTGAGAAACAGACTTGTGTGTCTCTGATCAGACCTCTGAGAGATCTCAAAAAAGCCCTAAATGATGCTCAATTTAGCACTATTTTTGCTTCTCAAACTTTCCTCAGATATAAGAATGAGCTCTCTGCATATTCTCATTTAATTCCCGCATTCATTAAGTTAAAAGCTCAGAAATCATTTTCTGTCTAGTGTACCATTCTCCTCCTACTGACAATATGTTGTTTTCACACAAATTCATGATAAATTACACAGAGTTCATACAAGACACTTATAACACAAGGTATTGAATGAAAACCAGCCGTAATGTAGTAAACATGTCAGCTATTCAAGGATCAAAATCCAGCTGTGATGGAATTCAAACAACAAACATCAAGACAGTGTTGTGCTATAAATACTATAAACACTACTCTGAAAATAAAATAAATGAGTGGATGTAAATGTAGCATACTTAAATCTGTGATATTAATAATATGATGACAATTGTAGCTTCTGCATCTAGTTTTACAGTTTATCATCATTTTTCAAAACACAAGTGCTTTTTTCAGCTTTTCAAATTGTAACATACCGTAACCTGTTTCACAGTTGAATGATTTACATCATGCATGCCCCGGCAATGATTATCTCATGAGGTCAAGGCGGCTCTAGACTTTAGAGCCAAGCCATGGACCTATAATTATATCTGAATATGGTGTCACCCTTCAGACCATTTCCAGTGGCCACTTGCATCCAAAATGGTACAAAATCCCTGCCTGCAGCCAAGTAAACATGTCCTTGTCTGAGCAGACACTCAGACTGGAGTCAGAGAGTCTGGCTGCTTTTCATTGACAAGAGTTTAGTCACTTGAAGGCAGGTAGGTCTGTTGAAGTTTAAAACTATTGGATCTGCCCAGAATCAGTCCGTATCTGCATAGCCAATATCTAACAGTTGAAAAAAAACTAACCAAACATTGTTATTTGAATATTCTGCAGTGCTGCTTAATATTTCACATTGGACCCGATGTCTTCACTTGCATCATTCTCTGCTGCCACTTTTTCATTTTATAGTATTTCTATTTTTCTTATTTGAAGTTTTTCTATTGTGTGTGTGTGTGTGTGTGTGTGTGTGAATGGCTATTACATTAACTACCTGCAGACTGTTACTTTTATATGAAAGTTCATGATTATAATTATTTGAAATTATAAATATCTAGTGTCAGAACTACATGAATGACTTTCATAACAAACTAAGTAGTTTGAAAATATATTGAAAATTGTTTATATCCACTAGGCATATTGCTTTAAGGGAGCAAGTGGACTGACACAAGATGGCGGTTGTGTGCAGACACCAGCCCATTGGACCACAGCGATAGTGAGTCATCTGGTGTTCTATAGATATCTATGCTGACTGCAACTCAAACTAGCGCACAACCTCAAGGTTGTTGTTCCCAGCCATGCCATCTGTTTGGGTTATTAGACAAGGTAAATAATTATCCTGAGAAAAAAGAACATGCATATACCAAAAAACCTAGATAGAGCACTGGAGGAAACCGAAAATTGAGCAGAAGTATGTAAGAGGAGGGAACCAGGCTGACAAAAACCCTCACACAATCACAATACTGGGATCATCAGCCCAATGTTTTCATGTTTTCATTCAAGGATATAATTATATCAGTTGAGTGTCACTAACAATCATGTTATGTATCTATGCTTTTTCATTTTCTACTCTATTTTGAAAAACAAACAGCACAAACAGCATTAGAATATATATATATATATATATATATATATATATATATATATATATATATGTATATATATATTAGAGCTGTCATTTTAACGCGTCAATTCGATTAATTAATTACGCCGCAATTTAACGCGTTAAAAATGTAACGCAATTAATTATGAGCGGTCATCAACGGTGGCAAGCTCAGGAGTGAAAGTGAACCGGAACTGTCCGGAACTACATTCCGTTAAAAGATTCACGACTGGAACAGCGTTCCGTTAAAAAAGGAGAAGAAGCTCCCTGTCACAATCCCATGTTAATCCGTTTGGCACAAGTCTGAGCACGTCTCTGGTTGCTATGCAACGCGACATGAGCCGAGCAGCGTTTCTGGTTGGCCGATGGACACGTGGTCACGTTATCAACATCGCTAATTCTGATTGGTTCAAACCACACGTGTTTCGTCTCACCGAGCAAAATGATGTTGGAACAATGCAGCACAAAATATACGACTTCTGTTATTCATTTTTGAATTGCTATATCGAGCTTAAGTGACTATAAGTGACAGCCTTATTTTATTTCAGAATTTTATTTATTGACTTTATTTACTGAATCACTGTATTTCATTTGTGAAGACAACTTTATTTTATTTATTTAACTGTATTACTGTATTTGTTTTACATTTCTGAATAATGCACCTGGCCTAACTGGTTTAATCTGCTTGACCTTTACTTTTGGATTCAATTCATGAAGAACAGTTCACCAATAAAAAAATGGATTTCAGATCTTCTCTTCTTACTGTATTCAACTCGACTGACAGAATGACAGAACTTATATATATTAGTTATATAATATATAACTAATATATATATATATATATATATATATATATATATATATATATATATATATATATATATATATATATATATATATATATATATATATATATTTATATATATACATATATATATATATGATCTTTCTTTTTTTAATATTGAAAATATGTGAATGATTAAATAGATGTATACATGTCAGGGTTGAAAATCCTAATAATTTAATTAAAATGACTGGATTTTTGGACTGGAGGGTTTGTCTTCCCCATGTTCCAAGAGAAAGGGGCAGAAAGCCAATGGTGTCATATGCCAAGAAGCACTTGGAAACTTATTTTTTTTCTTAAAACCTTTGAGAAAATTGCCAATAAAACAATGTATGAGTAACATTTCGTTTTTTTTATTTTTTTGGTGTATGGTTTTGTATAAATCTGGGCAACTATAGTTGCCGGTGGACTTGAATGTGATAAAAATGTTGATGCCTCGAACAGCTAAACTCAGTCATGACTGTTTCTACTTAAAGCTAACGTGGGTGTTGACTACAATTCTCCCCTGGGAGAAATTCAACTGAGAAGTTCAATCTTCCTGAACTTCTGCTGATTTAATTTTTGTTAAATCCAAAAAAAACAACAACCTCCTGAGATGGCGGCATCATAAATCACTGGCATATCCCTTTAACTTCCTAGACTGTATAATACACTGTATAGCATGATCTTCTGTCCATATCAGCGATTTCAAATATGATATAATAAAACTTTGTACCAAAGCTCAATCTTTTGGAAATATCCAGTTAAAAAAACGGAGCGGAGTCACATGACAGAGACAGATTGCAGCGGCCGTCTTTATCTCATATTAAGTCTTGGTATCAGCCCGATATCGGGCCGGCGCTGCTCCCTACTTATATTTTATGCGTGCGCACTCGCACATACACGCTCCTGCTCGCACGCAGGGACCTCAACTTAGATTGATTCACTTCAGAGGAAACTATTATGGCAAGAACAATTGACGTGTCAGTCCCTCAGGAGAGCTTCATCCATCACTGTCCGATGGCCTTATTAGTACTTCACTACAAAAAGGAAGGCTAATTCACCCCTGGGGTAAAGAAGCTGCCGCTTAACTGCCTTGTTTTATATGGAAACTCCTATCGATACTTTCCTCATTCAATCGTTCACTCATGCGGGACACAAACACAGGAAGTGCTCCCGCTCACACACACACACACACACACACACACACACACACACATACACACACACACACACACACACACACACACACACACACACACACACATACACACACACACACACACACACACACACACACACACACACACACACACACACACACACACACACACACACATACCTGAGCAGAGACAATTGTGCGCCATCTGCAGTCACTCTGTGAACTGGAGAGAGAAAAAAAAAGGTAATCAACAGCTTTTCCGACTGCTCATTACTTCTTCATTATGGAGCGGAAACAAAAACAAAACACCTGAGTGTATAGAGCCAGCGCTCCTCTCATTGATGCCGACACACACACACATACACACACACACACACACAGACACACACAGTCCCAGTCAGTCTCTCACTGTCATACTGATGAAGAGGGGTGGATAGACAGCCATTACGGCTCAGTCGCTTGCTGAAACAAACAACCTGTTCCTGTTCAGTGCACTCACAGCGCCCGACTGGCATCGGCACACGGCGCTCCACACCCACCTGCTTACTCCTGCCCAGTCTGAACCACCTGGAGGCTGAAGATGTAAACCCACCACACCGGAAACAGAACAGGAGCGATTCCACAACTGGGTAATTTGCCCCACGAGTATTCACCTTACACCAAACATTCCAGATATGATGCACTTTAAAGTTCCCCCTTTTTTTTATTATGTGTTTATGGTAAATGGACTGTGATTTGTATATAGCGCCTTTCTTTATGTTTTTGGCAGCTCAAAGTACTTTACATTATAAAGCCATTCACCCATTTACATACATCATCCATACACTGATGGTGGTGGTGGCTGATCTTTCCCATCTCTACCAATGGACAGTTGGAGAGAAGCTTTTAGAGTGAGATCCTAAACAGAAAGGCCCAACATCATATTTATATAGCTCAATTCAAAAAGAAAAAGAAATAAAAGTCTCCCCTTCTTTGAACGACAAAAGATTTGACATGTCAGATGAATTACGCCAGCCTGCAGAGTAAGCGTCTATTCAACCTCCATTTGCATTAGACATGGTTTACTGCAATTTAAAGTAATATATTAGATTGCACCTCAGTAAACTAGCAAAGATGTTCCCACCGGATTAGACAAAACCTGTTCCCGCTGTCATCAGGATGAAGCCTCTTCATACCATATGTTCAAGAGCTGTTCAGGCATCGGACGATTTTAGTACGCCGTCTTTGAAACATTCTCCAACCTCTTGACCACTCTGCAAAAAAGGAAATCTTATCAGGGGGAAACGTCTTGTATTTAGAGCTATTTTTCCAACATTGAGTAAAATTATCTTGAATTATCCTATCCCAGTTAATTGGCGACTCTAAATTGCCGTATGTGTGAATGTGTGAGTGAATGGTGTGTGTGCCTCACGATTGGCTGGCGACCATCTGGGGTGTATCTCTGCCTCTCACCGTAATGCGATGGGATAGGCTCCAGCAGACCCCTGCGACCCTAATGAGGAATAAGCAGGTATAGAAAATGACTGACTGACTGACTATCCTATCCTATATATCCTATATACTGACTATCCTATATATATATATATATATATATATATATATATATATATATATATATATATATATATATATATATATATATATATATATATATATATCATTATATATCATTCAGGTGTTTCCAGTGCAGTAATTGCTTTGTTTGGGTTTTCCCTAGAATATGTGCATTACAGTGTAGGTTAGTGATAGCTAGCCTCTTTTCCCATTATGTTAGTGTTAATTAAATCAAAATCAAAACATGATCCCACTGTGGATGAGTGGAAATGTCACATGACACGTATACCTAAAAATCTAACTCTCTATGAGAGGATCTGTAAAGAAATTTCATATTGCATGGGAATTTTCCTACTTTGAGCAACATTTGTACCCTGGCTGGGGTCCCCTAATTCTCCATTCTGAACTCTCACCCAAAACATCTCCTCTAAAAAACCTTTTTAAATTCAGTCAGTCAGTCATCTTCCATACCTGCTTATTCCTCATTAGGGTCGCAGGGGTCTGCTGGAGACAATCCCAGCGCATTGCAGGAGAGAGGCAGGGATATACCACAGATGGTCGCCAGCCAATCGTCGGGCACACACACCATTCACTCACACACTTACACCTATGGACAATTTAGAGTCTCCGATTAACCTTTTTTTTTCTTTTTAATCATTTTAAATAACCCTAATGACCCTCTAAATGTCTTGGATTTAATGTAACGACTGGTATGCATACAAAATTTGTCAATAGAAAGCTCATCATCTTCTTATTCCTCATTAGGGTTGCAGGGGTCTGCTGGAGCCAATCCCAGCGCATTATGGTGAGAGGCAGGGATACACCCCAGATGGTCGCCAGCCAATCGTGGGGCACATACACCATTCACTCACACATTAGAGTCACCAATTAACCTCAGCATTTTTTTGGACTGTGGGAGGAAGCCGGAGTACCCGGTGAAAACCCACGCAGACACGGGGAGAACATGCAAACTCCACACAGAAAGGTCCCAGAACCAGGACCAAGGAGGTCTTGAACCTGTGACCTTCTTGCTGTGAGGCAACAGCGCTAACCCCTGCGACACTGTGTCACCCTCAACAGAAAGCTGTTATGATAAAACAAATATTGCAACATAACTGCCTTCATTCACATGCTTTTTGGAGGCAGACATTCCCTGTCTCTAAAAGATACATGATGCATGAATGCTGGTCCAGGCATTTGTTACTTCCAGGCTGGATTATTGCAATTACTTATTGTAAGGCTGATAAACAACAACAAATCTCTAAAGACTCTCCAGCTGATCCAGAATACTACTGCATGTATATTGACAGGCACTTGAAAAAGAAAAACATATCTCACCAGTATTAATTTCCCTCCACTCTACAGAAGCACTACTCTATTTGGGTAAATCTTAATGCAACAACCAATGAAAAAAGCACTGTTATCCAGCATTCCCTGGAACTTTTATTTTCTTTGGAAACTACAACTGGATGAGCTACATCCTCTTGAAAGGATGCTCATATATTTAAAGGCAAAAGTCCACCAACCCACCCAAATTTAAATAAAAATATCCTCTTTTGTCATGTCAGCCAACTGAGCCTCAGTTCATCCGTGTAATCCATGGATGCAACTGCCAACCACATCACTACTCTCTACCTGCAGCATAGCTGCAGAGCTGGCCCAGTCAGACCCAGTTGTACCCAATCCAAATGTCCGGACTTCACCGCACTTTCAATGCAGATTTGAAGACTGTGTGGGAAATATGTGAATGCTGAGAGTTGTGCAAACCCACAATTCATCAAGTCTGCAAGGAGCCTCAAATTAACTTTCTGCAAACTTCGATAGAGACCACTTGAGTTCCAGACTTGGAAAAATGCACATAATCATGCAGCAAGGGGCTATAAATTGATAAATAATATTGGCACAACATTCATTTACTTTCAATTGGTGTTTTTTTTTCAACCTAAAACCCTATAGGCTTAATAATGTGAAATTTGTAGTTATAACCTGACAAATGGGCAAAGGTTGTGTTTTAGATGTCAACAATACAAAGATCCTCAGTAGAGGCACTTCAATTAGATTGAAAATTACAGTTGGAGGGAAATGGCTACAAGCACTTGTTTAGTTCTCTGCCTTGTTTCACCCCTATCCCTGTCCTCTCTGGTTACCCGCTTTTTTGGGATTGTATCCGCTTTATATTTGATCATTAAATTCCTTTCACTACATCCTGTCTGTGCTCATCTTTGCACTTGGGTCCACCTCTGCTACAAAATGTGACATTAATAATAGATTATTTAATCAGTAGAGTATTTTTTTACATAATTTAAAATGTGTCTGGCAGGGAAACTTTAGGTTAAAACTTCCTGAAATAGACGGATATGAGCAAAACATCCCCACATTGCAAAAAATAAATACATAAATATGAGAAACATGGAGAGAAATATATTGCATTTAGTACAATTAGTCCACAAATGAGAGGACATGAAGACGACATTCATTTGCCCCAATCCATTAGTAGATAATTTCACTTTTTCAAACAATTATCTTATTTTAAGATAATTTAAATAGGCAACATGATCTGCCAAAAAAATAAGATATTTCAGGATAATTCTACTCAAACATGCACCAATTGTACCAAAAGAAAGATATTTTCAACTGTTAAGATTTCATTTTTTTGCAGTGTATGTTCAGTTGTGTATTTCTGTTGCTTGTTTGGTTACGCTATCCTTCTATCTTTGCAATCAAATATACATTAAAGGCCCCCTACACTCAAATATATATGTGATCCATTAATAACTAACCACTAATATCGCCCTTTTAATATGCTAACAAGTTTAAAACAGGTGTTGGTGTTTTTCCACTTATTTAGGTTCACTTGATGAAGCCATTCCATCATACAATGAGAAAGTTGAAAAATGTCCTAAATCTACAAACAAACTTCAATCTTCAAACATCACACTGATACACATTGTTTATGTCATTTGGGATTCAGAAGATATGAAGATCTCATTGTAAATATTTCACTGTCAGTGTGAGAGTTGCATCAGAAAATGTCCAGCTGTGGAGCCATTAGTTTACAGACAGGAGACAATCTGCATTACATGTGCTCATGCATTTTGTATTTTTGAAGAACAATCTCTGACATGTTCATAGGAATCAATTTATTTTCCGATACCCGTTCTGTTGAAATCATTCCCACGTGTTGCTCCATCTTATGCACAGCAGGTTACAGATTATTCTTCATCTCATACAACCCTCTGCCCTCATGTATTTTGCATTGCACATGAAAGATCATAATAGCCCATATTCTCTCTAGCAGTCTCAGCAACCGTACGTCTGAGAACACTTTCCTCTTATCAGATTTTTTACATCAGTAATCTTGCTCCTATTTCAGTAAAAAAAAAAAAAAAAAGAAGAAGAAAAAAACTCTGAAAAGAAGCAGCCTTCCTACTCACACAGCGTTTCAGTTCTCTTTGCAACTACTTCTAAGCGAACACACGCTGTTTCGGCCATACTTGATGGCAGATGAAGAAATATGATTCAAAGGCTGAAAAATCTAAATCAATTAATCCCTGCCTTCTCTTTTTAATCCTGGTTTACTATAACCACATTATAAATCAATAGGAAGCGTGAACATAATCCCCTCTGCTATATTTGTTTACCTCCTTCACATCAGACTTAATAAATATGTGGTCATTCTGAGACAAACCAAATTGCATATTTCTTTTTATTGCTCTCAATGGTGTAAGTGTGTGTGAGTGTGTGTGAACACCGCTACCGTAGTCAGAAGAGATCTTGTTCGATGTTGTTGCAAATACCCCAGCAAGGCTACCTATTACTCCTTATAAAAGATTAATTGTGCTGATCATTATTCAACCTCGAGGCTAACACTCCTGTGCTTTGAGAGCATCTTGATGTTCCTCTTCGTTCAGTCCTTTTTTTTTTCTTTCTGAAATTCTGATTCATGAAATAGACATAAAACTACCCTCAGTGGGTGAAATGCACCCCAAACCGGGCTGCCGCAGAGACAGATTCTCTGTGCTCCTTTGCTATTATGCTCATATATAAAAGTGTGGTACGCAGGATTTGTCAATTGCTGTTCAAACCCAAAGCATTCAATATTGTCTCCTCCTCCTCGGCTCCACACAAGTAAAATGAGAGCGTGAATGAAGAGAGGGAACAGGGAACAGTAAAATCACCCACACCTCTGCACAACCCTGCAGGAAGGTCCTTCCCTGTCGTTAACTGTTGTGCCGTGTCCACGGATCTATAATAACCTGAATACATCATGGGAGGTGGGACCCCGTTTCTATGACAGTTGCTCAGTGATGCATGGAATGGTCACTTCCTTCTTTAAATAAATTAATAAATACCCAGTTAAATGCACACTGCACCAGAGATTCCACTTTAGTCCTTTGAAACGATTCGATCATGTGGCTCCTCTAGACTTTCCAAATGTCAGACCAAATGGATTAAATATTGATAGTGAAACGAGTCATTTCACGGGGGGTTGTGACTCTCCACCATTTTACAGTTGCTCTTTTACCCTTGATAGTTGATGAGGGAGGAAAAAATAAAAATAAAAGCCTTTCTGGTCCCAATAGCGATGCCATACTTGTAATTCCAAGGTTTGGCCAATAGTACAATTGCATCAAACCCCCCAGTGCGGTTCCTGGCACTCAGAGAGAACATTAATGATTATTTTATGTAAATACACAATTGAGAAACGGAGGACTAAAAAGAGCACTAAAATAAAATAAAATAAATAAATACAAATTTAAAAAAAGCAGTTACCATGTTGGTCACATTTTTATGGTCACATTGGCACATTTTTACTTTTAGTTTGTGGTAATCAAAACACATTCATAAGGGCTGTCACTGCCAGAATTTCTATGATTGTGATCATGGCAGCAGAGATTATAGCAGAGGAAAGCATTGTCATGCCAGGTGAGCTTGAGAGTGGTGATTTCGAAAGACACTATCACCACGAGCTTCCCGTTTGGGAAACCGCCACTGAAAACCTGCCCAGTTCACTCCCATTATATTGAAAATCTGGTCCAAGGGAAATCACTACAAAGCTCAATAGTGGAGGGATCAAGGAATTATGGTCTCCATGCTTCAGATACATGCCAGGAATGTGGAAAATGGGGTTAGATCTCCAAAATACTAAACTATCCTTTTAATTAAGGTCAAGGTCAGATCAAACAATCTCTGTTATACTTGATAAAGGATAAAGGATGACATTGAGCTTGCCACTTAAAGATGCCATGTTATTGTGAAACTGCTGTTACCATTCCAGGTTCTGGCATCTGGCTTCTTCCATTCATTAGCAGGGCCATGTGGGATATAGTAGCAGTGGTTGCTTGTAGAGTGGTGAGATAGTTCAGATTTCCCCAAAACAGATGCGTTTATTGAGGAGAAAAGGCAAGAATTCTTTAATGTTGCCAGCTTCCCCAATGTTATGGGCACAATTTACTGTAAAAGTCCCTCTAGCACCACCATGGATAACCACATATTCAATCAATGTCCAGGTCATTGGCAATGCCAATAACATCCTCATGAATGTAGTCGCCAAATTCCCTGCATGGATCCGTGCCTGGCAGCTACATTTTTAGGAACAGCAGACTCCACAAAATGCAAAATATTGATGACTGGCTACCAGGAAAGGAGGGAAAAAATGTAAGAAAAAATGTGAATACAGTAGGCGATGGCAGCTACCAAGTGCAATCATGGATGATGACTCTGTGCAAGACAACAAATAACAGAGATGTGTGATGGAACGCACGTTTGGCTTTCCAAAGAAGCAAATTCAGATGCTTGGATTGTAGCAGGGAGCAAGACATGGTACACACTGAAGAGGAGCCACCTGCCCCAGTGACTCATGTGTGAGCAAATGAGGGCAGGTGTGCCAGACAACACATCATTCAACATTACTTCCAATAATACACTGTGTTTTCACTCTGCCTGTTTTTGTTCCTGCGAACTCGATTTCTCAATCCGAAGACAGCAGTTCACTCACCTCATTGACAGGTCGGCATATTGAGCCTGATTCTGGCATAAAGATTCAGAACCACGGACAGCTCCAGCCAGAACTCATTTATTTTGTTAGAGAATGCAGTGACAGTTGTGTCACGGAAAAATAAATGGATAAAAGTTCTCTACAGTTTTGAAAGCACAGGGTATTTTTTTATTATGAAAAAAAATAATAATAATTTCTTTCCTCTTTTTTTCCCATTTTTCTTTCCTTTATTGGGAGGTTTGGATGGAAGTGACCCATTGACCTTTTCTGACATGATCTCTGACCCTTGCCCCTCAACTAATGCAATGGCCTTAAGCGTAGTAGTGACTCAACTCATGGTCCCAAACAATTTGCTATAGCTGGCTTGCATTTGGGATCATAAACCTACATTTTTCTTGTTTTTTTGGTGATTTCTTGGATTTATTCAGGAGAGATTCACTAAGAGGCATCCTATTTTATATACATATCCTGTAAAGATGGAGAATCAGGTCAGGAAAAGTAGTAAAATTTGCACAGAGGATTAAAGAAAAGAAAGAATTTCCTATCCACCTAAAATTCTAGGCTTGTGCAAAAACTAAGGACATTTTCCCTATAATTTCAGTTAGTTATATACACCATACTGTTTCAGTTAGTTCTACTGTTCTATTTAATTAAAATGCCTAAATTTAACACAAAATGTTGTTTTAATATTTAACGATAATAACTTTGTTTGCAGGGGGTAGTGCCTGGGTCAAGAATGAAGACTGACAGAACTTCATGAATCTCGTTGTCTTGAGTTTAGACATGCTCATGTTTTTGGTGTCTTGTGTGTAAAAATAACATTCCTTTTGCACCATTGATATTTAAATTTCATGTTTAGTGTATAGAAGTTGCTTTTTATTTGATATCTAAATACAATGAAGCTACTAGTGCTTTTATTTTGAAGGTGCACGTGTGTAGCCCCTTTCCCATCTCCCATCTTGCAGTGAGGGGCTTCTCAACTACAGAGCATGCTCAGGTGATTGGTTTAGGTGGCTGTAATAATTATTTAATTTGATTTAAAGGTCCAAAGGAACTATCAAGATTCAGCTCCTCAGGCTCCTAATTTCCATCCAGTCCCTTTATGCACTTGTGAGTAGACCTGACTAACCTGTTTGCCAATAAAATTAATTGATAGAATAGAATATATTTCATGTTTTGTTTTCTATCATTGTAATAGGATGGCATTGTATCCATGTGTCTGTAAATGCCAACAAGTTAATGAACGTTTAATTGGAAAAGTTTCTCCGCTCCATGTTAATTTAGCTGTGCAATTATGCCTAGTCTGTGATCCAAAAAAAAAAAAAAGAAAAAAAATAAGAAAACTCCATCTGTGCAAGCTGATTTTGGGTTTTGAAAGCTGGGTTTAGTGCAGTTAAGTGGCTATATGGGTTGAATTTATTTCAGCGGCTGGAACAGAATTCTATTGTCTGAGCAAAACCATAGGCGAGCTGCACACACACACTGCAGCCCACACATAAACAGACATACTTGCATTTCCTATGTTATGTAAGGACAGTTGATTATTTTTTATTGGGGTCAAGTGCATAAACCTAGACAGGGGTAGATATATAATGAGAAAATATGACAAAAACTAGACAATACTCAGCAAAACAGTTATTTAAAGGCAAACAAGGAAAGAATCACCGACATGTAAACATGCAACCCAACCAATATGTGTGGCTATATTTCCAAAACTATTAGGATGGTGCCTAGCTAAATCACCAGTGTAGAATTCTGTCACTCACTCATTCAAATATTCACATTCCACTGACCAACAGGCGCCACTAATAGCCATCATAACACACACACACAAAAATATTGTTACACAAATTTCTTAAATGGGGTTCACCCAACATTATAATGGGTTTGTCCTTGGCCATTTCTACAACCTACCACCAAGTTTCATGAATATTAGCCCAGTACTTTTTACGTAATCCCATTCAGAGATAAACAAACTGACAGAAAAAATTGCACCAAAAACAATATCTTGTAAAACAACAACAAAAAAATAAATACAAAAAAAAAATCACTTTTCTAATAAATAATAGGAATAAATAATAGGAGGCAGAGATAACAAAGAACAACAAGAATGAAATATTAATATACCAGGCATGTATTGTTTATAGGATTTGTTGTTTGGGGTATGTGTGTTGTATTTATGTCTAAGAAAAACACATGAAAAAATAATAATATAAAATCAAATTAAATTAATTATTAATTGGAAAATAAGGAAGTATATAATATTAATATGAAGAAGAAGAAATTAAAGATGAGACAATTCTTGAATTGTTCTTATTGTTTAATAATGCATTAAATGCAGACATAAATATAGGGCGTTGTATACAGAAAGAGAGATATGCAAATCCGTGACCAAAACAAATACTTATTATAATAATGATGATCTTTGAAGATGCTCAATTGTGCTTTAATTGCTTTAATTCCTGAAGCCAAGAACTACTGACCCTGTGAGGTAATCATCAGAAAAGCTTTTTAAAGCATATAGGTTTTTAGAGCTCAGCTACAATCCTTTACCAACTGATACAATAATTACTCAAACAACATCCTGTTATCTCCTTTCATTTCTAATTTATACATGTTTGAACAATATTAGTGAAATTACAAACATTCATTTGATTCCCACAGTCCCACCAGTGTAAGACAATCTAGCTAACTAACTAGCTCTACACTACAATAGCTATCAAATGGGAGTTAGTACTCATGTATAGGAAAAAGCACCCCCTGGACAATATTCTTTTTTCTTCAGTTCTATATAGCTAGATAGCAAAACAAGTATTGCTCATGTTAGGAGCTAGCAAAAGGAGCTGTGTCAAAATCTAGGGACACATGACTTTGAACACATATGTGCTTATATAGCTAGAAAAAGTAATCCAAATTGATTAAAATGAGTCATTTTACATAATTATACAATATACTAGTACCGATCAACTAAAATAATTATGTAGGATGTAGTTATGGTTGTTGTCTGACATTCTGTTACATAAGATGATCCAAGACAGAAGTAAAGAAGAGCACCTCCAACTCCACCACTGCACCACAGTCTAGCTAGCTAGCTCTACACTTACAGTAGACAATAGCTACCACATGGAGGTTAGTATTGTATATGTATTGTCAATGAAATAATACTGCTTAGGTTAGCAGCTACCAAGAAGACATGCTGTGTAAATCATGGATTATAAGAACTGGATACCAGACTGAAAAATGCCTGCTGTTTATTTCAATGGAAGTTGCTCACCTGGAACAGAAAAGTTAGTGAATTCCAGATTTACATCTACCTCAATCAACCCATAGAAACTGAGCAGTAGAGTCACTCTGGGGCCTCCCATCATACTCCGGGGTGATGAGAACGTGCAAATGATGAAAAAATTCACCTTTGAGTGAGTTAATTCACTTTGCCGACCACATTAAGCACCGTTCAGAGTCCCCATTAAGTCAACAGGCAGCAACCTCGCTCCTGAGACACGTCATGCTGGGAAAAGAGCTTTTCTGACCCTTAGAAAGATTTTTGATGGATAAAAAGTCCATGACTGAAAAAAAATAGAATAGAAAGGTTAGTAATTAACATGTGTTATAGCTGGGGTGTCCTGTGAACAGTATTACATGCTTCTATTTACTATTGTGGTCTATGGAAAAATGCTTTTTGTGGCACATGATTTTTTGTTGCAGTTCCACGAGTGGCCACTGGGAACACTATATGCACTATATGCGGGTCTTATTATACATCCATGGTGTAAATGTGCCAAAATATAGGGACACATAACTTTGAATAGCTATGTTCTTGAATGGTAAAATAAGATTAATCATTTTACATAATATTACAATTTATTAACTACAAAATAAAATAAACTTGAGATGAACCAAGTGAGTTTCCTTTAAATACTACTGAAAGGCACTTTTCTTTTTTTTTTTGTCCACCTTATTGCATTTTGATGAAGCATCTCATCGTTCACATCCATGGGAGAAGAATGAAAGATTGAGGGAGCATCCCATCCGTGCTCCCCCGTGAAGAGCATTCCTCCCTGTCTGCTCCCCCTCCCTCTGGTCCTGTCTGCTCTCGATGATAAAGTATCCAGGCAGGAGGTCTATCAGTGTGTGAGTGGCCCACGCCCAAGCACCTCTCCTGGGGCACAGTGAGGGAGGGCGGGGGTGGCGGGTGGGGCCTGGCTGGAGGTCCGATGACGGACGAGGAGTGAAGGAGCCTCTCGATCCGTACCCATACATTCTACCTCCCTCTGAGCTCAGCTCTCCCCGCACTGCCTCCATCACTTGGTAAAGTCTCACTCAGCGTCTGCTTTGTCACTCCATTCTTCACTGCCTCCACATCTGTCTCCCCGTTTTGTTTTTCTCCACATTTTCAATTCCCTCCCCTCTCTCATCGCTCTTTTTCTGCTCCTTCTCACCCACTCTCTCCCCTCCCCACCCGCCGTCCTCCTTTATGTGGATGCCCGCATGGAGTCCTCTTCTCCCCGTGTTATCACAAAACCCAGAAACACACACACATGCGCGTGCACATGCACACTTAGAGACCGAAAACACCACGCATCATTACCTTGCTGAAAAAGCGCTGCCAGCCCGCCTGTCTGCAATCTATCTGTTCCCACTCTTCAGATGAATTAGACCCTTTCTTCCTGTTCCTCCCCCAATTCCTCCACCTCCTGTTGGATGTCTGAGAGGTCAGGGGGTCATTGCTCGAGGGGAGGAGGAGGAGGAGGAGGGGGGGGGGGACTACTGATAGGCCAAACTAAAGAGGTCTTCTTTTATATCCAATCAACTCCAGCCTGAGGGCCCTACACGTGAACCTGATAGGTTGACGCTATGGAAAATGAACTACTTTCTCCTGATGTATAAGGGTATATATTTAGATATTCTTACGGCCGTCCTGCTGCTCCCAGTGATCTACTGGGCAAAACCGATATCCCACGACTGTAGCTCTGCTGTTCTCCTTAGGGTGCCAATTTACAAGACCTATCTGGATCTCTTCTTTATCTTTAAAGCAAGGTACTGAGCTCCCATTAAGCTCTAAGAGCTCTAAATGCCATATATGGCTGTCTCAGATTCAAAGGGCATAGATCATCACAGTCGGCGTTTGAAACAAATGAGGCCTGTTGCATTTTAAATGATAATGCTGGACTGAGCAGCTCCTATCATTAGAGGTGTTAGCTACTTTAGTTTTTTTTTTTTTTTCTCCTGAAAAATATTTTACAATCCTGTCTAAATTGAATGCCGAGCACAGATGCACTGCAGAGCAGGATCGATTTGTTCATTTTGAATTACCTTGCAGGTCAGGAAATATTGACTGGCAGAGCCAAGGGGACTTGCCTGCACCATTCAGTGGGATGATGGGTCATCTGCCTTAACTCTATCCCCACCAGTCATTTTTTAAAAGTTGCCAATGACATAATTTTTGACCAAACTCACTGATCTCTCAAAAGCCACAAAATATACAATGGATAGCTAAAGAAAGAACAGAACCTCTATTTTTTTTTAGATCATAATAAGAAAAGGTTAATTGTTCTTATCCTATTCTTTTCTTCTTTTTTTTTTACTTTTTCTTTTACAAACATGGTCACATTCATGAAAAAAACATCCAACAACAGACAAATAAATCTGAGAAAACTAGTTTCTTTTTCTACCAAAATATCCAGTTTCAAGTAGAATATCGACTTCACTTTTTTATTTTCTTTTTTTTTCACTTCTGATAATAATACAGAGCAATGCAAAAACAGGTTTTCTTTAAACTATATACATAGAAAAATATATTCAAAAGTATTGAATATTAGTTCATAATTTACACTAAAATAAATAAACCACAAAAACAACAGATCAGCAGTTCAAAGCAAAACAGCCCACATGTGACATATTCTCCAAAAGTAGAATGGGAGCCAAAGCTTTCAGCTTTCAAGCTCCTCTTCTGTGGAACAAACTACCATTCTGGGTTCGGGAGGCAGACACGGTTAGTCACTTTTAAGAGTAGACTCAAGACTTTCCTTTTTGATAAAGCTTATAGCGAGGGCTGGCTCTGGTCATCCCTTAGTTATGCTGCCATAGGATTAGACTGCTGGGGGACTCTCTCTCTCTCTCTCTCTCTCTCTCTCTCTCTCTCTCTCTATCTATCGATCTATCTCTCTCCCTTTCTCTCCACCTCCATCTGTGGACTTACATGTCCACAGATGTCCCGCAGGCTCTCGTGGATCGTGGCTGCTGCTGTGATCCTGCACGACGTCCACTACACATTTATTACTGGGAGTGGCTACTGCTTCAGTTAAGCCACATGTGGCTCAATGATGACTCCTGATGCGACTCATCAAGGCCCCCCTGATTCTCTACAGACTGAATAATTTTTAAATCTCATAGACTTATAAATCATCATCAGATGCATGTCTGTCAGTCCTGGTCCATCTATAGCCTGTCCGTCCATGGGAGTGGATCTCTTCTTCACTCTGGTTCTCCCTGAGGTTTCTCCTTTTTCCCACTGGGTTTTGGAGTTTTTCCTTGCCACGAAGGGGGGGTCTAAGGACGGGGGATGCCTGGGTCTGCATATTATTTAACCATGGTCCAACTCAGATTGACAATTTTTATTTTTCCACTGAACATAGGGATATTTGACTACTGTCATATTTTGCTGCATTATTTTTGGTAATTTGAAGCCCTACAAGATTTGTTAAAGTCAGAATAGGTGCTGGAGAATAAATTAAAGTAATAATATACTAGTAATAATAGTCTAAGCCATCCTGACAAGGATTCTGCATTCATTACATAATGCTTCTACAGGTCATATAATTTGAATTTCATTTCATTTCAGTAATTTCATTCAAAAAGTGAAATGTGTATAATGTAGTGAATAATCCAGACATATTTCAAGTGCTTATTTCTTTTAATAATGGAGATTATAACTGACAACTAATGAAAAACCTCAAACTGAGTATCTCAGAAAATTCAAATATTGTGGAAAGGTTCAATTTTGAAGACACCTGCACAGGCCTTTAATTGATCTCTTAGTCTAGTTCTGTACGCTACACAATCATGGGGAAGACTGCTGACCTGACAGTTGTCCAAAAGACGACCGTTGACACCTTGCACAAGGAGGGAAAGAAACAAAAGGTCGTTGCCAAAAAGGCTGATTGAGCTCTGTGTCTAATCACAATAATAGAACGGCAAAGGGAAAGAAAAAAATGTGCTACAAAAAAGTGTACAAGCAATTGGGACTGCTACATGGAGACAATTTTTAAACAAAACTTATTCAAAAATATAGAGGAGATTTGCAAAGAGTGGACTGCAGCTGAAATCAGTGCTTCAAGAACCATTATGCTCAGATGTATGCAAGACATATGTTTCAACTGTCTCATTTCTTGTGTCAAACCACTCTTGAACAAGAGACAGCATCAGAAGTATCTTGCCTGTGCTAAAGACAAAACAGCTGCTGAGTGGTCCAAAGTTATGTTCTCTGATGAAAGTAAATTTTACATGTCAATCAAGGTCTCAAAGTCCAGAGCAAGAAAGAAGAAACAAATAATCCATGTTGCTTGAGTCTAAAGTTTTCAGTCAGTCATGGTTTGGGGTGCCATGTCATCCGCTGGTGTTTGTCTATTGTGGATTCTTCCAGGAAGTTTTAGAGCATGTCATGCTTCCTGCTGCTGACCAACTTTATAGAGATGCAGATTTTATAGACAATCATAAGACAGGTTTGTAGTATGTTCCTTGACAATTTGAGAAAGATTAAGCCCATATCCTTTAAATAGTCAGAGGAGGCACGCAACCAGTCAACATTTAAATATTCTAAGGCAATGAGTTACTCAATAACAATAATCAATAGATGTAAGATGGGCAGATGGGGTTGTACAAGCCCTAACTACAATAATGAAAGTGTGCGATGTAGTGATTATCTTCAAGGCAATAAATTCACAATATCTAGTCTTTGTAACAGCTCACAAAATGGAAATAGAAAAAAAAAAAAAAGATTTAACATAAATGGCCATGATCGATCTCTTCCAGTTCTGTCGATTGTAAAAATGATATAGATATTTGTGTGGATTTTAGAATCACTGACAAAGTTGTTTAACCAAGGCTCTGAAAGAACTAAAATATCCAGATCTGATCTGAAATAATGGATTCACATGGTCTAGGATTTGATCTACATCAAAACTTCTTATATTCCAGTGTATTAATCCCAAACCTTTTTAGGATTAATTACACAATGTGAAGACTCCTAATAATTCAGATGTGGATGAATGTCGGGCCAAAGGCCATGAAGCTATTTTACCCCTTTTTCAGTAAAAGGAACACCATTATTATTATTATTATTATTATTATTATTATTATTATTATTATTATGGGTCAAAACCAGTGGCAACAGAGAAAAGTTCCATTTTGATGCCAGATATCAATGGATTTTTCCAATGCTGTTCATAGCCATCAAAGACTTGAGATTAGCATGAAGTTCAAGGGCCAGCCTGGACATTACATTGGTATCAACAAGCACAATGACAGTATGAATGGATGGGTACAGATCAGATGGCTGGGACATCCACATACCTCAAATCCTTAGAAACAAAATACAAAGCAACTAGAGAGTTTCACAGTTTCCAGTCATCAAAATCTATCTGATCCACAGTGAGGACCCTCTTGTACATAACAAGGTTGCTGGAGAAAGTCCCTGCAGGGGCCACAGTGGCAGCAGGGGTTGTGCCCTCAAGCAGGAAACAGCAACAGTGCAGAAAACAGGAGGAGTCACAAGGCAGTGAAATAAGAATAAGCACAATAGCAGTGGCACCTGGAGATGATTGTTATGGCGCTAACCGGTGGCGCCCTTTGCCCGGGGCTCAGGAGCACCAAGAGTGTCAAGACCAGCAGAGCTGGACCCAGGAATGGCAAACCTTGGCATTGTCTAAGCAAAGAGTGCTTAGACAATGCCAAGGAGTCTGGAGATTTACTGGCATGTAGAGGCTGTTTCCTCCAGTCAAACTGCAAAAGGAAGGAAATGGGTCAAGATGACATTGAAGTCCACTAGGAGTGATAATAAGTGAGAAGGCAGGACTAAGACAAGTGAGGAAAAGGGGAGCATTTCCTTTTCTTTGATTTCATGAGACCAGGTCAAACAGCTCATACTATACCTGCAGCAAATCCATTGACTTCCATGGATATCAGCGAGGATTTTACTGGAGGCCATTACCAGGGTGGTGAGTTGGAACAACTAGCTTTGTGTATCAAAGGAGGAGACCATTGATCAGATCTTCAATGGGTTGGTTCTTCATTTTGATACTGTGGATCTGGAAGGATATGATCATTGTTTCTACAGTCGTCTGTTCTGCAACCTTCTCTTAAGTGTACAAACCATGACTGGGAGACATGACCAAGAAAGTTACCACCGGGTTGCCTTGCCTCCAGGCTAAAATGAATGTCTTGGGTACAGTGAGTGGTTAAGTAAAAGACTAATAAAATTAGGCATACTTTTCCTCAGATATATCCATTACCCCATGGCAAGTGGGGTGATTAAATGTGCTAAAAACACAGGATAAACAGATGCTCGTTAAAATTAGAGTTAAGCGATTGCTCTTCTAGGGTGGCTGATGCAAATGTTTGTTCAGCTCGTTTCATTGATAGCTTGAAATCCAAATGTCTAAATAACACCCTCATCTAGGTAAAATATATAGTTAAAAAACATCTATCAATGGTCAAAGGGGTCTGCTGGACCCTATCCTAGCATACTTTAGGTGAGAGGCAGGGATCCACCGTAGAAAGGTCACCAGTCTACCATGGAGCACACATACTGACGTACGGTTCTCACTATAATAGGAATAAACTTGAGTAAATGTATCAATATTTAGATAGTGCTTTTGAAGTCCTGTTTAATAAAATAAACAAATAAATGGATAGTTAAAAGGTGTCAAATTTGCCCCGAACACAATAGGAAGGGATAATGTGTGTTAACAGAATATTGAAGTTGGGAACATGGATATGCAGCCATTTGATTTGAAAAATGCAGAGGAGACCTGACATGGTGGCACAGTGATATCGAAAAATGCTGCACTGAATGTATATTGTGTTTTCTGGAGCACTGCCAAATTGTCATAGATAATTAATAATGTACCAGAGACGCATGCAACAAGCTGCTACTGTCACCAGAATAAAATGTAGAAGACGCTAAAATTCAAATGAGACAACCCTTTCAATAAATTATCAACTACTCCAAAGTAGCTCAATATTTTATAGTTATTTTTTTCATGCTCTGAATCCATGAACATATTCTGATAGGCCCTACTTCCTAATTTTAGTTGTAAAATAATGTCTTATTTATTTAGTAAAATACATACAAGTACCATACGTATAATCATACTTAACAAATTATTGATGTAACTTAAATGCAAATGTCCCTCCCGTGTGACCAATGAAGTATTGTTGATTGATGATTGATTTATTGATCACCCAAAGCAGCGTACTCATTCCTATGGAAATAATACAAATTAAAATAAATAATTGTCACTGACAATAACCATTATAACTAACTTTATTTTTGTACATATTTATTTACTTTTGCTTTGATATCAATACAATTGGCAGCAATAGAGAGCCAAAGACTTTCTTGTTCTCGTGGACACAATGGGACCTTACTGTGGAAAAAAAATGTGCATGGTAGTGAACGCAAGAAACAAAATTTCATGATTCTGTTCCCTGAAGTTCCCAAACAACGTGTATGCACAAATGTACCTTACCTGATATAGTTTATCTAGTTACTCCTGGTCCTTTTATCAGCCATAAGTGAAGGAAAAAGTGAGACCCTGTCTGGTTTCCAGGGTATATATAACTCTCAATATTTTGAAGATGTACTTTTATCCTACACCTATAGAAACAAAAGAAGCATAAGACGTGCACAAGCAGTTTCATAAAAAAAAAAAACTCCAAAAAAACAAATAAGTCGGTAATTTGTTAAAGTTTTTAGTTTGCTCACTAAACCTCTTTCTTGTCAATAAAAGTCTGTAAAAAGCTGTAATATATATATATATATATATATATATATATATATATTATAATAAGCTGTAAAAATAATAATGAATTCATTGATCAATGATGTGAAGAGTCAGGTGTTAAATGTGCATGTAAAGAAGTCACTTCACTCAAACAAATAATACAAAAGGAGACAGAAGTGGAAATAGTTTCAAAATGTGTGTGGTAGATCAACAGGATTATATCAAATGAGAAATGTTTATCTACAGGAGAATGAATATTTGAAAGCAGTAGAAAAATCCTGAGAGCCTGACTGCATTACATTATTTCTGTTTCCCTCCCATACCCAGCTGAAATCATAACCTAAGGTTCTTTTTCTCCACATCCATCCATCCATCTATCCGTCTATCCAGGCGGGAAAAAGTAAACGGAGGCAACAGGAGTGGCCTCAGCCTCACCTGACACATTCATCATGATAGAAGCAGTGCACCGCTGCCGAAATGCCAGCGAACCCAATCATGCAGGAAAACACTGAAACACAAAGTAATTATGTTCTAGTGCTTCCGCTGAAGGTAATTAAACAACAGATTCTCTCTGCAATACACACAGCCTGTAGCCCAAGCAGCTGTGAGTCGCACACACACACACACACACACACACACACACACACACACACACACACACACACACACACACACACACACACACACACACACACACACACACATCCACACAGAGTTTGTTCATTACCTGATATTACATCCGATCACCATAATGACAATTTTGAACAATGCTTAAACCGAGCAAGAAGCAAGAAGCATAAACATAAAGATAATTAATGATTTAGCAGTCATGTATTCATATATATATATATTAAAAATTATAATACATATAATTCAATTCAATTTTATTTATATAGCCCAATATTACAACACAATTGTCTCAAAGTGCTTCACAAAATTCAGTCCAAAGTGATTCAGACATACCCCATCCTTAGACCCCTGTTCTCGGCAAGGAAATACTCCAAAACCCAGTGGGAAAGAAGAAACCTCAGGGAGAACCACAGTGAAGGAGAGATCCACTCCCATGGACGGACAGGCTATAGATGAACCAGGACTCACAAACATTAATCTTATGATGATGTATTAGTCTGTAAAGATGTTTCAGTCTGTAGAGATGCCGTAGGGTGGGGGCAGAAGGGTGGGTCCAACCAGGCAGGTGAAGGAGCAGTGGTAGGTTCATCAGGGGCCTCGATGAGTCGCATCAGGAGTCATCATGATTGGGCCTCATGAGGTTGAACTGAAACAGTAGCCACTCCCCCAAAGGGGAGTGGGGAGAAGGACTCCGGGTGAATAGTGATGAAAAGACCAAGTATATACTAGATACCGTTTATTAATGATGGACAGTTGTACATGGTACCAGAAAGAGATGATAGGGCTCATTGTACCCCCAGCATTGTCACTCCTAGGGCAGCTTAGACTGAACTGTGGGTTTAAGTCTACCTTTAACTACCCTGACCATAGGCCTTTTTGAACAGGAATGTTTTCAGTCTAACCTTAAATGCACAGACTGTGTCGGCCTCTTTAATATTAGTTGGGAGTTGGTTCCATAAAACAGGGGCTTGGTAACCAAAGGCTCTAGCTCCTACTGTACTTCATGGACATATAATGTCACTTTCAGTAGTAAAAACTAATGTTGTTGATTCTTGCTATTTCAAATTATTGCCCCCATGTGTCAGATTTGAATCTATCTCTAGCATCTATGCCTTCCATGGGTTTGAAATGGTGAAAGAAGGCATAGACTGCACAGATTCACTTTGAAGTAAATATTATTCCATCAGCGTAATTGGACAATATGAATAAGGGCTTTAAGGGGGTAATTAAATGAACACTACCAGGGACATTGCAGTGCCAGGTATTGAGTATAGTGTTAGTTCAGGCAGGCCAAGCTCTCAAACCAGTCTCAAACCTGCTCCTCCTTAAGTGCTGTGCCTGACTTTAAAAATGTCATTTCTTTTTTACCACCCTGCTTTGGGGTTCCTCTGTGAGCACATGGAAGGACAAATCTGTCTCAGCGGTCAAGGCAGTTCTCCTTCTCTTGGGCTGATAATGATGTCATGAAGTAGCATGGGATCATAGGCTATGTATCATGTATGTATTATCTGCAGATGTATCCTCTCCAAAACAAACAGACCTGGTGATTAAAACTGGAAAAAAGTATGTTATCCTAAAACATTTAAAAATAAATAATAAAAAAAAAAAAAAAAGAATTTACGCTATTGTGTTAGTCCGACTAAAACCAAACTTATAAATGCATGCAAGCTTGACTGTAATTGAATTAATGAAATCAGGCTAACACACAAAGATGATGCGATCAAACTACTCCTAGGGCTCCTCCAGACCTGTCAGACTCCATTGATTAACATGACACCTAAAAAAATCTAAATCTTGTATCAGTCTGGCGAAAACCAGACTTTGAAAGTACATGTAAACATGTTAGCTTGAATGAAATGGAAAAAAGTTGAACTAACACACTCAGATAAAGTGATTGAAATTGGACTGGAGCTGGACATGGTGATCTGTACATGTGCTAGAGGTTGTGCCAAATTCTAACCCGGAAGCTGACCAGCATGTAAAACATAAAGAGAGTAACTTAAACCAGAAGAAGCTGGGTAACAGAGTGTGTACAGAATGTACACTTTGTACATATTTACAAAATTGTCCATCTTGCTAGTTTAACTCTGGGTTGCTAACTAGCTAGCTTACCTGTCTTTCACCTTTTGTTGCCAAAAGAGGTCTGATATCGACAAGGTGAAAGAGTACATATTGCCATCTATCCTAGCAGAGTCAACATGACTTTATCAATAAATCGACCTCCCACGCATGTAGAAAGGCACAAAGACAGTAGTCCGAGTTGAAGAACTAATCAAGCTATAACCATAACTGAACATAGCTGTGCATATAACCCTACTGACTAAATAAAGCAGTTTTGTGTAAAAAAAAAGAAAAAAGAACAGTTTTTTCTGTAGCTTAGATAATATAATAGACACACATATACAAGTAACTGAAAGTAAAGACAAACTCTTTTGCGTTTCCTGACTTTCTGTTGAGTGCATGTTCTTTTGATTGCCTGCTTGTCTTACTTATCATTATGGGAGCAGCCAGACAGGCGGCTGCAATTATAATATCGCCTTCATGTGGCTTTCTGTTTCATGTGCGTAACACTCATTACACACTCACACACTTCACACTCAGGTGTTACATCTTGTCATATGGTTTCCATTAGACGCTGTCGGATGTGTGGCATTCACAAGTGTCTTTCTTTTTCTGCTAGCGCACCTTTCAACCCTCTCCCTTTGCTCTACAATCAGCAGGTAGAAAGACAGATTTACCGCACACAGGGAGACGTTCCCATGTACACACAAACACACCCAGACACACACACACACACATAAACTCTTGTACTCCTCCTCACCATCATTAAGACCATGATGTAAGCTTTGGCAAGGTGGCTCACAGGCCTGATAACATGAGACATAATCACTTCTGATCCTTGAGCTTCCCTTTTTTTCACTCTCACTTACACCCCCTCCCCCTCCACAAACACCTTTCCAATATCATGTGGTGTGCTTCCAAAGGCCATCGACCCCTTTTTTGGCATCTATGTGCAAATTGCCGTCACTATTTGCACTGTGTTGCATCAGCGCCCATATAAATACACAGAGATGGGGGGGGGGGGGGGTATGAGTGGGAGGTGTGGAGAGGGTGGGGCCATTCGCCACAAGCACTCACACCCAGCACGCTCAGGGATCCCTTGGGGTGGGGTTACCTGTGACTGCATGCCACACCTGGTACACATGCACATTATATTATTAGAGCGTTTGAACCAGGATTGTCTCAGAGGGTTAAAAAAGGCCACAGTGAGAAACTGCAACTGATGTGCATCACTTTAAACACTTTAAAACATTTCCTTTCAGCACCAAAGGGACTCGAAAGATTCATATCAAATACTGACATTATAACAAATAGTGTTTGTTTTGAAGGATGTACAAATGTGTATATATATATATATATATATATATATATATATATATATATATATATATATATATATATATATATATATATATATATATATATATATATAAATGTATATATATGTAAATTGTAAATTAGCTGCACATTTACACACACAAATAGTCGCCACCCTTGGATATTAACATAAACACACCAGTTTCAGATGAATACATTTGCAGTCATGGCCTTCAAATCTCCAAAATGCAAGAAATGCCTCTGGAAAAGCCCCCAATGGAAATGAGGGAAATAGTATGTATTTGTTCTTCAGGACAGGAGAAAATGACTCAATCAGCTGAAAATAGTAAAAAAAACTAGAGTTTCAAAGCCAGGGCTTTACTTTGAAAGCTGTATAAAATGGAGCGCATGATTTTATGCTGCAATGGCCATGCTGTGGGTTTTATCGGCCTGTACACTTATCTTCTCTCTCTCTCGACATTCATACCTACACATGGTTGCAGTACCTATAATAGAATGTTAGTGCACCTAGTAGGAATCAGTAAAATCACAGGCATTTTAATTGACAGACATTTGGGAGCAGCTGTCAATCATGACACCCCTTTTTACATTGTCAATTAATTAAAAAATTTGTCCAAAAAGTTTATTTATCCTAACTTGTGTACCCTAGTGAAATATGAATGATTCAAGATACAATAGTTAATTTCAGGGATCATTAATACCTGACTTCTAAGATGAAAAGTGGCATTAAAATATTTTGTTTCATGTAGTAATTGGTATCACACAACAACATAATTGTTCTCGAAGCAACTCTCACTTCTGACTGTAACTGGGATATATCACTCCACTATACCAAGGCCTCTCTCAGCTAATAGCTTGTGCCTAACTTAGCATAAAATAAATTAAATGGGAAAAGTGCAATACAAAACTATACTTCTCTTGATTTAAGAAAAGGAAACAAACACCCACACACAGTTACAACCATATATTTGCATCCATGAAGTGAACTTGCAGTGTTTCCAAAATGTCCACAGTTCTGTTCAGCACATGTGATTAGGGCACTTAAGACGGTAATTTGCAAACATCAGACAATCTCCATTACTATCGGCGGTAAGCATCATGTTCACTGACTTTAGTGAACATCTTGCACTAGTTTTGTAAAGAAAACAACATTTAAAACAAATCTACCCCTTGGAAAATATTAAAAGCTAAAAGGGCAAAGGAATCAAGATGGCAGAAAAGCAGGACAGCAACTTCCTGTTTTGGATATTGCTTAATATCATTCACACAGACTCTCAGGGAAACCCAACAGGGTGCCCTCATATGGCTTAAGTGACAATAACATTTCATTTCTGGTAAACAGGCTCGCTATTTGTCATACCTTGACATGCTTTTCTGAAGAAGACTGCATCAGTCGAAAGATGTCAGGGTTTTACAAGCAATACTACTATTAGCCTGTTAACAAGAACATTACTAACAACCAATTTATCAGAAAAAAATGAGCACTTAACCGTACATCAGCATAATAAGAATGACCTAAAATGACCTAGAAAAATAAATAAATAAAATAATGAATAAAGCAGAAATGAAGCTTAGTGAAATTTTAATCAGGACGACCATACCATTCTTACTGCTCTGCTCTCCCATGCACGACATGCAACATAATGGTATTCCCAGGTTGTCAAGTGTCCAAACAGCTGACCACTGGCATGGCAACATATGCTTCCCATAGGCCTATCATTTCTGAGCTGCCTGTTGAAAAGTATATTCTCTCTCTCTCTGCTCCAGTGTTCATCCAGCTGATAACGCACACCTCCACCTCCCCATCACCACCTTCAGGTCATCTGCTCGTCTGCCCATCTGCTTCTCAATGCTTCGGCCATTTCTCTGGCAACAGCGGCACATATGCCACCACCACCAGTTTCCGGACAGGGAGGATCTATCTGCAGAGCAGCAGGGATGAAGCCCCTTCTGTTCCAGATATCCCCATTTTATAAGTGCCAAAGACTCAAAATCACATTTCAATTGAATCTAATCACTATACAGTTTCTCCAATATATATGCGATGTTCACATCCCATCCATGCCATGTACTGCAGTCACTGAAGGGCATTCCTTTTAGGGAGCTGTCGTGTCATCCACTTTCTATACAGTCAACAGCACCGACCATTAGCTGCGACTGGGCTTTAATCTTGCTAATATAAATAAATATATAAATTTATAGTTGATGTCACACCTCCCTACGTGAATTTCTAAATTCAACCACTGTGAGAAGTTGCTGCACAGCTCTAAATCCTGTAATTGATTCAATTTTAGAACCCTCATATAGTCACTCACCATGAGTAGTACACTGTGAAGCTGGAGATTGAGATTGTCAGCCTTGACTTGTAATTTCTGCATAATGACTGAAATGAAGAGGTTTCCTTGAAACAATAATCCTCTATGGAAAAACCTATACATCTCCAAACAATAAAGTGCTGCACACTCTTTTCCTCAAAGAAAGTAGCTTACTTGATCATCTGCTCTTCCCCAGGAATTAATATTCACAGCCACAGAGATACATCGGCTGCTGCACATATTGTTGTTGAATAAGTTCTTTGGACTTTGAGAGGATCTGGTTTAGAAATATACACAGCTGCTATCAGGAAGATGCTGGTTAGGAAGCACAGAATAAAAGAAAAGAAAGGTAGATATTGAAATGAAATCACTTGAGCACTCAGATATGAGGCTTTTCACAAGAATATGAGAAAAGTGAAGCCTTTATGTTATAAATAATGATTTTTTTTTTTCAACTCCAAAACTCCATTTGTTTATCTGTGAACAGGATCATAGAAAAAGAAAAAAAAAAAAAAACTGTGAAGATATTTATGAAACTCAATGTTAGGTTGTAGGATGGGCCAAAGACAAACCCATTACATTTTGAAGCAGATCCCACTTACAAAATATGCAGTTTGTTTTAGTGTTTTAGTAGCACATGAACTCACATTCAGCCAGGCACCACCCAGATAGATTTGGAAATATAGAAACACATGCCTGTCAGATAGACTTGAGCATTGGCCTTTGCAAAGGTGGAGTGCCCTTCTAGATAAGAGGCAAATTAGCTTTGAACTTTGTTGAGTTTCATCAACTCAAGCCAGGAGAAATGTTGTGTTTATGAGCTCTAAGGAAAGCAGACAATGGTCCTGTATATTAAGAGAAGGTTACTCAAATAAAAAATAGTTGTTTAGAGCTACAACAAGATGACACAATATCAAAACATATATATGTTACCCAGTGGGGTTAAAAATGAAGCAGTTATGTCCACTGAAGCAAGTTTTTATATATATATATATATATATATATATATATATATATATATATATATATATATATATATTTTTTTTTTTTTTTTTTTCATTACTAACCAACATACTATGTGTTAGTTTGTGTCTCAGTATTTTCTGACTTCCTATTGTTGGATCTCAGTTTGTTGGTCCCATGTTACTCAAAAAACAAGAATGTAGTGTGTTTGTTGGGACTATTTTCAGCTGTAATGAAGGACCAGCTCAGCTAGTGTAACAGTGTTTTTTAAAGCAGTTTGGGGGAGAGGAGACAATTGTCTCCACTCCCTCCCCTTAGAGAGGATTTGCTTTTTGCTAAAGGTAGTGTGTTAATTGGTCAGTGAACATTTCTTGTGATCACTTCTGAGATTTAGATATGAGATTTCATGAGTCAAGTCAGTTGAAGTTGAACAGTTGTACAGCTTAGTTTAGACAATCTTTGTTGTCATGGCAAGAGTAAAATATGTTGTTCTTTAAAAACTCTAGGGATAGTTATTTTCAGAGCAATGGGCCAGCTGGCCTAATTTGTCAAGAAAAACCCTATTGACAGGGTTTTTCATGGTAATGGTTAATTCCTGGATAGTTTTAGGCATAGAAGAATCTCTTGGTTGGGGTTAGGGAAAGATCATGGTTTGAGTTCAAATTATCACTTTAAACATGATGTAGGTTTACCCCTTCTTTGAAGTTAGGCATTATCACAGCAACAGTAAACCATTGTGTTCTTTAAAAACCTCAGGGACATTTTTTTTTGGGGCTCAACAGGCGGCCAATAGTCTTCTGTTTCTGGATAACTGGCCTCCACACTAATTGGCAATCTTTTTGTCCAAATGGGAGGTTTTTCAAACTGTTAAAATAACATGACACGGTGGCACAGGGGTTAGTGCTGTTGCCTCACAGAACAAAGGTCGCAGATTCAAGATGTCCTGGGTCTGGGACCTTTCTGTGTGGAGTTTGCATGTTCAACCCGTGTCTGCGTGGGTTTTCACCGGGTACTCTGGCTTCCTCCCACAGTCCAAAAACATGCTAAGGTTAATTGGAGATGCTAAATTGCCCCGAGGTGTGAATGTGTGAGTGAATGATGTGTGTGCCCCACGATAAGCTGGTGACCATCTGGGGTGTATCCCTGCCTCTTGCCTGTACTGTGTTGGGATTGGCTCCAGCAGACCCCTACGACCCTAATGAGGAATAAGCAGGTATAGAAGATGAATGAATAACACATTGTTACCAATGGGGTGGAGCCTTTGGACAATAGAAACAAAATCTATCACATTTTAAATGCGGCTTTTAAAACAACACACAATTGGTGCTGTCTGTGATCTTGAATTGGTGGTGGTGTTTCATGGCATGACAACGCTTGTGGTTGAGGAAAAATAAAAATAAATAAGGGTTGTTAGCAAAAAATCATGGTTTGGGTTAAATGTGGGTTTACTACTTCCTTTACTACAACCTTTGCCTTCATGGCAACAGTAAACACCAAGACGACTGTATTTTTTATAAACTCAGAGAGTTATTTTCAGAGCAATGGGCCAGTGGGCTTCTTTTTCAGGATAAGTGGCCATCAGACTAATTGGGGATTTTCAGTCCAATGGGAAGATTTTCAAACTATTGGTGTTTGGAATAACGGGCGGTTTGGATTATTGAAAACAGAACCAGTCACATTTTAAATGTGGCTTCTGTTTTTCTCTTAATGGGGAACCACCCTAATAAGGCTTTTGCTAGTGCTGCTAAAATGTTCCAACAGCTCACTGTTCTGTTGCATAATGAAGAATGAATGAAATCATACAAATGTGTGTATGTCTTTAATCAGACCATAGCACCAAATTGATGAAGAAGCCAACAGCAAGCTCTCCTGTCAAATCTGAATACAACTGACAGGCTGGAGATCATGTATCTTGACCCTTCAGTCATCCTCAGAGTCAAACTGTGAAGCCCTGTGTCGTGACATCAACGCAACACAGAGTGGTCCTGACAAATTCGAGAGCAGCTTCGGCTCATGCCTGCGCCAATTCGCACTGCAAGGCATGCATTGCTATCGGAGCAGATTACACATCATCTGTCAACGTAAATCAGCAATCAGCAGCATATAATTGCATTTAATCACTGGAGTGCATAATTAAAAACTACTCCACATACATTATGGATACATGGAGACATATATGTAACTGCAACTGGCATTCCTCTGACAACCGGAGTCAAAACAATTACCTTGATGGCAGAAAAGAGCATCGGCGCTCTGAGAGTGCCGCTGGCAAACGCAGTTTTTGACGCATGCAACAAAGTCATCACAGCGAGGTGTTTTAGGTGCGCGTGTGAAGAACACACACTTTGGCTTGAGTCAGTGAGACACACACACAACACACACACACAAAGCAGGTGTGTATCTACAATAATGTACATTTGTGTGTACTCTGGTGGATACACAACTAAAACCGATTAGCCTATGTGCTGCTCAATGGGAGATTTGCTCAACATATAACACACCTGACGACTAGTGAGACATCTGTTGCACTCAATTACATCACTGTGTGTGTGTGTGTGTGGTGAGAGTGGGAGAGCAAGGGAGTGTTAAGTACAGAGAGATCCCTGTACTTCTGAGGAGTACTTGTTTAGAGTTTACACTTCTTGAGAGGGAGCGGATACTTTCTCCAATGAAGCATCATATTCTACAGCAAAGCATCAGTGAGATATAAGACGAAAAACAAGCAGCCTGCACATTCCACAATATGGATGGTTGGTTCATATTGACTAACAGTGCTGTCATCTCATTTAGGTTAATGTAGATTTATTATATTGTCTTTAACAATTAAAATCAAGTATCATTCACTCAGATATACCAATCTGATGTGGCCCAATTTGACCAAAAAGTACATTGTTGCCAAGATATGGTTGGTAGGTTCACATTGGCTAACAGAGTTGTCATTCTCATTTTCGTTAGTACAGCTTTATTCCATTGTGTCTAATCTAATTAAAATGAGGCATCATTCACTCAATCTGCTGCTGCCTGATTTAGCCAAATATGTGAAGAATGTGAAGGCCTAGACCAACGACCTGCTCAAAATGTCAGAAGGAAGTCATGGATTGGGATTAGAATTTGGGATTTGGGATTGTGGATTAGGACTGGAAAACTTCTCTTGATGAAGGGGATGGACACAAGGTGTGCTCCACTGGCATCAGCTCTTCAATGGAGTGTGAGGTGAATGGTGAAGGAGGCTGTTGTGTGGTGAAATATGACCATACCTGCTATGGTCAAGTCATCATGAACTACAATCATAGCGTTGTAGGTGGATTTATTGTGATTGTTGTGTATCATCAAGTGGTACAAGACTTTTGGGGGGACTACGCTATAGTGAAAAGTTCCCTCTCACACAGGGAGCTGTTCAAGTCGAGACAGGACACAGCAGCTCAGCAGTTACCCCACCCCCACCCTACATCATCTAGTGCCCGTGTTGTTTTCGACAGCGAAGAAACAAGGTTCAGGAAGTATCGCAAAAGGTGTTTTCACCCCCGGAATGCCTGGGGTGAAGACAGGTATTTACTACATTAGGTGTGACATCCCTCTCTGCCTCACCTCAAAAAAAAAAAAAAAAAAAAAAAAAAAAACTCCCAGCTGTGATACACAATACATACCTGTGAGAGCAGTATAAATAGATGCATTCGATTTGTGTTTGTAGTTTGCATTTTACAGGAATATTTCCAATAATAATTATTATTAATTATTATTATTATTATAATTATTATCAATAATGTCAATAGCTGCTTTGGTTTTACCTCTATTTTGACAATTTGTATTCTAATAGAAATGTTTACAGTTTGGTAAAAGCAAAGTTGCACCATTTGGATTCAACATTATGTTGTAGTCCTATTTTGTGGTAGGGGTGTGTGTGTGTCCTGTGTGTGTGTCTTTGCTTAATTCCCTATACAAATGGGTGTGTGCCATCCCCTGTGCAGCTGTTGGCTGCAATCCTGTCTTCTGATTGGCCAACATAGAGAACCACGAGACACATAAGAGGCCAAGATGGCAACCGTCATTGGACAGCAGTGGTTATATCTCATCCTCCTCCTCGTCCAACTGGCCACTGGTGGAGTTTTGTGTTTTTCTTAGTTTTGTTAAAGTGAGATATGTTAACATGAGAAGGTTCAATTGGCACTGATGTTCCAAAATTTCCCGTGATTAAAAAGATTCAGATTTTTTGTGTTTTACTTTATCAGAGTGAAACTTCTCAGAGATAATGTTAACATTTAACATTGTAAGCAGTTATGATTTAGTATTAGATTTGGGTTTAGAGATGCAGCTGCCTCATTTCAAAGGGATAACCATCCTTTCATTTGTACTGTGTGCCATCCTCATTTATCCATAACTAGTAACAGCTACACTGATATTTACACATCTGAACAAATCTCAAAATTTTTACCTTGTCTCTTTTTAGAGGGTTTAGACATTGTTTTTATACATGGATTAATGTAACAACTGGAAACAGGTGAAAATCATTTTAATTTCACTCCTGATTGATTTGGTGACACCAGGGTGTTTTAATAATCCTGCTTCCTGTCATATTAATTATACATTAAATTTCCGTGTTCTGCTTCTCTCTATTATGATATGAATGCATTTTATTTTAGCCTTATTGTTTTCTTTTACAATTTAAAAAAAACAAAAACAAAAAAAGTGTTGGGATTGTATTTCATTATCTCAGCTCATCTCTGTATCAGAGAAGACACTGTCTTCTCTCCAGTAGTAATTCTCCTCCCCAAAAAAGACATTTAAATAATAATGAGGAAAAGATGATGCCAAAAGCCAAGATACAATGAAATATGTGAAATGAAATTGCCATGATTCCAGCAGATTAGCCTTAGGCCCTAATGAGCAGTTCTGCCTCATATCTGAATGAATACACGCACACAAAACAGAAATGATCAGACAGGCCTAAAGATGATATATTAAAGCAGGTCAGCATCATGTACATTATGTGCATGATGTAACACATTAAATTTTCAAACTACTGTAGCCACTAGAGAGTATTCCAAAAGGATGGATTCTTTGGAAATGGGGTTTTATTATTTTATCTTTAGGAACCAGCAACTGTAGTTAGACTTGTTAGGGTTAAATCACATTTATCAGCTCACACTTGTTAGCCACTGTAGCCAACATAGCACCATAACACCTATGAATTTAAAATGTACAACATTACAATATTGACACACACACACACACACTGTTATGACCCAGACCTCCAGGGCAAAGGGAGGCAACATGAAAAGAGATAGAAGAAGTTATTACCATCATAATGAACAGGACAATGGCCTATTGGGGGCCTATTGGGGCCACTATTAGTGGCTCCTACTGGCCAATGGAACGTTAACAGTCAAGTGGGAAGGTGGTAGAACTCCCCTGTGATTTAGTTAAGGATAATTTTTTAGCTTAGGAAAATACAAAAAAAAAAAAAATAGGTCAGGTCAAGAAGACACTACTTTAAGAGAAAAGCTGGTGAATACCATAAGCAGGGAGATTGCATGGTAAAAGCTGTATTAATGAACAGCAAAGCAAAATTGTTGTGCGAAGGTGTAGGATTAGGTTTAGAGGTAGGGTTAGGGATAGGGATTAGGGTTGTGGGTAGAGGTAGCGAGTGGTTTTTGGGGATAGGGTTAGCATTAGGGATAGGGAAACATAAAGGGGAACATAGGCCCTGTTTCTGAAAGATGGTCCTATGTTTCCTGGGTTCTATGTATCCCAGAACAAAGTGGTGAAAATAGGAACCAGAGAACATAGGTTCACACAACTTTGCAAGTACATCACAAATGCGGATCTACAGCAGATGAGCTGTTTAAGATTCTTTAGAAGTTAACTGAGAGAACAGAGGCTTAAATGGGAGAACTACTGCATATTGGATTTTGCTAGGAAAGCGCAAAGCCATTCATTAAAACCAGACCCTGAAATAGCACATCTGACCTCTGCACTGTGTGAGAAGATGGGAGCTAAACTGTGGTGCTGTTTCTCAGTGAGGTATGCTGGCTCTAGTGAGGGGAAAGTGTTGTTGTGTTGTTGGCAAGTCTTTGAACTCAGAGAGGCAATTTGGTTGTTCTTAGAGGAGGAGAATATGTATAAAACTATGAAACTGCAAGCAAGTTGAGTGATGAAACTCAATGACATATTAAATCTTCAGTTTGGGCATGTACCCAACCTGGGCAGCCAAGATCGCTGTGTTCACTCATGACCTGGTGGTGTGGGGCAGGCACCTTGATCAAGGGAATAACTGATGCCTTTGTGGAGCTGACTGGATTTGCAGAAAGCAGTTATAGTGAAGGAACCAAAGTGAACCAGTCTCAAGCAACAAATCATTCAGCTGCGAAGGAAGTCAAGCCAGGAAGATCGCAAACCCAGTGCCAGGTTCTGCCCGAGTTCTCACCCTGTGAAAGGTCTCCACTCTTTTGGAAGCCATGTGGCTCAGGCCCTATTCTGTTCTGGTAACACATGAAAGCTTCCCTGGGTCTTTACCATCTCGTCCTTCATAAATCATTAGAATGCTGTTATCCTGTTCAAATACTGCATTCAGCAATTTGTGTTCTATTCTGTACAGACAACATCTATTCTGATTCTGTTTGTCCATTCTGAAAGAGAGATCTCTACTCTGTCGTCTTCCATTTGTTTCATTTTTTCCCCAATGAAGGGTTCTTTTAAAGAGTTTTTTTTCCATATTCGATTGGAGAGTTTAAGGACAGGGGATGTTGTATTTCTGTACAGACGATAAAGCCCCCTGAAGTGAATCTGTGATTTGTGATTTTGGGCTGCACAAATAAACTTGACTTGACTTGACATCTCTTCCCTAAGAGGATTTTTTCCAAAAATACTTTCCAAAACAACAGTGCTCAGTATGATGTGGTATGATCCATTCAACACTGTGGGTTCATATGTTATTTTATTGCTTAATTATGACTATAATTTTATTTTTTGTTTATTTTTTGTATGTATGTATGTTGTATGTATGATACTAACTAATTGGAATGGATTCTACTTTTGCATATTAAACTCAATTTTGTACCGATCTGCAGCACTTGAAGAGGCTTCTGCTGAAGAGGACCCTATTTAAGATGACTCCAGCCTGGGGTTCAGGTTTAAGGCATTGAGTAGATTCTAAAGCATCCATCATAGGGCAGAGGGATGTAAGCATCTTTCTTCCCTTTTCCACTTCCTATCTCTGTAAGATTGGCTTTTCACCTGCTGCTTCACTGAAAATAAAGCACAGATCTACAATCAACACTGCAGATGACTTGAGATTGTCTGTATTAGTCCATTTTAGAGAAATGAAACAACAGAATATATAGAAATTGGTTTGTGGTGTTGGAGAGCTCTGTTTTTGGACACCTCTGCTAATCATACAGACAATATGAAGCTTTTGTGCTCTCTGGCATATTTATTTTTGACCAGTCCAATCCATTGAAAATACACCTGAAACACTTTGACCCACTTAGATGGAAAACAAGGGCAAATTGCACTCAGCAGATATAGTTTATAGGCATGTTTGTGCAATAGAAAATGATGTTCAACTTATGGTGTTATTAGGGCCTCAATCCATTCTTGTCACTTTTGCACCAGACTTTTTTTAAATATGCTCTCTGTGGCGACATTGCCACTGACGGGATGAATCAAACTGTCTATGCTTTATGGGACAGAGCTATGATTAATGTATCTGTGGATAAAATAATTGGACCGACTGAATCAGATTCTTTTTTTTAATATATTACTCCTATTGATAAAAAGTGGAGACGAAAGTTCTGAACTAGCTTTAATGGTCTGATTAACTAAAGGTCTAAAAACATGTGCAAACTCATGGCACACAGAAAATAAATATGCATCTACTAAGGGTTGAGGATTGCGTCTTACAAATGTGCAAACAACATATCCAGTTCGTACTTTTGCCTTAATGAACATGCAAGATGAGGCATTTCCACACAAGATGCAAATACAAAATACTGGGAGGAGGTCTGTGTTTCATCCATTTGATGGTTCTACCAGCCCCAAGCAAATTTCTACAAATGACTGCTGTTATTGTAGCAAGGGAAAGATAAAGGCATGATTAAAGCATTTGTTTTCATTTAATAATATTTAAGAATGTTGTAAGTTTATCATTTATTGAAAAAATAGTAATAAAATAACTTTAAAAAATTCAAAACATGTTCTTACTTGACAAAGTATTGTCTCACTCCATTCTAATTGTGTTAGGCCCCACAAAATCATTCCCAAAAACACATTTACTGCAGTCACAACAGCATTTCTTGCAGATACTCTCCAGTATGGGCTTATTTATTTATTTTTAATTAGTATTAATTATTTACCTATTTATTTCTGTAGCTCAAAAAAACATTGATTTACATCTTCCACAAACACCTCTTATTCTAAAGGCTTGCATTTAATCAAGCCTGTCTTAACTCTCCATGGAAACCATTAGAATGCACAAAAAAACCTGCATTTAAATAACTGCTGTCTCCATCACGTTTGCACCTGTTGTATTTACAGAATTATTCCTAGGTGATCAAAATGTCCTTGCACAATTGGTTACAGTAAACATGGATCTTTAGTCAATAAGAACCTTATTGTGAACATAACTAAATACAAGAGGTGAAGCACAAAGGGGAAAAAAGAGCCTGAGGGTGCTACTTTAATGAAGTAAATGCGAGTGCTGTTAATGTGTTAACTTAATGAATTAGCTAACGATTCATTTCAAATGATTAACGTGTAAATAATTAATCACATTGGTGTACTTTTGACACTGGTGTACAGTGTACTTTTTTTTTGCTTTATATATATATATATATATATATATATATATATATATATATATATATATATATATATATATATATATATATATATATATATATATATACATATATACATATATACATATATACATAAAAGGATGTTATGATACATTTCCAGCATATATCAACATGTCAATTACCTGCTTGTAAAATGACCCTGAAGCTGACACGTAAAAAGTTAAGTTTCAGATTAGGCTTCAGCAAGCGATGTCACAAGGTTGTGTGTGTGTGTATGTGTGTGTCACACCAGAACAAGGTGTGGGTACAATTTGCACAGGACACAACATGTCACACACAGTCTGTGGTGTGATGTCTGTGTTCCAGAGAAAGCTCTCATCACCGGTGGCGGCTGTGACTTTGCCTGCCACAGCAAAAAAAAAAAAAAAAAAAATATTGATTTAATGTTTCACAATATTAATTAAAATTGCTTTAGCCAAAAGAAAAAAAAATAATATAAAATACTGCCATACCATGCTAATTGATACTAGGGAAATTAGTCCAGTTGCTAAAAAGCAATGCGTGACTTATTGCTTACAAATCATTACCAACGAGCTGACAAGCGACTCCATTATGATGATGAATCACATTAATGGATGTTTAAGATGCTTATGGGGGGATGTTTAGTCTGGATTTAGGCTGTAATGAACCTCTGCAGTCACCCAGGACACCTGGGGAGAAGGGGTGAGGAAGGAAAAGCCGGAACCAGAATAATCCATCCGAGGAGGTTAGGGAAGCAGTCAGGCCCAAATGGGAGCCAAACGGAGGTAGTGTGTGAAGTGTGTGTGTTAGGGGGGAATAAAGAATAAATTCTCTATCAGCAGCCCAAGGCAGTGGCTACTTGGAAAAAAAAAGCCTGAGGCCACTGGAGAGGCGGGAGGATTGTATTATTATATTTCCCCAAAGTCTAAGTAAAACTTGCCCCACCGCAGACCTTCAGCGAAGGACACGGGCACCCTTGGACCTGCACAGACCCCCTCCGCATGTTCCTCAAGGGGTTGGAGTGGGAGGACGATGGAGAGCCAGAGTGACAGAGATACAGAGAAAGAAAGAGAGAGAGAGAGAGAGAGAGAGAGAGGAGGGGGAGATAGGTGGAGGAGGGAGCGTGGAGGGAGCAGGTGGCGGAAAATATAACGTTTTTGTTTCCCGCACGAATGCACAGCAGCGGTTTCTCCTCCCCTCAACTTACACGACAATGGGCAAAGTCAAAGAGTAGGGCTCGACGGCAAAGTCACGTCGTCTTAAAAGTCGGGTCCTGTCTTGAAGGACTGGAGACTTTTGAAATAAACCAGAGCACGAGAACAAAGAGGAAAAAAGAGAAATTAGATTTTTTTTTTTTAAAGCACTACACCTCACACATATCTGAATATGTATATAAAATAATGAATATGTTCCAGGCCGCTTGCTCAGGTCCTCAGGTGTCGCCCTGTATTTTTATACAAAAATAAACTATGATGAAGCAGCATTTCTGCTTTTATGCAAACTCTACAGATTGTATAAAAGCAGATTTTTTTTTAGAATCTCTGTATAGAGGTGTCAAAAGTATTCACATAGATTACTCCGATAATGTTAAGTACATAAAATGTACTTAAAATTGAATAAAAAAAAAAATACTTCTGTAGAACTCAAGTAAATGTGTAAACATACTAGTTTAAAAGCTACCTAAATTATAAAAGTAAAAGTAATGTAAAGGATGATGTGTCCATTGAAAATTAATCTATTTTAGAACAATGCAAATATATTAAAAAGTTATATATATATGAATTACTGAGCATTATTGTGTTTCATGTAGCAGAAACTATAATGACTAATTGCCTAATATTATAATGGTGTAAAAGTCAAAGTATTAAAACTTGAGTTACTAGATTAGATTAGAAAATGAAATGGAAATGCTCCATGAGAGCATGTACAGCACTGTTAATAACATAAGACATACAAACAGAAGAATAATAGGTAAAATATATATATATATATATATATATATATATATATATATAAATATATATATATATATATATATATATATATTAATGCCAACATAGAAATAATAAAATACAATGAATAATAAAATAAAAAATAAATGCAGATAAATGATGTACATACCATTATTATTATTATTGCTACATGGTTATTGTAAAAGTGCACATGGTATGTGGTATGTGGCACATGGTATGAGTTACTTATTGCACATTTAATTTTTGGAAGAATAATAAATAAACTGCACACAGTTACATATTATGTCTACATTATTACATACATTATCATGTATAATATAAATATATTATACTAGTATAATATATTATACTATATATTATTATAGTATAATATGATGGCATGGGGTCAAAAGAGTATTTCAGTCTATTTGTTCTTATGTTTTGGGAGCAGCAGCCTGTTGCTGATCAGGCTTCTCTAGCTGCTTATACCAGTGTGCAGAGGGTGGCTGGTGCTGTCCATGATGTCCAGCAGTTTCTTCAGTTCTCCTCTCTGCCACTGATGCCAGAGACTCCAGGTTCTTGCCAACCACTGAGCTGGCCTGCCTGATCAGCTTCTCCAGCTTCTACAACCAGGAGAAGTCACACCACAGCATTGAATGTGATTTGTGTCATATTTGTGTGTGTATGTGTTTTGAACCATGACTAGCCATAATGAAACAGGTATTAACTAGTATACACTTACTCTACACCTATCTATCTGTAAGCCATAACATTCAAAATTACAAGAAATGAAGGTTTGAAATATTTTCACTCTGTCTTTGCAAAATATGAGTTTCACTTTCTGAAATGAATGCCACAACATTTTGAATATTTTCACGATATTCAAATTATCTGAGATGCACCTGTATAATTTATAGTTGTCCTCTAACTTCAACCCTGTGGTTACCTTACCACAAGGAGCAATTGTTTTAGCTGCTATTTGTCTGTCAGTTTTAGTGTCTGTGTTTTAGTGGCTACTTGTGGTTCCTGCTGGTCAATGGAATGTTAATTGTTGAATGGGCTGTTGACGAAACTCATGCATACATATACGTATATATTGGTCGTTCTGTACATTTGCAACTC
Organism: Lepturacanthus savala; assembly: GCA_030544235.1. Classification (NCBI taxonomy): domain Eukaryota; kingdom Metazoa; phylum Chordata; class Actinopteri; order Scombriformes; family Trichiuridae; genus Lepturacanthus; species Lepturacanthus savala. The sequence continues at coordinate 24,287,097 of CM060464.1, read as the reverse complement.
ATATACCTGCCTTGAAAATGAGGTAGATTTCCTAGGACTGTGACCTAACCATCATATGTTCATGATTATTAATATCATTTTATTATAAAAGGGGTTTTCCTGTCTAATCACCAGGCACCCTTAGTGTCTGCCCTGTTGTAATCTCTGCACAAAAAGCATGGCCTGGGAAATAGATCTCTTTGAGCACCCATGCATTATGAAGATGAAGAGACCAAGCGGACATAAATTTAGAGCTCACATCGAGGTTTATAAAAAATATATACATATTCATCTTTAATATATTAACCATGCTATTAATAATATTCGTGATTAACATATTCTTACAATTCATGTACTGGCTAATGATAATATAAGTGGGATTACAAATTAATTTCTATCTTTATTTTTATGAACGATAATTCATCAACATGATTACATTTTCACAATGAATGGTGCAAAAATTAACTATAGTGGCTTGACTCTGTGACACAAAGAGCCCAGAAATATGGTTAACAATAACAATTACATTCAAATAGTACAAGGAATCTGCAGAATTGTAACTTGTACCTTTGTTCTGAAGCACAATATTAATGGCAGGAAGCGCAGCACAGGACAACCACCAGGTCTCTAACTCCTGTCAACATATGCACTCACAGCATCAGTGCATTACATTCATTTTCAACTTGAGATTTCATGTGAACCTTTACAACAAAACATAACATTTACCTTTATCAGTTTAGCAACATCTGCAAAGTGTAGCAGAAGATCTATATCTGAGTGTACGATAGCGACTGCCTCAGAGAGCACTTCTGCTCTTCCTTTAACCAAATGACAGTCATGACAGCCACATGCTGGCATTTTACCACCTGGCTACATGGTATAATAGGGTTTTGCTGACAGACAAACATGTTTATGAACATGATTGAAACAATGTTATTGGGCCAATAGGAGAGATTTGTGGAGGAAATTACCAAATGATAACAAGCCGATTGTGAAAGTATTTCATATATGGGAAAAAATGGGAGAGTTGACAGGGATGAAAGTATTTGAATTTTGGAATTAACATATTACTAAATGCATCACTCTAATTCTACTAGTTTTTGGTGATAACAAACAAATTGAATTGGATAACACAATTACAGTTAATGAATATTAAAGAGGCCCAATTATAAATAAAAAGCTTTTTCAGTGCTTGTGTGTCAATATTTCCGCTAACTTAGGCTAAAGACCAGCCTCTTATTCTGTTGTGATCTTTGTAATGTTTCCGAAATCTGGCTAAACACAAGAAATAGCTCTTGTTGTGATGTCACTAAGCCAATATTGGTTAATCATTGAAGCCACTCCCTCCTTTAGGAGTGCTTCACCTCTGTTTTTCAGACTGCAGCTCTCTGAGGGGTGGGCCATTTCTAACAGAGCTAGACCGATCACAACAGAGCAGGTGTTTGACCTGAGGGGTGGGCAGTGTTTTTCAGTGGGAGTGCGAGAAGGCTGACTGCATTACTGCTACAGGTTTAACTAGATTCTTTTGGGCCATATAAACTTGCATTTTTTTATAAATAGATAGTGAAAGTAAAATTTTTAAACTGTGAAAATAGCAAAATAGGGCCCCTCTAAATGAGTTTGTTACAGATTTGAGTCGTAAAGTCGCTGCCATTGGAACTAACAGCCGCCGCTTCTCCATGTTGGATTCCCTGAGGAGGTAGAGAGTAAAACATGGTGCTATCGTTCTTTCATGTTTGTGAAACTGGTGTGAACTGTGAGAGCAACACCAAAGTTACTTTTCCTCATAACCAATTATGTTTTGTTTGGAATAATTGGATAAGTAATTCAGTCACTTTTTTTTTTTGTTTTTCTTCTTTTTATGTTTTATGGCATGATGATGCTGTGGTTAAAATCATCTTCAGATCATTACTTAGGTTGACTGATATGTGCCGGGTCCAGGCTACAATACTAAGATCAATAATGTTCTCCAGGAAAAGTCAGGGCCCTATGGAGTTCAGGTAGCTTTCTCAATCCCTGTGATGACAGGTAACAGAAGATCGGTTATGAGAAAAAAAAAAGGGGGTTCAATTAAAGCGGACAACTTATTAATGATAGCATATCAACCTCGAAACATTCCAGTGTTTCCTTGTCTTCCACAACCAGCTGAGGAAAACTGTGAAACACTGAGTCTGGCCTTACTAAATGTTAGGTCCTTAGTGGGGAAAACCTTCTTAATTAATGATTTTATTATTCAACACAACCTTGATTTTATGTTTTTAACTGAAACATGGTTGAACCCGGATAACAGTGCAACCATGCTCATTGAGTCAACCCCTCCAAACTTCAGTTTTATAAGTGAAACTCGGGTGGGAAAGAGAGGGGGTGGAGTTGCCATATTGTTTAATGTCTCCCTCAAATGCAAACAGATGTTATATGGACATTTTAATTCATTTGAATATGTCGCCCTTCAGTTAAATTCCTCGCCCCGGGCAGTTTTTCTGAATATTTATAGGCCACCAATATATTGTGCAAACTTTTTTGATGACTTTTCTGAACTGCTGTCTGTAACCTGCATTGACTTTGACTATGTCATTATTGTTGGTGATTTCAACATTCATGTGGATAACGCTCAGGACAGCAGTGCTAAAGAACTGTGTTGTGTCCTTGAAAATTATGGATTAATTCAACATGTAACGGAACCAACACATATCAAAGGTCACACTTTGGATTTAATTATCTCTAAAGGTTTAAACATTTCTAAAGTTGAGGTGACTGATGTTGGTTTGTCTGACCATTCCTGTGTGTTCTTTAAGAGCACTTTCTCCACACATAGAAGTGTTCAAACAGAGGTAATATCAAAACGGTACATCACTGATAACACTAGAGAAATGTTTATCCAGGCTTTCTCTCCGACACCTGCCACCCCCTACACTACAGTGAATGAACTTTTAGAAAACTTCAACAGGAAAGTTACAAATCTTATTGATGCCTTTGCACCGGTGAAAGTGAAGATTATCTCTGGCAAAAAGAGATCTCCATGGAGAAATGAAATGCTGGTCAGAATCGGTAAAAGAGAATGCCGGAAAGCTGAACGCAGGTGGCGAAAAACTAATCTTCAGGTGCATTATGACATCTATAAAGAGAAACTTAGGCTTTATAATCTTGAATTGAGAAAAGCAAGGCAGTCCTTTTTCTCTGACATTATCTCCAAAAACAAAAATAATTCACGTACTCTGTTTGCTACTGTCCATAGGCTAACAAACCCCCCTGTGTCAGTAGCCCCTGAACTTGTATCCACCAGAGCCTGCAATGAGTTTGCCTCCTTCTTCACTGAAAAAATTTTCAAAATTAGACAAGCAGTCACCTCCTCCATGCCAGGTACAGGATATGTGTCGTCCCAGTGTGAACTCAAAATCAGTTGTGATGGCATGACAAAATTTAATCCAATCAACCATAAAAATCTGGAGGACATTATACAACATCTGAAATCCTCCTCTTGCTGTCTGGATATTCTGCCAACAAGCTTTTTTAAAAAAGTTTCTACCTGTATGACCTCAGATCTCCTGCACATTGTAAACACGTCACTTGTGTCAGGTGTGTTCCCACAGGCCCTAAAAACTGCAGTCATCAAGCCACTGCTAAAAAAGAACAATCTGGACAATACAGTAATGAATAACTACAGGCCCATATCAAACCTTCCGTTCTTAAGTAAAATAATTGAAAAAGCAGTTTTTAGACAGCTGACTAACTATATGACACTGAACAACTGTTTTGATGACTTCCAGTCAGGTTTCCGACCCCACCACAGCACTGAGACTGCTCTAGTTAAGGTCTGTAATGACATCCGCATAAACACAGACAATGGCAAAATTTCAGTCTTAGTATTACTGGATCTCAGTGCCGCATTTGACACGGTTGACCACAACATATTATTACACCGACTGGAGAACTGGGTGGGACTTACTGGCACAGCACTAAAATGGGTTGAATCCTACTTAAAGGACAGAGACTACTTTGTGTCTATAGGCAACTACACATCTGAACATATAGACATAAGCTGTGGGGTCCCCCAAGGTTCAATTCTGGGGCCTCTACTATTCAACATTTACATGCTCCCACTCGCTAAGATTATGAAAGAAAATAAAATAAGTTACCATAATTATGCAGATGACACACAAATTTACATCAGTATATCACCAGGAGATCATAATCCAATACAAACACTGAGTAAATGCATTGAACAAATTAATGATTGGATGTGCCAGAACTTTCTCCAATTAAACAAAGATAAAACTGCGGTAATTGTTTTTGGAGCCAAGGCAGAACGATTGAAAGTCAGCGCTCATCTTCAATCAGCAATGTTAAAGCCTACAAACCAAGCTAGAAATCTGGGTGTAGTTATGGACTCGATGGACTTGAATTTCAATAGTCACATAAAAACTGTTACAAAGTCAGCCTACTACCACCTGAAGAATATATCAAGGATTAAAGGCCTGATGTCTCAGCAAGATTTGGAAAAGCTTGTCCATGCTTTTATCTTCAGTAGACTAGACTACTGCAACGGGGTCTTTACAGGCTTCTCTAAAAAGTCAATCAGACAGCTGCAGCTGATTCAAAATGCTGCCGCTCGAGTCCTGACTAGGACTAAAAAAGTAGACCACATCAGTCCAGTTCTAAGGTCCTTGCACTGGCTTCCTGTCTGCCAAAGAATTCACTTTAAAATACTCTTACTGGTTTATAAAGCCCTGAATGGTCTAGGGCCTAGGTATATTGCAGATCTGCTGATCCCTTATGAACCATCCAGACCTCTTAGATCATCTGGATCAGGTCTGCTCTCTGTTCCTAGAGTCAGAACTAAACATGGAGAAGCAGCGTTCAGTTTCTATGCCCCACAGATCTGGAACAAACTCCCAGAGACCTGCAGGTCTGCTACAACTCTCACTGCTTTTAAATCACAGCTGAAGACTTTTCTGTTCAATGCTGCCTACTGCTAATATCATTCTTAATTACTCTGCACTGTACTGTAACTTGTTCTTTGTTTTAATTTCAAAGTTAATTCTTAATTTTAATTTCTTATTTTTATTTTATATTATATCTATTTTTTTTATTTTAATCAACTGTTTTAAATTGTTTTAATCAACTGTCTTAAATTGTATCTTGATGCTTTTAATGTTTTATGTAAAGCACTTTGAATTACCTTGTTGTTGAAATGTGCTATACAAATAAACTTGCCTTGCCTTGCCTTGCCTAGGTTCCAATGATCATTAAAATGTCCCAATGTAACATTGTCACTGTCGACACATATATAATACATTAAGTTGATAAATAAAACTGCACTTTTTGACACCCTATGATAAGAATGGGTCTACTCTGCCCATAGATCATCCAAGAAAAAAACAAAAAAAAAGGAAAACACTATTTTTGAGTGCAGCGGGACTCTGGGCCACTTCTCTCCTTCAATCAGGAAAATTAAAGCCGTAAATAACCGCAAAGCTCTAAACAGCCGTGACCATCTTCCTTTACAGTCAAGCATAGATATTTGATGCCCTATTATATTTGGCTGTTGAACTGTGGGCAATTTTTCTCCATTGACAGGCCTGTTGAAAATCCACACGTTTGCTCTTAATGGACTTGTTGATCATGTAGCAGGCGGCGTGTATGCACAGTCAGTGCTTTGTGATGCTCGTGCGCTCTTTAACAAACCGAGTGTAATGTTAGCAATCTGTCATTTTGACTTTGTTTGTTCCACTGTTTTCTTCCTTTACGCTCTCTTCTGAATTGAGTTTTTAGTCCAGCAACTCCTCGGGTATAAATCAGCGCCCTGGCCCCTGCGGCTGCAGGCGTCGTTGTGTCACGTCGGGGAAAAAAAAAAAAAAACACCGACACGCGTGACCTCCCCAGTTGAGGTTTCCGTTGTTTACCAGTGGGCTCGCCAGACACTCTATCACACATTAACCCTGGGAGCCCGGCTAACGAGCTTTGGCCCGCGCCGCTCTCCAGCCTCATTAAGGAAACACTAACCGCAGCGGGATGGCGCCTGAGACTGATAATAAACTCTACCTACCTAGCAACGAGCACGCCATTGAGCACTCGCACACACACACACACACTCCTCCTGCTCATTCAATTAAGACAGTGTGCGAAGGTTAAGACAAGTGTCTGGGGAGGAGGTCAGGAGGAGATAAATAAGACAATTTCCAATCCGGAATTCAATACCCATCAGGGGGAAGTAGTGCGCAGTAAGGCGGGGGTTTTTACAAGTGCCCGATGGTGCTCGGATCACCCAGTCTGTATTGTTTACGCATAGTTCCCTGTGCTATGAGTTTTGTTATGTGCCGTTATGCTCTTTAATTGATCCCTGGAATCTCATAACTAATCTCAACCGCTTCTTCTTCTTCTTCTTCTTTTTCTTCCCGGGAAAGTAAGCAGCTCTGATTTACTCCATATCCGTAGCCTTTATTTACACAGCAATCACCATCTATTAAAGCTTCCGCGTCTGTGAGAAAAAAAAAAAAAAAAAGGAGTTCAGTGCTTCCAATAGCTCCGGGGGGCTGCTCAGAAACAACACTCCTGAGATAAGCTAAGCTATATTGACTGCAGGAGAGTGACTATTCACAGAGCCCACTATGTTAATCTTTTGGACTTTTCCGGCGAAGGGGATCAAGCTAAGCGGCCTTGGAGATGTAAAAAATGAGTCTGGCACTCCAAATGGCATATACTTCAGAGGTAATGTGTTTGGTAGTTAAGGCGGCGACAGTGACTTATTCCCCCTCCGTCTTTGGCGAGCCAAGACGTCTTCCTGCGCTGCAAATGGACCATCTGGACCGCCTGTTATAGCTCCCGAGCAATCCGACTTGACCATCATTTTTAAAAAAAAAGGGGGGGGGCGGGGGTCGGCTTTTGTATTTCTATGCAGAGGGTGGAAAAAAAAGGCAATTTGCTCATTAAGGTTGGAGGGGATGAAAAAGTGCAGGGTTATAAACAGATATAATGGGTAGGATTTAATGAACTTTTGGAATCAGGAAAAAAAAAAAGAGGTGAAACTCCTAAAAGTCGGGCGGCGAAGGGAGATCTTCTTTCCGGTGCAGAAAAAAGAAAAAAAAAAAACGTATAAAATTCTGGCAGCCCAGTTGTGAAATATAGATCTGAGAAGGTATTTTAGAGCTGACGCCCCCCGACCAAAGCCCCCTCCTTCCTCTGCTACCCTGAAACACTGTGACGTGAAGAGGTATTTGGTTTTACTCCGCTCGCTTCCAATTGTGTGCCATCTAATATTAGTATTTGTATTAATTATCTTAAATTAACTGTCAAAGTGCTTAATTAGCATTATTAATGTTGTGTGGCATAAGCACTGAGTGGTGGCTGAAAAATGAGGAAAAAAAAATACCTCAGACCCAACTTCGTAAGTCATCAAAAAAGAGTTAATTACACCAATTAATAAAACTTTGGTGGAGGGACTCATTTAACAAAGATGGAGCGAGGATCGGGGCTGAGATGCCTGCTGGAATATCTTCATCGGGCGGATTAACAGGACACCTCGGCAGCTTGTTGTTTTTGACAGCTTCTTCTACTGGGATTGGGTCAGAGGCCCAGTTGGCAGCGGGACCATGGATCTGCCAAGTCTGGAATGTGTGGATCCACTAACAAGAATGCTCTGAGGTCAGAGGACAGACGTCTGCTTATTAGAACTAAACTGTTGCCAGAACACTCGAAAGTCTCCAATTTGTGCAGCATAAATCAAACCAACCAGTGACTGGCCACCTGCAGATATTTTAGGAAATGAACACATCCTCCCCACCACAAATAACTGAAATATATCAATAAGATCTATTAGATCTGACACCCTGAAAACGACAGCGGTGGTAGTTACAATGGATTCAGATGTTATTCCTTAAAGGAACGGATGTTATCAGCCTCATAGAAAGAGCCTTGTTACACCTGCAAGTAGGTTATCATCACGGCATCTAGCAGCTGTAGTAATTGTGACCTGGGAAAGTGACATACATGTGGTTGGGATGATGGTCTGGTAGTTGGCTAGATGGCAAAAAAATAAAATAAAATTACAAAAGCAGCAGGAGATGGGATATTTTTAACTGTAAATTAAGGAAAAGACAAAAACCAACTGTGTCAAAATGTCACAGTCCTTCTCATCCTTCAAGAAAATGTAAAACATAAATCATTTGTTTGGTGTCCTTAAATGAAGCATAGATAAACTGAAACTCAACACAACTGGACAATGTAACAATTCTTCACCCAACCAACAAGTTTCACGAATATTGACCTAATAGTTGTAATAGTGCAAAAACTACAACCAAAAACAATAGCTCGTCATTGCAGACAGTAATTTGATTATAATGCGATTAAGACAATAAGACCGATCCCAAGTAAACACAATACTCAGATTATGTGTTAACAGGATTATTCTCATAGTGGAACAACGTGAAGTCGCAGTAAAATACGTGGATTACTCTGGTCTAATTTGCATTATTAGTGCCAGTCAAAGCATGATTACACCTTGTACACCTTACTGAAACTGATGGAGCTGTAGGGAAGAACTTCTCATGCAATAATTTAATGCATTTTTTTTTCTTTACTGCCTATTCTTATATGAACTAAAATATTGGGAAACAGGACAGGGGAGAATATTTTTTAAAGAGAATCACTTAACCTTTATTCCTGGGGAACAACCCAAATCCAGGAGTAAATGTCCATTTAAGGAGTCATGCATCACATCAAAGATGTATGTTAACCCCCCCCTCCACCGTTGCTGCACTATCAATTAGATGCAATAGCAGGCAGAATAGGGCACCAGCAGTGTGTTTGCGTGACATGCATGAATAAATGAACAAGCGTGTCGGAGCTGCTGCATGTTCATTATTGACTTAAAAGTAATAGAACATTACAACAGGAAGTCAACAAAGCTGTTCGATGTCACAGGCCCGCTCCGGACAATCGATTTTTACCGTGTGACACATGTAAATGGGATTATTAACAGGAGTTGTCACCTTCGCTATTGTGTAATCCATGTTTATTCTGCAAATTATTGACCCCCGGTATTGATGTCAAGAGCGTCCGCGGCTCACGGGCCGACACAGCCCTCCTGCAAATCAGTGCTGACACGGCTGCGGCTCTGCGGCCTCCTCGGGTTCCAGGCTTTCGTCCTGCCGAGCCGGGGCATCCGGACTCCTCCAGAGCTTGCAGGGTGAGTGAAAAAGAGAGGGGGAGAGAGAGAGAGAGATAGAGAGAGATGGTGATTAAATTTTCAGTCATGTTGTTTAACAGCTGGATCTCGCAGTTTTCACAGTGGAGCCATTTATCCGGCCAAGGCTGATCAGCCAAAATGACATCCTCCCCTGAGTGGGCCACCTGCAGGGTCTGATGGGCTCTTTGGGGTGGGGGGGGACTTTACCAACAAAATTGCAATGTGCTTTATTATAAACAGCTGGAAATCAGAAAAAAAATCCCGGAGTCACTGGCAAACACAAGTGGCTGACGAAGCCTTTTGAACAGAGCAGAAGCTGTTATCCACTGGTATGATTTAGTTTAAGTCAAACAATGAATCAATAATTCCCTTAGAAACTAGATTGATGTCCAGTCACATATCTTGTAAGGTGCATAGTTTGAGTTTTACTCGACCTCTTTCTCATCATTAGGGTGACTATTGCAGCCGAAATCCTCAAGTTTAAACTGTGACACAGTGTTTCACGATCTTTCATCAATCATCAAAGAGACTTGGTTTATTATCAGTAATGAGTTGAAATCTTCCTGCTGTTTGTTACATTTTTGCAAGAAGCTGTTGTTTTTCAGTGCTGGTGCGCAGGGTTATGGAAAAACTACTGGACCATTTTTTTTTGTGAACCTTGGTTGTTGGGTGTAGAATTGACCGAGGATGAACCCAATGGGCAGATCCGCCTTACAAAATTTAAACACCATTGCTTTTTTGCTGGGATTAATGGCTCCTGCTTGTCAATGGAATATTAATAGTTGATTAAGCATTTGACAGAACTCTACCCTGGCAATTCACCTGAGTACCATTCTAATAGTTTTAGAAATATAGCCACATATATTGATTGTACATTTTAATATGTGCATGTCAGATAGGCTGATCATTGGTGTTGGTGAAGGTAGGCACCTTACATGGCCACAGGTCACAGTAGACAGAGTGTAGGGTGCTGACCTACCTGCAGATACTGTCTGTTTGCTGACAGAGCAGAAACAACTCATCCGGATTCACGGAGGAGCTCAACATCTAAAGTGTAAGTGAACATTTTTGGATGTTAAACCTTATTTTTAAGGTCTTTCTCCAATGAATTAGAAACATAAGGCCCATATCATCAGCTCACTTTTTTTTATCTGCCTGGGCTCTTCTATGCAAATTCCGCTTACTTTGTGATGCGTTTGACCTCAAACATATCACAAAACGAGCACTGCTGCCTCCGCTACACTGGTTTTGAAGCCATTACTGGACTGAATTTAAAAGTTCTAAAACATCTGTCCTCTTAGGTGCCATATTTTTAAAGTGTAACTGATGAGTTGAGAATATGAATTTATCCTAAACGAGCAAATAGGAACTTGCACATGCACATTGTTTAGCCATTAATGGGACCAATTTCAGAAATTCCACAATGGTTGGCTCCATATTGCTAAGGGACATTCTGATTCACAATCCCCTAGGTATATTTTAAGTCATGACTTCATAACTGCTATTCAAATATAAATTTTTTATATGGAGAAAACATTGTTGATATCTGTTAAAATTAGTTTCAGGTATAGAATGTTAGCTTGTCTGGTCAGTGTAATAAATGTCCTATGTTCTCAATCATATGCACCATATTAATACAATACAATATATATATTGCCTTTGATGTTGACATTTTTGTTGCATATGAACCTAATTTGACAATGTATGTATTTTGGTCCCCAATGATATACCCAGAAAATATGAGATCTGATGAATGTTTCTGAAGATCAGACCGAGAGAGATTCCTTGCTTCATATAGAGATGAGGTTATGATGTTTGAGCATTTATGAGGAAGTGAGGGTTTAATCAAAGATGTCTTATAATTACAATATAGTGGAAAGGTTGGATCCAGTATTTTTGGAACCATTCCTTTTGAAATCAGTCCTTAGTGAGTTTCCGTCTATGTACCTGGGTACAGATGTGCAGCACTGAATCACTGCACAGAATATTATTAGAACATGATAGAGCCAGTGACTATATGCAGCTGTGTGGTTTATTCCAGCCTCTCAGGCATCTCATCTTTTGAGATTTTTTTTCTCCATTATCCTCAACTTTCCAGACTTCAAGGGAATCCAATTTCTGTTGATTCTGATTCCGCCTTCAAACGAGTCTCTTAAACCATCTTCCCCATTCAATCCCCCCTCCCAGAAAAAAAAAAAAAAAAATTCTCTGACACTTGCAGCCGGTACTTCTCATCAGCTATTTGGACTTTCAGTGTGTCCATCAGCGGGGAGCGATAAACGAAAACAACACAGCCCCTCTGACTCCATGGCATTTGTGTCCCTCGGTTCATTCCAATTCGGATTTCATTTCAACATTTTCGGGAAAATAAAGAGAGAGCGAAGGAATAAAAATAGAGAGAGAGAGCAAGACGGAGGCAAGATTGTTCCGCCAGCGTAGCAAACCACACTCTTTCATCTGCGGCTTAGACTCCGCTCTGCTCTCTGTGTGACGGCGTGCGTCAATGCAGACCACAGGTACCGGCTCTGTCTGCATGTATGTGTGTGTGCGCGCGCAAACGCTCCTCTACCAACACACTCATGCATATTAAGTGGGTGTGTTTTTTTATTTATGCGCATCAGGCTGTGGGAACCAGTAGGTAAAATGATGACTGAATGCAATCAATTTAACTGTTGCGTGCACACACACACACAGACACACGCACAAACATTGTGGTGTTTTTGAATCAGATGGGAATAATAGGCTTACAAGCGCTAAGCCAAATGTCCAATAGATTTAGGTCTACGGCCCTGGGGGCACGGAGATCATTTAACAAACAGCCCTACCTCACTAATTCCAGACTACTTAAGCTCTTTATGACACAAATATACAAATGAATGAAAAATAATTTCAAAAAAAGCATTGACTAACAATTGTGATATCTCCCACCGGGATGGAAGCAGAACAATAATAACACAAGGAGAAGATAAATAATAGAAAGAGCTTGGCTTGGTGTGATTTGGGTGTTTGGCAGGAACCTGACATTGCATCCCTCCCACAAGGCCTCGTCTCCAGAGACTCAGCTGGGTTCAAAGCCTCGGAAAATATGTAATTAATATCCAGACAACACTCTTCGCACCCTGAAACACATTTCACCTATTGTGAGAACAGCCCACAATAGGTGTTGCCTGCTAAACGAGGAACAGGGGAAGAAGCTTGTTTTTTTTTTGTTTTTAACCTCATAGACTGAGATGCCAATTCAATCAAACAAAAACTAAAATGTGAGCATTTATTAAACTTTAGTGTTATTCATTGTGACTAAAAGGATTTTTGTTTTCAACAACAATAGCGTGGAGGCCAGATATTTGCTTCACCTGTAGTAGGTAATGAATCAGGATATCCTGCAGATGCTTTAACAAAGACTGCATCTATTACACATTTTTACAAGCCGCAGAAGTCATTGTTTGCATAATTCTGTTTAAATTAATTTAAAAAAAGAAAAAAAAAAACATTAACAACAGCTGGAACATGTATTCTTTTTTGCAGCCTAAAGCTAAGGCTTCTTTGTATTGCATCATCTGGTGTCACAAGGTGAGGATGTGATTATGTTATGTCAGGTGCAAAATGGTGCTGAATCCCAGGAGATAATACAGGAAAGGCCATTGCAAAAGCTAAACATATGACTGTAGATAATGGAGGAGCACTTTTGCATGGCATATCACAAATCTAAAAGAAATACACATCATTGTAATAATGTATGAGATCTTATTGAATGCTATATTATTAGAAAATTGTTTTTCTACATTCAAAATTGCTTAGTATCATTTTTTTCTGTTGATTTGTTTTTCAAATATAATGCTAAAAACCTCCTTTTTAAAAATCTGTGACATAATTTTAATACTTTTACCAATTATTAGAGTGTATTGACTTAAGCATTTAAGCATTTATTTTAAGTTAGATACTCCATGAGATTACATCACAAATGAGCAAAAATACCAATATAGGCACCATTTCAATTGAAAGGCTAGGAGCATTGTTTGTCACTACTCTTGTGAAACTTTGTCAAGTGCAAACAAATGGAAAAATGGTAAAAAAAAAAAAAAAACATTACAATGTACATTACACATTTATATTTATAAAGATGTTTATAAAGGGCGACACAGTGGAACCGTTGCCCCACAGCGAGAAGGTCGCAGGTTCAAGACCGCCTGGGTCTGGGACCTTTCTGTGTGGAGTTTGCATGTTCTCCCCATGTCTGCATGGGTTCTCTCCAGGCTCTCCAGATTCCTTCCACTGTCCAAAAACATGCTGACGTTAATTGGAGACTCTAAATTGCCCTTATGTGTGAGTGTGTGAGTGAATGGTGTGTGTGTCCCAACCATCTGGGGTGTATCCCTGCCTCTTGCCTGTTATGCGCTGGGATTGGCTACAGCAGAACCCCACAACCCTTGTGAGGAATCAGCAGGTGTAGAAGATGCATAAATGAAGCTGTTTATAAAAATAAAACATATCAATAATAAAAGCATAACACATTTTTAACAGAAAGCCTGGGTCTATTGAACATTATCTGGTGTTTTTTTTTTTTTTTTTCATTTTGTTTTTTAGAACTAGATTAAAACTAGGCAGAACATAAATTAGAATATACACATACATTGTTTTCCTATATTTATTGAGTGACTTTCAAATTACAACAGGAAAGAAAACCATGAAATGTTTCAAATCTGTCAGCATGAAAGACAAAAAGGCAGATGGAAAAAATACAGATTCATCTTTTTCAGATGTCTGACTTCTGATTTATTTATTGTGACATAGTGACGACAGTTTCAAATTGATTTTACAGCAATACATGGAACAATGGCACATCTGGAATTACTAATAGATTATCATGGTAATACAGCTCTTACTGTCGTCTAACTTGTGGGTAGAAGAGTAGCACCACCACATTGTCTGATTAGCAGCAGAAACATTAATAGTACAGTGTGTAGTATTTAGCAGCATGTACTGCAACAAAAATGGAATATAATATTCATAAGTATGATTTATAAGTATATAATTCAATAAGAAGAACTGTAGTGTTTTAATCACCTTAGATTAATATATTTTTTTAGGAACAGATCTCCCTTCAAGAAGCCATATTGCATTATAATTTGTCTACTGAAGCCTAAAATGGACAAACAAATGGAGAGCCTTTCTTGATTTCCACAGCCACCACAGGGTCTCCTAAACCTTTAAGAGGGGAGGGGGGAGGGTGGAGTACTCAGTTGGTTGCAATGCGCTAGTTGTCAATAAATCTTACACACAGTACCTCTAATCAAGATTGTTTTTTTAATCATTTACACATTTAAAAAAGATATTTTGGTGTTTTTGGGACATTGATGTGCGACACTGATGGGCATCAACACTCGGGCCAGTGTGTTCGTGTCCATGTGAGTGTGTGCAGCCTCCAATGAATAACAGTGCAGGGTGTCCGGTGTCATGCTTTCTGCCTCTTAGTGAGTGTGTTGTAGACTTGGACTCATGTGTGTGTGGGAGCCGGACACCCCCTTTACAGCTGCCATCACTCACCTAATCATCCTCCTATAAGAGACAGCCCAACTAGAGTCATCAGCAGATTGTAGACACAGCTCATGCCATCACTCCGCCTCCAGCCTTATTCTGAAAACCTGCCCGACTTGTATTTTGCCATCTGCCCTGGACCCCCCCTTCATCCTGGACTACCACTCATCAGGCCGGTCTCATCTGCCCCTGCCACATGTCGAGCAGCCTGTCTCTCCAACTCAACCCTCAGCATCTTACAATAAATACCCTTTCAACCTGCCAACTGCCTCGGCCTTAGAGTGTTTTCACACTTGCTCCTTTTCAGCCCTCCAACTGAACTCACAGCAATTAGTCGTCATTTTTTTTCTGCATACATCCAAAAGAACTTGGACCCCTCTGAAGTGAACCATACTCAAACCACCTCTTTGTGGTTTGCTTTAACTTTTTCTTTTTGTTTTGGCTGATTTTCCTTCAATATTCAGTTCATATGGAAGTGAGGGGGCCTCACTGCTGCCCATTACAGCCTAAAGCTAAGGCATCTCTGTTTTTCATCATCTGGTGTAGCAAGGTGAGGATGTGATTATGTTATGTCTGGTGCAAACATTTGGATTGGAATAACATTTAGAGTGATCTTGGTGTTGAATCTTAGGTTGAACAGGTACGTTTTAATACATTTGTTTTAATACATTTATGAGGTCTTATTGAATGCTATATTATTAGAAAATAATGTTTTCATATTTCTACATTTAAAATTGTATAGGATCATTTTTTTTTACCAATTGTTAGAGTTTATTGACTTAAGCATTTAAGCATTTTAGTTTAGGTAAGATAGTCCAAGAAATTACATTACAAATAAGCAAATATATACTTAAATAAGCGAACCACCTCTTTGTGGTTTGCTTTAACTTTTGATTTTCTTTGTGGCTGGTTTTCCCTCAATATTCAGTTCATATGCAAGTGAGAAGTTCAACTATATATATATATATATATATATATATATATATATATATATATATATATATATATATATATATATATATATATATATATATATATATATATATATATACAGTGCCCAGCATAAATGAGTACACCCCCTTTGAAAAGTAACATTTTATACAATATGTCATTGAAAACAAACAATATTTCCAAAATGTGCCCAGGTTAAGCAGCTTAATACAGCATCTGTTGAACTTTTGACCTTAAACAAAGGTTAATAATATAACTCAGATGACATATTTTTCAGTTTTAGTCAAATTAGTGTCATGCAAATATATATAT
Source organism: Lepturacanthus savala (assembly GCA_030544235.1). Taxonomy (NCBI): domain Eukaryota; kingdom Metazoa; phylum Chordata; class Actinopteri; order Scombriformes; family Trichiuridae; genus Lepturacanthus; species Lepturacanthus savala. Next base: position 24,271,136 of record CM060464.1, on the reverse strand, counting down.
ATATATATATATATACATATACACACATACTATACTGATATATATATATATATATATATATATATATATATATATATATATATATATATATATATATATATATATATATATAATGGTCTAAAGACAACTTTTAGAAGCATACTGGCATAGCTGTCATCAGCTAATTCCACTGCTCTGCCCATCTACCTGCAAAACTTATTATACTCTGCCTGATGAGTATAATCCATAGGCGAATGGATATCTCTGTACTGACAGCTGTCAACACATTGGGTAATAAAAGTAGCCAGACATACCCTGTATGCCAATGAGTGTCTATGCAGTGACGTCTAGTAGGTTGCTGCTAAATGCTCTGATGTTGTTGAGAAATAGTATATAGAGACATCGAGAAGCTCCACACTCAGTTTGTTGTTGCAATACTTCACAGACTGGCAATGTCGACAGGCATGTATGTGTTTGTCTAACATTACTAGTGATATGTGGCAGCTGTGTGTATATGTAAAAAAAGAACATTGGGGGATAAATTGAAGAAAAGCCGGTCACACACACACATACTCACATGCATAGCATGTCATTAGTGCTGTCTGGCTCCCGCTTCCATCGTGAGAAATCGCTCCAGGATGCTTCAGTTTCAAGTGCTCAAGCATGGCGGTAGCACCACTGTGTTAAGCCATTTCTAATATGCAGAGCTTGCAGAGCACCAAGATTTTCAGTCTTTGCTTAAAAAGACACTTGAATGTGGGAAAAGCTTGCTTTTCGGTGTAATCCATTCTCTGACATCTTACATCCTTGATTTAAATTGGCGATTACATTAACCCATCCTCAAGTCTGGCTAATATTATTTCATATTATTTAGCCTCTCAACTGATCGGCCAGTATTTATATAACACTTTGACCTTCTTATAACCTAAAATATATTAAAATCAACCTTTCTACCATATTGGACCTTGTAATGCCTAATCAGCATTGTGTGAACTTCTTTTGTTAAAAGTTGATGTTAAAAGACATGATGTAAAAGTCCCTCACTATAGCTTTAAATTGCTTGGATTCCAGCAGCTACCCCACAGTATGTTATGGAAGATGTATTTGGCCTTACAGAAATGTCTCCTTTGTAGCAGTTAAAAAACATCTTGAACTGTGCCAACACTACACCTGACAAATGACCACACTTCAAAGTGCTGTTTCTTCAGGTGCAGCTGGATGATTCATTCCCCTGTAGCTCTCTATCATCAGCTGTATTTACTGCAGAGCAGTGATGAAAATCCCCCTCAGACACGATTACTCTGTTAGATCTCATCAGTCTCAGATACTCACTGCATCACACCACTTATTTCATGATGTTGTGATTTACTTTAATGGTTTACTCATTTTACTTTAACTGACCGTGCATAACTTATTTAGGACCTTCCTATTTCATGGAATGCGCTTACAGCGGGGCCCAGCATGTCTGTGGCACAGAGGAATAATATATATCAGGCTTCGATACAAACACACACATGCGGAGGGCCTGATTTAGACGGCAAAAATTATGATCAAAGTGCAAATGTGTGTTTTGAGGGTGTTTCCAAGTCATGGTGCACATAATGTGCACAAAGCAGGTTACACAGCACAAAGGGGTTGTCATTGGTTCCTAAATTATAAATTTCAGGTGTGTATTGGATATAATATCAACTTAACCATTTACCACATCACATCTCCCATCCCCTTTAAAAGCCAGGTGTGTCTGCATTCAGGAATTTTGATATTTAGAAGATGAATTTGCTTAGCTTAAACGCAGCTCTAACATCCCTGCCGAGTCCTTCTCCAGAGTCCTCACTTCTCTAGAGTCCTGCATTTGGTTCTTGTATCAGGAAACTAATTTCTTTTTAAATATACTGATATTTGAAAACATTTAATAGTGTGATATTTTAGTGCCTGCTTTTCCATATCACTCATGTTACAATGATAGGTAGAGTGTTGGGAGACCCATATTACAGACCCACTATGGGCACAGATATTTAACTATAGTTCAGTGGTTCCTGGTAGAGGAAAATATTGAAGCTTCTCCTCAAAGCCACAGAGGACAATGGAAAAAAAAAACAAAAAACAAAAAACAAAAAAAACTGTTGTTGAGATTCATATCTCACACATTTGAATAGATGGGCATAGACTTAAAATTGTCATCACGGACATACTTCCTAGCCTGTGTTAAATGGTACAATATGTTTAATTTCTTTACTTGTTGATCACATTAATCCAGCTGTGCAAGCTCAAGTCAATGAAGCTAAAAGGCTATAAAAAGCAAGTAGAAGTTCAAAACTTAAGTTGATTGAAGGATCTAACATAACATGATAATAAATGAATTATTAGAAGTGCCGTCAAGCAATTAAAACAATTAGGCTCGTCTAATTATGTGCTTTATTCACTAATCTAAATTAAATATCTAGGTCAATATTTTCCCTGAGAAGTGTTCAATATTCTAAATGGATTTTGGTAGATAAGTGAATCTACAGACATGAACTTTAAAGGTGTATGATTCATTGGTTACTGGACTGCTCCGGCAGTCATAACCAGGTGCTGCCCTATTGTGCATGTGTGAAATGCAAACTCCATAAAGTCATATAAACAGAACTACTACTCATCCACTATGTCTGCAACTGTCCATGTGGGCATCTGCTCTGGAGTATATTTGCAGCTTTACACACACAGGCATGTGCAGCAGAGCAGAAACATGGCCAACACAGCATATTCAGGGTTGGCCAAAGAAAGGAAGAGCCAGACCAGGCAGTAGTGGTTAGAACAATGTCTTGAAATTAAGAATTCAGACATTTTTTTTTTTTTTTCAATTATGCCACAGTGGTTTTGTATTAAAGAACCTTGGCACCCTCCAAAGACTTCACATAATTAATTAACATGCATCAAACCCTGCAGGAGAGTTAAAGTTGAAATTTAAGCCCTTGATAATTCAATCCACATCATCAAACTGTCATATGAGTTCTAATGCAATCAGCCCACTTCCTGTTTATCACTAATGCTAACCCCACCTCTGCTGTATGACTCATGTGTGGTGTCTAATTACCATGAGGGCTGAATCACTTAACTTAGACTGGCTCATTTATTGATGCTTTTAAACTTTGTGCACAGCTGAACATATTCAGTTATATGTTCAAAAAGAGTGGACATTATTTCCATACAATATGGCTGGTTTCATTAGGCTTGCCGTTGAGTATTGTACTTGATGTATTGTAATTTGTACATTGTAAAACTGTTTGGTAATTGTTGGCAGTATGTCGATGGCCTGCTGTCTGGACCCGATATCTGCCTTCATCCACTGTGAAGCACTGAGTGCCAAATGTCTCATGTGCTGGGCCGTGTCATATTCCAGCTCACAGATGACCAATAATAATCCACTCATTTACAAGGAAAAACATTACATTATACAAACAATCTGCACAGCTCATCTGTCACCCACACACTTAGAGTGTTGGGATTGCTCAGTGCATGATGTAGAGTAGGTGTAGTCTCATGTAATCCTGGAGGTTTTTTTAACAGGTTTGGAGTTAGGGGCCAGCATATACTTCTGTTTGAAGACAGTTACTGATTTTAGGTCACCAATAAATGGTATTTTGGCTTTGAAAAGCTTTTTTCCAGGGCAAAATTTGAATGTGTTCCTGCCAGAATTATGTTCTTGTCAGGATGGAAATGTCTCAGTTGAACAGTGTTGAGAACAAATGGGGATTCTAAAGGTGTCTGAAGACAGAAAACCAGGCCGACCTAGAGCCAGATAACCCAAACCACCAATGAATGTATGCACACAATACTGCTAGGTATTGGCTATATAATGGTAATATGGACCAGGCCCTTAGGAATATCACCTAGCTTTGAAGATAATTTTATGCAAATTACAACTATGGCATCCATCACATGATGCTATTGGTCCCAAAAAGTTTTTCCCCATACAGCCAGTCATGGGAAAAAAGTGACTGTAAAATGATGGATAATGTTTTTAAACTACCCCCATGCAATAATTTGATTCACTACTATAATTTGATCAATTCAAGTTTGATAACATTTGGAAAGTCTAGAAGTGCTACACTATTGAGTTATTCTAACCCTGTTGTACATACACTGAGGTCCAATGGAAACCCGAAAGTCAAAATTATTTTGGCTTCATGGCAAGTTAAGTCAATTTTATTTGTATTTGTAAAATCACAAATCACAGAATTAACTCAATGGGCTTTTCAATTTGTACAACATCAACACAACGTCTATCCTTAGGCCCTCACATTGTACAAGGAAAAACTCCCTAAGAAAAACCTTAAATGTGGAAAAAAAGAGGAAGAAACATCAGGCAGAGTAACATAGGAGGGATGGATAGGTGTTCAATAGATGACGTGTACACAGAAAGGAATACAAAACATTTAGAACATAAAAAGCACTGAGTAGGACGTTAATTGGAATAATGGAGTATATTAATGCATGGTATATGTGGAGGATGAGGTAACAGGATCTCTCGCAGCTTTCCAGTTGCAATCAGGAAAGTGTCAGACCCTCCAAAAACAGAAGCTCCTGGAAGTGGCAGAGATAAAACCTTTATCAGACACTTTGAGTATACCATTCACCAATGCCATCTTTATGCTATGATGCATTCTAAATACTAAATGGAAATCCTCATATAAACCAGTTGTTTTGGAAGTCACACATCTGTTGAGTGACTGCTTTTTCCAGGATCTTAGAGAGAAAGGGAAGGCACATGTTTTTTGAGTAGAGGTTTAATTACAGCTACAGGACTGTGATAGAAAGTCAGATAAAAGGGACATGTTGAGCATTTCCATCAGAGAATTGCTAATCAAAGAAAAAAAAAATATTTAAGAAATCCTGATGGTATAGGTTCCAAAAGACAGGTTGATGTTTTGGATGAAATCAATGAAGCTAGTTCAGAAAGGTTGATTGAAGAAAAGGAGTCTAGATAGATGTTAGCTCCTTCATCTGTCTCTACGATCCCGGTGTTTGAGGGCAAATTGAAACTCTAATTGTCAGAATCTTGTCATTAAAGAAGCACATAAAGTCGCTGCTACTGAGAGTTGTAGGAATAAGTGGATCAATAGAGACTTTTTGTCAGTGTAGCTAAATGCTAAAAAGGATTTTTTTTTCTATTAGTGATGAGTAATGCCAATTTATATTACCTGTATATACTTTTTGTACATTGCATTTTATTTGCAATTGCTATTTTGCTATGCATAGTTTGTTCTTTCTATTCATATTCTATATGTTGTTATCATTGCTGTGTGTAATATTGCTGCTGTAAGGTAAGTTTGTACTTTGGGTTTAATAACCCTTAGCAAAAAGAAGTTTAATCAAGTGTACTATGAGTATACTTATTCCATACTAAAATTGAGGAAGTATACTTGACGGTGACTTTTTCTAAACTATATTTTATATACTTAAGAATAGTATAGTGAAGTATACTTTGCTTATACTGAAAAGTATAAACTGAAGTTTAAGACTAAGTACTAAGTCTTACACTTATACTTTTACACTAAAACTTATACTTACTAGTATACTTTTTACATTTTTCTGCAAGAAAGTATAAATACTTAGTATATCTTGCTCCAAGTGCATAATACATTCAAGTCATTGATTTGTGCTTAACATTTAATTGATTTATTAATATGAGTTTAACACTTTAAAGTATATACTATTTACATTTCATTGGTCTTTGTTATTGAAATGTTTGAAAATATATCAAACTTGTTTTCAACATTCTGTCTTGTGATTTTGTAAATACATCACACTCTGTACACTGTACATATGAGTAAACTTTAAGAATACTTAACATATAGTATGTACTGTGGAGTCTCCCTCCAGCCCCGCCGGAAAGGTAAGGTTTCTTACAGGGAGAGCCAGAGTGAGGGACACAAAGGGCGGGGCCTCAAACAGGCCTGTTGCTAGGGCAACTAGTGGAGGGACGGTACCACGTTTCATTCTGGAGCAGCTGGAAGTGATCTCACCTGCTCAATCAGAGGCAGCTGCACTGAAGTTTAAAAGGAGCTCAGGTTGGTTCCCTCACTCTCTGCTCAACTCTCCTGGGGGAAACACCGTCCGGCGGTAAGCGATAACCTCCACACTCCACTCCTGCCATATTGGTAAATGTTATGTTTGTTCAAAAACTCATGTTATTTCTCTCTTTTGTTTGTAGGTAATATGACAGAACATGAGGGCCCTTTGTTCCCCTTGACCCTGATTATCCCTGACTTGGGAAGCATTTATATTGAACCGGCATGTTATATACTTTGCCCCGTATTCCCTGAATGACATTTAATTTTGCCTTAATAAATTGGACTTTAAACCTCAAGCTGTGTCTGGGACTGTGCTGGGTTGGGGTCAAACACCACAGTACATATAGTACATATAGTATGAGTAAACTGTAAGAATACTTTAAGGAGTCTATTTCAAGTATATAAACAGAAATCTACAAGTAATATGCCGAATAAACTTTAAGTATAACTTGTAGTAAACTAGTGAAATAACCAGAGTTTATAAAAAGTAAACTTAAGGTTTACTATAATAAACTAGAAACATGAATTTGAAGCATATAACTAGTACAATGGCAGTGTATAGATAATTATACTTGTGATATACTTTGGTAAACTAAAAATAGGGACTAAGTATATAACTAGTACAGTGGCAGTATAGAAATAAGTGCATTTGTGATATACTTTAAGTATTCAAGAGGGATACACCAAGTACATTGATAGCATACACTGTAGATGAGTGTACATGTTGTATACTTGAAAGTGTACTTTTGCAAACCTAAAATTAACTTAAAAGTACACTTTTATGAACTTAAAATGTTCCAATTTAGTCTGAAAGAGGACTACTTTCTAGTACACTGAGAGAACATGGTCAGTAGTATACTTTATTAGAGGATCCTCCAATACTGAGGGAAATAAAGGCTCTGAAAATTATTCTAGCTGTAAAATAAAAGGCACTATTCTATAATATAATTAACAAAGGAAAACCACTCTGTAAATGGAAAAAGGCATAAAAACCAAGAGGGAAAAGGTAACAGAAATTCACTCCACAAGGGAGGACAAAAGGCAAAAACTGCTATAAACTAGAACCGAAAACAATAACCATAAACTATGAAATCTACAACCAAAAATCACTCATGTGGAGGCAAAAACGACAAACACGCGATACTTGGGGGAAGCAAGGCGGACAAGGACTGTGGACAAATGGCTGGGGTGAACGAACGAACGAAACACTGGCACAAGACAAGGGGAGACGCAGACAATATATATACACTGGGTAATAGGGAAAAAGTGGAAACAATCATGGCGGGCAAGACAATCAGGCCGGTGACACATGAGGAAGGGCAAGTCACCTGAAACGAGAGGAGAGTTACTTTTCAAAATAAAACAGGAAATGACAAGCCATGGAGACAAAACAAAAACCCAGCTTGACCTCACCGCGTGACACACTGAAGCATACTTAATAAAATGTACTTTAAGTTTACTACTTTTTGCTAAGGGAAACTATATCTTTCTAAAAGGTGACCCATTTTCCAGAAGCTTTCTTGTAAATTCTGAGACCTTCTTCTCATGTGCAGAGAGATTATTTCAGTTTGCTGGAATGTCATATTAATTTGAGTAATTGCAAATTAGCTTCAATTTATGGGTTTGAGAGTTATACCAGAGAGTGACTCTTTTTTAGAGAAACAATAGTGTCGACAGTTGTTTGCAGTGAACCTACAAACAACTCTATTTCAGAGGGATAAGCAGCAGCATAGAAGTCCTTAGCTGTGGTAAGGCAGGGCAGTGAATTGAATACTGATGGAATCACTTCCTTGAATTTAGATATACTATTGGTTAGACATCTAGTGAATATATTCTTGTCAGGTGGCAAGTAGTTCAATAAGAAGAATTCAAAATTCATTTTTAAAAAAAGGTCAGATAGGAGGGGATTCTGTGGAAAGACAAATAAGTGTTCAACTTCGATGCCATGTGTCAGAATGAGGTTAAGGGTGTGGTTAAATCAATGGGTGGACACATCTACTCTCTGAGAGAAGCCAATTGATTTCAGTAAAGAGAGAAATGCAGAACCAAGGCAATCATTGTCAATGTCAACATTAATATTAAAATCACCTACAATGATTATTTTATGCTTTCAAAGGTCAGTGTCTTGAGGAATATGAGTATAATATCAGTATATTTAAAAGGAATAATGTATTTATAAGGCTGGGAGGAGTGGATTCATTCACTCGCAAATTCCTCATGATGCAGTCTGGTTAAGTAAGGCAGAATAAATTAATATTATAATCTGATATGATTGTTTATTAATACAACTTTGGTTGACATAGATCTAATGTTTATAAGTCCATATTTCACTCTCCAATCCTGCTGCATGTTAGCTGTATTGGTGCTAATTTGATGGTAATATGTGTAGCTTTTCTCCTGTTGTTTGATAAAGAGGATTTAAATAGACACAGTCTCTATGAAGTTTTGAGTGGGTGACTACTCTAAAGGAAGTGCAAAGCGTAGAGGACTGCTACTCCATCTCCTGGATTCAACTCTGGATTGACAAAATTTTTGCATGATAAAGTCCACCTTCTAGTTAAGAGAGAGGCACCATCCAACATGGAATGTATGATGTATTTTACTATCAAACCAGGTTTCCTCTAGAACATTTACTAATTATCTATGAAGCCCACATTATTATCTAGGCATTGACTCAACAACCAGTGGAACAATCTCATATGGCTGAACGTAAGATCACTAGTCAGGTTTGACAAGGGACCAGAGAAAATATACCAGCTCCTATCAGACTCACAACAACCAGAGTTTGTTTCTCAGCAGGTATTTCATTGAGTGGGTGAAATCTGTTAGATGTTAGACCAGGTTGGTTGTAGTACTTTGCATTGTGAGACACATTAGGTAACACATTAGGTAATGTTTATAGGCCTTGGTGACAATTCTCCAGGTCAAGCAGGCAGGTCTGAGTCTGAAAAGTGAAACCATTGTGGACCACGGGGGACCACTGCCTCCCAAAAAAATCTGATTCTATAGAAATCTATATATCTTAATATATAACTTTCCTGAAGTGTTTATTTTGAGGAAAATAATAATAAAGTAATAAAAGTAAGTAAGTAATAAAATAAAGCATTCACCGAATTATTGCTTCATGGGAAATGTTGTATCCAATGTTTTTGAAACTTGAATCATACTATTACATATCATAATATCTGGCCTCTGCTGCTTCTAGTTGGACCAATTTAACAAGAAAAAAAGGAAAGGTCCTTTGTGTGCTCCATGGAGTGAAAGCATTTTTCTTTGATCTATTCCATTCCACGGCATGTGCAATCATTTGAAAAAAAAAAGAATGCCACTAAGTAGAATGTGAAACCATTTGACAGGCTAGTGTTTCCTCTGTGATGTGCAGAAAGAGAAGTGTCTTTAACATCACAGAACCTGTCTTTACGACACTTGCCAGCCTGTATGAAAAGAAGAGCAACTGTAAAGCTGAATTACATACATAACCTTTTGTAAGATGCTTTCAACTCTTCAGATGTAATTGGAGTAATTTCCTTACAATCACAACATCTCCCTATGAACCAGTCAGCCTTCAGTGCTTTTAGACAATTCAGAAAATCTTTCTGCTCTTGTAGTTTAAAAAAGAGCATCAGCTGCTCTCCAGCTATAATCAATTCCCAATATTATGACCCCATTTCATCATTTCTTCAGCCACAAAACATAAAACTTTTCACAGGTGATATCTTTTCCCCCATCTATGCACTACATCTTGTTGGAGCTTCATCATTTTTTTTTTTTTTTTTTTTTTTTTTTTTTATCTGGTTTAAAGCTGGATATACTTCTAGATCTTTGCTATGTTATTTGTTTTAACTCAACAAATGGCATTTTAACATACAGGTGACCACAGGTTTTAGGATATGTCATCTGGCGGTTACAAAACAAACAAAGCAAAATAACAAAGCCAACAACTTACCACCTGTGACTGTTATACTACAACTGCTGTGGTCCGATGGTATTGGATACACAATTGGACTTGCAACATACTGTATGTCCTTGAACATTTCATGTCCACCACTGTTCAAAAGGACTCACTCAGCTGCTGTGCAACTAAACTAGTCTGAACATACGCATGTGAGGGAGCTGTTCGCAAATAACCAAAAACGGGAATGTAGCCATGTTCCTATGTTCCAGGTAAATGTCAGGTAACTGTCAGCAATCTTGAAGAGCTCACCAGCTGTCACTCTGCCTTTAAAGTAGTTGTAAAATGACATGTACCTGCATTCCCTGGGCCCTATGTTCCAATAACCATAACCCCAATCCCTAACCCTAACCGAGAAAAAATGTTCCTCTGTTCCCCAGTTACAGATCAAAGCAGAAGATCGTAAGACCAAATACATGATGCTCTGACATAAAATGGTTGAACTCTTCTTGAACTCATCCATCTTCACATCCACCCATATAATGCATCACATTCTTCATGCCTGACAAGAACAAACCTGCCTTGGATCAGGTCTCAATATCGATGAGCTGGGCCATACTATTGATTCCTCCCTCCTGATGTAGGATCACAACCCACCATGCTATCAATTGTACCAGAGCGCTCTCCGTTGCCATAGACTTTGACCTCTCTACTGTGACCACCTTAGTATGCACTGAGATGCTTGATTTGATCATCATATGCAACAGGTGCAGCATCTCCCACCATCCTGGTGGTCTCGTACATTAATGACATCCTACAGATGCTTATCAGATTATCATTTCTCTATCTCTATAACAGATAAACTGAAGCTACAGCAGCCAGAAGTATCACGTGTAAGGAAGATTTTGTGTTAGAGTTATTATTTATATGTATTTATTAACATAAATACCTAATGCTTAGTCATAGGCCTCCCTCACAAGTTTTGTCAATGTGAAGGTATCTACCTCAGACAACTTCGTACCTAGAGGTCGAGCATACCTAAGCTCCCCAGGTCCTATTTACCCGGCTTTGTTCTGTTGCTGGGAACAAAGGACCATTTTTCCTGAAAAAAAGGGTCCTTTGTTCCGCCCTTACCCAAACCCCTAATCCCTACCTCCAAATTCCAGTGAAATGGGGAATATAGGACCCATTTCCTGTATAAGGAGTCTATGTTCCCTGGTGACGTAACAAAGTGAAGAATATAGATACATCCCATGTGTGGACAACTTCACTGCCTTTCACAACAGACCAGATCTCTTTAAACATGACCACCTCCACCCACCAGGCTAGAGTGTCTCGATCTATCCACTGCATGAAGCCTCCATCCACCCTATGACAATTCATTCATTCATTCATTCATTTATCTTATATACCCGCTTGGTACTCATAGGGTCGCAGGGGTCTGCTGGAGACAATCCCAGTGCATTACAGGCAAGAGGCAGGGATACACCCCAGATGGTCGTCAGCCTATTGTGGGGCACACACACCACTTTGACAAGTAGGAGTCTTTAAAATATGCTATCTTAACATTAATGGCTTAACATTCACTCCTAAACAATAAAAAATAACCTGCTTCTGAGTGACTCAAAAGCACATATCCTATTTAACTGATAAGTATAAATAGGTTAAGGGTTGATTATGCACATCCCTAAATCATATCTGAGAAATCTAAAAAAAAACAAAAAAACTTGCAAGCCTGACTGGCTGCTGCAGAAACAATTCAGTCAGAAGTCGGCGATGAGGAGGAGAAATCCAGGCCAAGCATCTGCTATTATCAGCATGCAGCATGCAACAAATTTTCTTCATGTCCCCATTTAGACTCCGTACAAACGTATTGTCAGGGTGATCGATAACAGCTGCCGCAGACCAGAGCCCCTTTTGTTTCCACATGGAGAATTGCCCTAACTACCAATTTTAATATGTAAACGTCAGCAAGGATGGATTTTTAATCCAGAGCTAGCGGGGTGGTAGATCAGATCGGAGGGAGGTCCCAGCATCAATCATGTCTCGAGTTGGAGGAGAGCGAGCATGACAAATGACCAGTGCCCACCATCAGCTTTCAGGCTCTGAATCTCCCATTACAGAACGAGAGGAGCCAGTCATTTATATACTGCAGCCCAGCATGGAAGGGACAGGCCCTGCACATCCATTCCTCTTATTATGAATGCTGTTCAGGGGATTCTTCTATCAGTGTTGCCGAATTATTTTTGCTGAGCTGTATGGAGGCACTGGGATTGTGACACACGGAGCACTTTTCTGTGTGCACAGTGGTGGCGTGTTTGCCATGGCTACCAATAAACACGTCTATGCTGCATCTATTTTAAAGCATCTGTTCCTGCTGCTATGGAAAGTTGTTTTTTTTTTTGTTGTTTTTTTGCAGATATATGTGAGAATACAAATCTGGACAAACAAAGCTCTTTCTTGAGCAGGAGGGACTCTTATTATTTTTTTTTTATTTTTCATTTCAGTTAGACTCGTCAATGTCTTCTAATACAGATATACATGCCCCCCTGCATTGTTACACAGAAATGCATTTCTCCAGTATGATAGGCTTTGACAAATAAGGAATGACTAGATTTGTATGGGTGGTGCATGAGCATATTTGTACTACTTCTGATACATACCAGGATGAATTCTACAGAGCCTGACTTTATGTGACAAAATCAATAATCTATGGTCTCAAGCTAGTAAATTAACAAATTCAATCTAATAATTTATGCACACAAATTATTAATTTGTCTTCCTAGACTAATTCATAATATGTGTGCATAAGTAAAAATTCATGTTACCAAATGGATCACTTTTGTGCATAAATTGGTATAGTTAATTCATCGATTAACTATTCTTTGACACACATTTTATATATATATATATATATATATATATATATATATATATATATATATATATATATATATATACACTGACTTCATTTCTCAACTTTCACACAACAAGTAGAGGATAATAAATAATAAATAATAAAATAAAAAGTAGAACTAATAGCAACAACAATAATTAGTATGAGTGACAAAAATAAACAAACAAAAATAGTTTGATCACTATACAATACGAACATTGCATTAATGATATGAATAAAGTTAAAGCAATTACAATTTTTTTTTTCTTTTTAAAAAATACTGAAAGAGTTTAATGTTTCATAGTTTAGGGGCATTGAAACATAAAGTAGCCTCATCATAGTTCCTGGGGGACACTTTAGGAACTTCTAACAGAATGGCAGTGGAAGATCTGAGAGTTCTTGCTGGGACATAAAATGAAAAGCAGTCATGATTAGTGGCAGAAGAAGTACTCGGATCCTTTCTTCTTAATTTAACTGCAAGTATAAGTACAGATCTTCCATCAGCAAAATGTAATTAAACTCTTAAAACTCTCAAATAATTATTATTATCATTATTACATTTGCAGTGTTGAGTTTGTAAAGTAATAACAGTAACTGAAGTAGTACTTCCAAAATTTACTTAACCACAATAATTGTGTAAATGTACTTTCTACCACTGTCACTGATATAGGCGCTTCTAAAAGAAGCAGGTAGGAAGTGCAGTGATCCAAGTAGACATCATCAAAATTTGCTGCATTGTTCTGGATTAATTGAAATGTTCTTAAAGACATTTTAAGGATTTTATAAATGCTCCTCAGATGAATTATGATGTTCTATGAGATGAGATGTTATTTTTCAAATATGACCATTACAAGTTGTTGTATATCATATATATAACACTTGTAAACAGTTAATACCTTTTAAATTTAAGATTACTGTTAAGACAGTCTGCACAAAGGTCTGCAGCTCTGCCTGTTTACAAAATATTATATACTTTCGGCTATTTGTCATATATAGAGTAATACGCTGCCTCAGTATGTGCTCACGCTGTCATACATCCTGTTGAATTGCCCAGTTAATTCAACTGTCAGACCAAAGACTAAGAACAGACAATACACCAGGGTGAGAGAGTGTGATGGTGGTGCTGTGTGTGTGTGTGTGTGTGTGTGTGTGTGTGTGTGTGTGTGTGTATCCGCATGTGTGTGTGTGTGTGTCTTGTAGCGTAGCCCCATTCAATCTCTCAAGCATTTCAGTAATTTTATGATTTCTATAAAAATAAATATGTAAAAGTTAATAACCAGTCATTCTGTTCCCAGTCTGATCCCTGTGGATATTATTCCTTTCATTTCTCATGACATCATAGACATTTAACCTGTAATGCATGTAGCTGATATTGTTTGACTGCAAGCTATTTATTTATTTTTTTCATTTCCAATAGAAATATAATGACTGAGGCTGTAATAACAGCTTTCCAAGTGTGTGCACAGTTAATAGACTAAATGTGTTGCACTTTTGATATTATTGAAGTACAATTTCTTTTCAACATGGACCTATCTCCATCACAGGGAATAACCAGTGAACATAAACCCAGCACATACTAGTCTTACTCTATATCCCAATTCAATCTCCTAGAAAATATATTGATAGACAATTAAATTGAACAGCAAAAATACAAAAAAAAAAAAAAAAAAAAAAAAAAAAAAACTTGAAATGTCTGATCTTGCAGCATAGTATCGACAGGTATGAAATGCTTCATCATTACAAGCTCATTGGTTGTGTTCAGATCATGGCAGCATTTGGTTATGAACCAAAAAAACACCATTGTCCAAGTCATTTGAGAACACCAGCCAGCACATTATGTTTCTTCACAACAACCAGGTTAATGACATGTTGACATGTCTCTTGTGTACACATCAGTTCATGTGGTGCATTAAATTATGCATTTCACGGCAGCGGTTTATTTTAGCACAGTTTAGCCTTTACTGCAGTAAATAGGACAAAAGGAAAGAAAACATGGGGGTGAGGAGAAATATGGCAACAGCCCTTGAAGAACAAACAGAAGACAGTTTGTCCTGCTGGTCTTTTGTAGACCATAACATATCACACACTGATGGAGCTTCTTCTCAGCCTCCCCCCCACACATACACCACACACTCGCATCATTACTTCATATCCATACGGTGCAAGCACGCTGATATTTTCCATTCCATGCATATTTTATTTAAATTTAACCAAATTTAATTTTACAGAACTCTCTAAAACCATCACTGCCAAAAGAAAGAAAGCACAGGTCATATTTGGCCTGTCTCATTAATATCCATGCATCTCTCTTCTGAGTGGATTGATCACATATACTGTACATATGATATAATAGTGTAGGAACAATAGTGTGTTTAAATATAGCATCATGAAAAAGCAATTCTAAATATTATATAGGTGAGTTTGTGTATGTTTCTGTGTGCATGTGGATATTAAATAGTCATATGCACACAGAAACATGCACAAACTCACAAGTCTATATCCAAACAAAACTATTATACTAGCAAATGAATAGAAGCTGAACAAATACAATGCACATTACAGTCTAATAAAATATTATATTTAAATATAATATAAATACACAGTTGATCTAGTGTTATTTGATCTCCTATTAATAGGAGTCTTTACAAGCAGAAAAAAACAAGGATTGTGTAAACTAAATACTTACGATCAGTCAGTTCTGTAATGTATTTGCCTTTTCACAGCGTCTCCTTCGGTATGAAAAGCTGTAACTTTACTGGCTCCTGCAGTTAGTAATGTTACTCTCAGGTAATTTATCAGTCTCTTCAATGCTGTATCATTCAGACACAGTAACTGGATGAGACTGAACTCTTTTTCAGGTTTTGCTGTGCAGCAGGTGGAGGCATCACACATATTAAAGATAATAATCTCACACAGTGCTGTGATCCTGTGGACTTATATCAGTGTCAAAAACATAAATATGCTTCCTGTAGGAATAACATAAATATTAATTCGAGTTAATGAAGATTTTAAGCAACAAGACTGAGAATCCAACTGCAGGTTTCATAATGTATTGTTTAGTGTAACAATTATTTAATAGGCAAAAAGCTGCAATAATAATAATGGCTATGAAAGCCAGTAACTTTATCAATGTAGCATGTATGGTAAGAAAAAACAATGTTAAAATCAGTTTAACATTTATTAAATTATAAAAGTAGAATAAAGTGACATAAAAAAGACCTGTGACATTAAGCAAAGTTACTAACATATATACTATATGTATAATATATAATTATGGGTTTATTATTATGGGTTTATTTCTTTGCAAAAAATGTCAATTTACATTGACATGTAAATTTATATTGTGTTTTAGTAAACGTCCAACTAACTAGTCAGTCAGTCAGTCATTTTCTATACCTGCTTATTCCTCATTAGGGTCGCAGGGGTCTGCTGGAGCCTATCCCAGCACGTTACGGCGAGAGGCAGGGATACACCCCAGATGGTCGCCAGCCAATCGTGGGGCACACACACCATTCACTCACACACTCACACCTACGGGCAATTTAGAGTCGCCAATTAACCTCAGCATGTTTTTGGACTGTGGGAGGAAGCCGGAGTACCCGGTGAAAACCCACGCAGACACGGGGAGAACATGCAAACTCCACACAGAAAGGTCCCAGACCCAGGACGCAAGGCGGTCTTGAACCTGCGACCTTCTTGCTGTGAGGCAACAGCGCTAACCCCTGCGCCACCATGTCTCCCTTCCAACTAACTAACTTAGACATATATCTGCACATTTCAAACTAATGTAAACTTGAAGAGAATGTCCATATTCCCTAATTAGCCCTAATTAGCTGCCACTATGTTATCTCCATAATATGCACATGAATATTAAAAAAATATATATATGCAAGTATCTCTATCATGCGCTACAGGTGGAAGGAGCTTCAAACCTACGCAAGAGTGTCATGGAAATACGATCGAGCCAATGTGAGGGTTTTTTTTTTTTTTTTTTTTTCGGTTTTCATTCTTGGAACATCTTCTATATTTCCCTTATACCTTATAGAGCAGGAAGACAGCTATGAAAGTGCCTATTTGCATACAATGGGATATTTAATCTGAAGCCCACTTAATTCCCCCCTCCTGTTGTCTTTATCTCTGTGTGAAACACAGCTGAGGGCATCTATCTGGCTGTCAGACGCAAACTTTATTTCTGCACGACACCGGCAAAGCGACTGGTGCGGGTTTCAGCTGGGTCAACTTATTGTCATCGAAAGGGAAATTAATGCACAAACAGCCGAGCAATTACCCGACTTTCGCTGCGCTGATGTCTTCCTCTCTCCTCCTTCCTCAAGACCGATCAGCATATGGTGTCTTGCTTTGAGAATGAGGCCAAGTGTCCTGGCAACTAGAAAGAAAGAGGCTCCGTGCCCGCACTTGCACACACACGGACACACACACATACACACATATATTCAAATATGGCTTCTAACACAGATATAAAACATGGACTCAAGGGCACACGCATATTTTCATACACATGCACACACACGCATTCACACACACACTCACATATTTTAAAATGTCTTCTAACACAGACATAAAACATGCACTCAAGGGCACACAACCACTTCATATGCACACCATTCACACATTTACATACACACACAGTCACATATGTATATATATTTAATATGTATTCATACATGCACTCAAGGGCACACACACACACGTGCACACACACACACTATGTAATATATGCACACACACATTCAAACTGAGTAAACATACACACATCTTTTCCACAATCACTATGAGGCTACTCTCCTGAGGAACTATCTACCTCTTTCAGTCCAGGGGTCAGACACCAAGTCTATGGTTAAGAATAGGCTCAAAACTTTCCTTTTGATAATAGACTCTCTGTTTTTTTCATCCCACAGATCATGGTCTCAGTGCACCAAGCTGCTGGTGATGACTCTCCAGCTGGTGATGCCTCTTCCAGGTCGTCCATCCTGGAAATGGATCCCTTCCTATGTTCCTCTTCCTGAGGTTTCTTCCATTTTTCATTAAAGAGTTTCTCTTTTTAGGCAGCATTTTTCCTTATTCAATTCGAGGGTCTACAGACAGCGGATGTTGTATTTCTGTACAGACCTGAGGAAAATCTGTGATTTGTGATTTTGGGCTATACAAATAAAACTTGACTTGACTTGAGTTGACACATACAAAGGCACACGGGCACACGCAGTTGTTGGATGTGTTACCGAATTGAAAGCAGAATACCTAGAGGACAGGAACGCCGCTGTAACCTATTTGCAAGGTAAATGCAGCCTTGTTACGTGGCAGCATGAAAAGCGTCGCCTCACATGAAAAGCCTCTATTGTTACGCGGCTACACAGAGACACTCTGTCTCTCCGTTGTGGAAATAATAGAGTGGAAAACCCTTGTTCTGTGAGCCTTTCATTTCCAACAAAAGACAAACAGCGTCTGATTCACTGTCTTATTCATCTGCGCACCCCGGTGCTCAGGAAGAGAAGGAGAGCGGGAGAAAGAAACCCCATCACCTGCTGAAATATGTGACGTGGCTTTGAACTAATCAGGTAGCGCGACTCTTTTGAATTCTTCATTATTATCACGCAATGCGCTTTTCTCAGCGTGTCAGAACAAATTCATACGCCAGATAGCGCCAACCTTGCCTTGAGAAGTGATGAGAGAGATAAAGCACTCATTATTATTTCTACATTATGTTTGGCTTGTACTGGTAATTATCTACATTACAGGTCTGTGTTTCCATCTGCCAGAGTGTGCTATAGTTGTAATAATGGGAGTTTTGTTCTTCAGCTACAGAGAAAAGAAGACATCAATCTGGAGTTGTACATACTTGTGTTTAAAACGGAAAGAAAGTTGTTGAAGTGTTTTTATTTTTTTCAACATTGCCATCACAGTTTTTTCCTATTGCTAACGCAATTTGAACTGACACACAAAAGCACAACCTCTCCTCGAGTCTGTAAAACACATATTTGCAATTCAAAAAAGACACTTTTACAATAAACTAACACCTCACAAGGTGCAAAAAATCAGACATAAATTCACATGTTTGCATTTCAAAATATTGCACTTCAAAATGACACTACATGAGCTAATTGTACAATGTATGTGCTTCCACATTAATCAGGAAATAAACATTATAAAAAAAGACCACAGGTGAGTATGGAAGCTGTTATTCGTTTTTTCTGCAATTTTCATTTTTTTTCAGTTTACTGCTTTTAGTGAGCAGATTATATTAGCTTCCTATTGCACAGAAAAAAAATAGTGAACAATTTGAAACATTTTCTACAATTTGAACTATTTTAGTACTATAGGAAAGCACACTAAAGATGAGAGTGCTTTTCCTTATGACCGACAGTGTGTAGTTGGTTAGACAAACATCTTGTATCTTGTGATAATGTATATTTTAGCTGTAGTCCCTCATTTTGGAACATACATATGAGGTGTTTTGCAGTTTGTGAATTGTATTAAGTGTCAGGCAGATTTGCAAAGTGATTGGGGAAAAAAGGAGAACAAAAGGTATCAAAACTATGAGCTAAAATCATGAAAAAATGACATAAGCTAAATGGGTATGGAATTTTCATGCACAAATTCTTATGTTGCTGCAGTCTTAAATGTTCCTGTGTTCTTGTTTTTGTGCTTCTGTCTGAATTCCTCTAACAGCAGCTGTGTATTTGGCCTCAATGCTCCAGATTCTAACATGATTCTAACACAAGACATATATGTTCCTGGGATAAATTAGCTCAGAGCACAAAAAGTGTGTGTTAAACTTCATGTGATGTTATTTCACTTTATTAACCTGAGGGATCCATATTTGTCTGATTTTATGATTGTTTGTTTGGTTTTGCAAGAAATCTCAGACAGAAAAGTCTCACCTAGTGAATTCATTTCGATGAAGAGGAACAGCTTTTTTTTTATAGGAAATTCCCACAATGTGGCAAAATGTATGAGCGCACAAGGGAGTATAGTGAAAAACAACATCTTTTGAGCTAATTTGTACCAGTATGTGAAAGGAGGAGAAAAAAAAGTCATATTCACCACACTTCAGAATCTGGTCACTACTCAGAATATAAATGTAGAGCCAATGATTTTGAAGAAAGACTGTTGTTATATTAACACAAACACACTTCGGCAACAGATAGATCTAAAAGGACACTTCCTATTGGACTTTTTTAACAAATTTGACTCTGCTTGTAAAACTCAAACCATTTTATGGTTTAATTGAGAAAAAAACAGTTCAATGCTTAACTGGAAAGTGTTTCTAAAAACATTCTAAGTGTGGAATACGCCAGCCAGTTTCTACATATGTCTAAAGTTTAGCTCTACACCGCTAGCCGTATGGCTAGTTTCGATGTTGCAAAAGCAATCTTGATCTTAATGCAATTTTCAAAACACGGCTTAAGAGTAACTAAAGCTGCACATAATGAATGGGCACAAGGCAGGTGAGGTAAGATGTGTAAGATGGGTTGAGACATGTAATCTCATCAGACATTGTGCAAAGAAGCTAAATATCATCATCTATGCACTGTGACAGTAGAGAACATCAACTATTTACACATTATAATGTACATCATGTATATACCACAGAGTGTGAATTTCATTTAAATCGGTTGATGTTTGCCGCATTGCATTTATTTCCTGCTGCCAGTAGGCAGTATGACTTATGAAGCATGATAAAATCAGTGCAGACTGGGAAAAAAAAAATATGCTAACAACTTCATGTTTGATAGTGATGCATTGAATTCCCTACCTCACCATGGCCACATGTTCAGTGAAAAGTTACAATTTTGATGACTTTTCAGCCATCAGGCAGATAGAGAGGTAGATAAATGTTGATGATGATGTTTTATGGCTCGAAGACCAACCAAAAGACAGACAGACAGACCGACCAACCAATAAATAGTTAAATAGAAAGTAAGATTTCTCTCAGGTTTTGTAGATCTGGATGGATGGATGGATGGATGGATGGATGGATGGATGGATGGATGGATGGGCAGGTGGATGGATGAGCGGACCACTGATTGCTGGAGACGGACAGACAGACAGAGAGCCAGATAGATGCCATTAATAATGATAATCACTCATAAAAATGTGTGTAGAGACAGAAAAAAGCCCATCTGTGTTAGGTGTCTGACGGTGTCACAGACCTGAACTGCTTGCAAGGCAGAACAACAGATAATCCAATTCTCACATCACCATGTGAACTTCACCTTTTCAGAAGCTTCAAAAACACAATTTAAATATGTGAGATATCAAAGGAAATTAAGTGGCTTCCATTATGCTGAGACATCATCAGTTGGTGTTTGGAATTCATCAGTTGTTTCCTGACATCTCTACTCGCTGGGTTCAAGATAACACAGAAAGCTTGAAACTGCAAACATGTATCTGGTCTTTTTTGAAAATAATTAATTTAACACAACTGTGTAAGATCATTAACACAATCCATCTATATCATAACTGTGTAATTTAGAATGACATTAAATATTAGAGGACCCCCTTGTTCTATATAACTCAAGTCTATATGTCTACATTTAAAACATGTATCTAAATTGTTGTCTGTGCCCAAATATTGCAAATCATTACCCACTTCATACATTGATTCTGTATAGTTGGACTAATGTACTGTTTTCAACAAAATCATGTTAATAGAGTAATGGTGAATATTTTTGACAAATAAAAGGAAACAGTTCTGTCTATATATTTTGCTGACTAGGTTGTATGTGTACCCTTAGTAACTTTAAACAATAGAAAATGCTGGTCAAAAATAATCATCATTCTAATGTTGATCCAACCTCACTAAACGCAGGCCCTGTTTCAAACTAAGCCATGTGGTGGCTATTCAATGAAAATTATCACCTAGGGTTTAGTTAAACCCCTGTTACTGTGCATTAGCATTAGCATATTGATTAACAGAATACAAAGATTTGTATGTTTACAACCAGCATCATCACTCTGCACATGCACATTACATACAGTGCCTAGGGCACCATAAAAGTACAAAAAAGTACCTAGCCTATTATGATGGATGCATCATAATAGGCTAGGTACTTTTACCAATGTTTCATATCAATGGCACTGGCGATTGATTATAGCCATTTGGCTATAATCCCACATATTTACATGCAAATGTTCATTAATATGTAGTGTTCTTATTAAACAAGAAAAAAAAACTCTTAATCATAACCCCCACAATCAGGCACTGAATATTCTATTCAGTCAGGTTCCTTTCACAATATAAATGACTTTGTTGAATCACCTTTTGCTGCAATTACAGCTGCAAGTCTTTTGAGATATGTCTCTATCAGCTTTGTGCATCCAGAGACTGCAATTTTTGTCCATTCTTCTTTGCAAAATGGCTTCAATTCAGTCAGATTGGATGGATAGTGTTGGAGGAACAGCAATTTTCAAGTATTGCCACAGATTCTCAACAGGATTTAGGTCTGGACCTTGACTAGACCATAATAACACATACATGTGCTTTGATCTAAACCATTCTATTGTTGCTCTCGCTGTATGTTTAGGGTCGTTGTCCTGCTGGATGATGAACCTCTACACCAGTCTCTAGTCTTTTGCAGCTTCTAACAGGTTTTCTTCCAAGATTGCCCTGTATTTGAGTCCATCCATCTTCTCATCAACTCTGACCAGCTTCCCTGTCCCTGCTGAAGAAAAGCTTCCCCATAGAATGATGCTGCAATGTTTTATGGTGATATGGATGATGTGTTCACGTTCAGGTTCATGTTCAGGTTCCCTAGCTTTTTGCTTGTAGGACAGAAAGCTCCATTCTTGTCTGATCTGACCAGAGCACCTTCTTCCCTTTCTTCCATGTTTGCTGTGTCCCCTACATAATATTGTTGCAAACTACAAACAGGACTTCTTATTAATTTATTTCAACAAAGGCTTTCTTCTTGCCACTCTTCAATAAAAGCCATCTTTGTGGGCTGCATGACTAATGGATGTCCTGTAGACAGATTCTCCCACATGAGCTGTGGATCTATGTAGCTCCTCCAGAGTTACCACTGGTTCTCTTAATAATCCTCTCCTTGCCCGGCCTGTCAGTTTAGGTGGACGACTGTGTCTTGGCAGGTTTGCAGTTGTACCATACACTTTTCATTTGCGGATGATGAATTGAACAGCGCTTAGATGTTCAAGACATGGGATATGTTTCTTTTTTTTATAAGATGCTTTAAACTTCTCCACAACTTTATCCCTGAACTGTCTGGTGTGTTCTGTGGTCTTCACGATGCCGTTTCTTCACTAATGTCATCTAACAAACCTCTTAGGCCTCTGCAGAAAACTTGTATTTACACTGAGATTGAAGCATTGCTGGAGTCAAATCACCAACTCGAGTCTGAATTTAGTCTCGAGTCCTCAGTGTTCGAATCTATGTCTTTGTTCAAATCCCCAAAGAAGAGTTTGAGCCAATTCCAAATCATGTCACCAATACCAGAGTCTGAGTCAGAGTCAAGATATCAAGGTTGAGTTTGAGTCCTCCACTTTGGCACCTTCAAAGAGTAAAAAAAATATATACATTTATTGACCAAACAAAATAAATGCAAGCCAAGCATGGGTTTTCTATAAAAAATATACAGTATGGCATACAAAATATGAGTACTGAGTATGTGATGTATAATTATAAGCAGGAAGCATGAGACAGCTGTTAACACTCGTGGCAAAAGCAATAATGTTTGTAAATGTAACTGAACAAGAGCACTCAATATATTTTAACACTGTATAACATCGCAGAAATTAACACCAACACAGTGTCAAAACTATTATACACACACACACACGTGTGTGAATCAGTGCTCAATAATGATTGAGAATGATAATTTAAAAACGTCAAAGGGACTTGAACTCAGTCTTAGGTTTAAATACATTTTTATTTGAATGGATAGATGGATAATTGTTGTTGCATGCTGTGTATTGTAACTGCTCATGTTAAGCAGCTCATGGAGTCTTATAGGTCAGACCTGTTCCTGTGACTTGTGTTAGAGTTCACTCTCACTGACACAGATGGACGGATAGAAGCTCCAGACAGGCTGAACCTGACCTTTGGTTCATCTTCTCACCCCAGCCAACTGTCATGTACTGCGGATCACTTGTGCATGTGAGTGAGTGTGAGTGTGTGTGTGTGAGACAGCTGCTGCATGTGCTCCATACTTGATGTCCACTGTGGCACAATAACCTCTGTTGCTGTGTTTGTGCTGGTACTTGTGTCACTTTGTGGATGTTTGGTCATCACCTCATGCTGAGCACCAACACAATCTGAGCTCTATAGTCTTTTTTGTAGTAATGTAGTGTCTTGTAATGAATTTACTGGTCAGAACATGTTAGGAAGCACAATGTTCTGTATGTGTGGGGCCTGGTGGATCTACAATAGTGGTTAATTGTTTTAATGCGGGTGATTGACTAAAAAAAAGAACAGGTGCAAATGTGATGAACCCAACAGTATTTTAATGAGGGTTTTGCATGTTCTAATGCGTTTGCAAGTGCAAAAAGAAAGTTGAGTCTATAGAATTCAAGGTGTTAGTGAAAGAGCAAAATCAACATTTTGATGAGCTGCAGTAAAAAAAAAGAAGGCTGTATGGGAGAGAAAGTCAATACCTCTGTGACCACAGTAAAAGTGTTTTTGAGAATGATTTAGTGGGGCTAAACACAATAAGAAAGGATTGAGACTGAATACTTTGGGTACGAATATGGTTTGAATTGTGTGATTTCATTCTTTTTTTTTTCAATAGATGATTTCTTTAACTTCCCACCACATTTTTTGCAAGATGTTTAAAAAAGTATTCAATTGCAGTATTCAATTACCATCATTGTCAGTATCATCTTCACAGTGGTGTTGCTTTGATCACCATTCGCATACTATGAATAATGAGCACTGGTCCTTTTTAAAAATAATTTTAATGCAGTATTTATAGAAAATTTGGTTAATACATACAAGAATATGGCATATTAAAAACTATTTTAAAATAATTGAGACTCACCAATAACAATGTATGCAGTATTGTAATATCCAGTATTTCAGTGAAACATAATTGCTTGGGTGTTGAAAGGCTTCCTAAAAAAGATAACCCCCTGCAAGCAGAGTATAGCAACTACACAGCGCCTTTGTAATCTTAAGGCCCTTGACCAGGTAATCCTGGGACAGTATCAACACCTACTGCACTTTGCTTAGGTTTTTGTATTTTTATATTCTGCTTAACCAAAAATGGGACAGGATCTTTTTTTTTTTTTCCACAATCTGTCACATGATAAAACAGACACTGAAAAAGCTGTATTTCAACCATAACTCGGTCTTGATCAAATTGTGACTGCGGTTTGGCTTTTTAGGGCAGAAGTGTATTTTTTTGCATAAAATTGAATTGAATGAAAAAAAAAAACAAAAAAAAAAAACCTTGCTACAATAAGTACAACCATTTGTCTGCCATTTCACTGGGCCAATAACTTTGAGCTCAGTTTAGCAGGTGTCAGACGGAACGTGCATGTGTTTTCTCTTCACAAATACAATTTTAAGTTACGAAGCTCTGCTGCACCGCTGGTTAGAGACAGAGGTCCTCACCGGAATAACAGAAAAGTGTGTGAGCGCAACGCAGTGGCTACAGCGGCGTGCCAAGTCCCCAGGTCAGGGGGTCAGTTGTCTTAAGTGGCAGCAGATGGCCGGTGGTTTACGTTTAATTAATGTCAAGAACAGGCAGGGAGAGAGAACACGGCTGAGCGAGGTGAACCGATATAGAGAGAGCTGGCGCGGGATCCCGCCGATCGATCTGCAACTGGCACAACGTTTATAAAGAACACTATCATCTCCCAATCTTCCTGACACGCATATTAAGTCTGTGGGAGTTAACCCGCATCCTTCACACACAACAAATGCACAATACACTCACACAGGAGCACATTTATATGCTAATGCACTACCTTTGCTAATGCACCACCGCTGTCTGCAGCTGTGTGTGTCTGTGTTCAAAAATTCTGTCTCTGTGTGTGTGAGTGTGAGCCGAAGAGAATGAGACGGAGATAGTGGCATGCGTGTGTGAGGACTGCCACCATGATGTGTGCCAGTAAACCATGAGAGGCATCCATTACAATCAAGGTCTTGCATTTAACACACAGGACCATCATTTAGGTGCAATGAAAGCAGCAGCATGGCAGATAACTCAGCGGGAACATTACAATACAATCATATTCCCAGGCTGAAGGAACAGTGAGAGCCGCTGCGCCTGTTATCGCCCCGCTGCCGTTAGGAAGCAGATTATAAATGTGGTGTTTCACAGATCACTGGCTGTTCTGTTTAAAGATACAGCCGCTTATTATGTTATAGAGCCCAACGGTGACACACGTCTCAGCCACGTGATGAATTTATTTTTGAAGTTTTACTTTTAAATGCAGCGATTTCATCCGTTTCTTTCCAAGAAACTTTCTAAGACGTTCTGTTTATTTTGTGTATGTATTTTATTTTGTAATTGGATGATGATGCATGATGATGTTTATTTGTAGCAGTCATAGGTACAAATAAACATCATCATGTAAAGTGTCAGTGGGTTATAGGAAAGCTGCTTAAAATGTAAAATCACTTTGTTATATCCATTGCCATGGAGGTATTGTCTTCAATGCTGCTTGTCTCATTGTTTATCTGTGAACCAATGGGGGCTGATATTCATGAATCTTAGTGGTAGGATGCAGAATATGCCAAGGACAAATGCATACAATTTTGGGGAAGATCCCACTTACTCAATTTGCAGAACGATTGTTTTAGTGTTTTAGCAGCTATGCCATAGTTGCCATAGTAACAGCACTAACTGAAATTTCAATTGCTACTCTCTGTTGATTATTTTCTCTTTCTGAAGATTCCAAAACATATTTGTGTAAGTAGTAATTACTATTTAATTTAGCTACATACTTCCATATGACTATCTGTATTAATAATTACCTAAATAACAACTATCTGACTTCTTCGTTGACCTGTAATGGAAGTGTACAAATGCTAGCTCTAACAAATGCTAACAAATGTTAACAAATGATCTGGATACATGGTACATGTAGTTGGAAGGGTTATAACAACCATTAAGTTAGTAGTAGGTGCACTATATCAATGAGTCCTCACAAAGATACATGTACAAATGTATG
Organism: Lepturacanthus savala; assembly: GCA_030544235.1. Classification (NCBI taxonomy): domain Eukaryota; kingdom Metazoa; phylum Chordata; class Actinopteri; order Scombriformes; family Trichiuridae; genus Lepturacanthus; species Lepturacanthus savala. The sequence goes on along the minus strand of CM060464.1, from coordinate 24,244,162 downwards.
CATGAGTGTGTTTAGTTTCAGGTGTGATTCAAGTCCCCACCAAACCCTTTTGTCATTTATGAGTAAAGCTGTAAAATTCGGCAGAAACTCTATTTTCTGCAGCTTGTCCTTTTTATTTTTACACTTCAATTACATGGCCTTGGTAAAAAACAAATGTCTAAAATTCTTAACAAGTTTGCTGGGATGATTATTTCTGCTCTTATAAAGTAAAAAAACACTCAGCACAAGGTCCATGGTCTTATTTAGAAGTATGAATGCAGCATATGCCACTTCCTGTACAAACGGGACTTGCGTACACAACTAGGTAAACTCTGACCCAGGCATACGCACATTTTGGAGACATCAGGGGAAACTGGTGACGCAGATGGTGATACAGATTCCTTTCCATTCAACCATTTTAACTGACTGAGGAAAACATGATCAGCTGCTGACGTCAAATAACTAGAGTTATGCTCATAGCCCCGAATTTTTTTTCAAGCATTCATTACATGTCTCACACAACATAAGATGTACATTTTTTTAATAGATGTGTCTTTTAAAAATAAACCAAAAGAAATAAGAAAAGTAGATAGAGGCACGATGCAGCTGCATCAAAAATCACAGTTTGCTAGCAGTTCTAGCAAAGACAGAAAGTCAGACACAGGAAAGTGTCTGAAATAAAATAAAACACCATGTGCAGACTCCTGCCTACCTCCCGACCAAAGCAATAGCAATTCAACATTGGTTAAGTAACCTTTTGTGTGTTTGTTCTCAATGGTTGTTACACATATTATTGTGGGTGGCACCCACGGGAGCTCTGCTTTTATGACACTCTGGGTGGGGAAAGACAGAACGTACACAAGCATGTTTATTGAAGTCTTTATGGGTGTTTTGTCTTCAAGAAGTCTGAAAATAGGGGAATAAGACTAAAAAAAAGTCTGTCTCCAGCTGCCTGAATGCAAGTGACAGTGAGAGGGAGGAGATGCTGAGTCTTGAGAGTGATTGGTACATGGAAAGAAACAAATTGATGGTTTAGTTGCTGTCATGTAGATGACGGGACATGAGTGATCCATTGTGGACCACGGTGGACCAAGGGGACGATGCTGCACGGTTTTATAGATCAAATCTTTTTGGTTGCTGCACACCTATTTTCAGATTTTGTGCACATGTGCACTTTTGCTATGGATCCTATGCACCCAGAGCTTTTAGACATATTTCATAGTCTTCATCAGCAGATGGAGTTTGCTCAGGCATCATCATGTGACCTAAATACAGAACCCCAGTCCAATGGGACAATATTGCATATGAGACAGTTGGTAACTCTGTCTCTGTTCAAAGATCTGATGACAAATACAAACACAGAGGAGGATTTATAATGAACGATTCTACAAGCTCCAAATCCATGAGATGATGTCATACTTTAACTGATGTGCAAAAGTGGAAATGAGCTTAATCTACTCACTGCTTTTAGAGTGAGGTCGGTGTCTTTGTTGTGTATGTCGCTTGTCACTGCGATGTATTTCTGCTTCTTTCTCATCAAATTACTGTAACTCAGACACACATAATCCATCACTCTCCGCCCTCACAGGTTGTTCCCACAAAAAGTCAGCAGAGGAATGAAGGAGATGAAGAATGAAGGCTGAGCGTCGGTGAATAAAGATGTTGGAAGCCCCTGCAGTCTTTAATGAATGTGCAGGGGCTGTATGGGTGACTGTACTCCACACTGGGACCATTTGATGCTGAGTTATGTCTGAGTGAGGGAGGAAAGAGCAAAGTGAAATATGGAGCGGCAGCTAGAAATGGGCCGAGAGAGGGACAAATGGAAAACGGACAGATAGGGGGTGGGGGGAGCAAGAGGCTGAGAGAATTTCTATCTGTCTGTCTGATGCCATCTTTCTGTCTTCATCAATCTCTATCTGTCTGTCTCTCCATCTGTCTTTCTATCTATTTATATCGCATCCCTCCATTAGTGCCTCTCCCTCCCACCCCTCACTCCACTGAAACACGCTCGCACACAAACACACACATATGTTATATAAGAGTGTGTGCAAATAACTGTCTGCGCAACATACATAGAACTGCAGGAAACCAAACATAAAGCCGTGCAACGCAAATGATCTTTCTACATTCGTTTTAAACTGTTTTGATACAGAAACTCTGACAGACATGTTGAAGGCAAACTTCACCATTTCCCACAGCCGCCTGCGTTTATGTGTAAGAAGTAGTATAAAGCCTTATGTGTCTCCAGAGGGAGCTCTGTGAAATCTGATAAATTGCTTCACTTGAGTCAGCATTGCTTGTGTCTGAAGGATGTATTTTTTTTTCTTTTTTTTGGTCCTCAATAATATATCCACAATGAAACAATACATATTTAGTAGAAAAATATATAAAGAAACAGGAAATTGACTGAAAAAGTGTTGGGTAAAGTTAGAGCTTATAACGCATTTTTATATTAAATGTCATTTAAAAAACTTATGAAACCTTACCTATGACAGTGGATATGGCAATTATAGGTAATATATTACTACTACGAATGGTAATAATAATACTAATACTACTACTACTACTAATAATAATAATAATGGGAGGAGCTGGGGCAAGCCAGTGATATTCTGAGAGGAAAAAAAAAAACTGAATTTCCAAGATTAAAGTGGTACGTTTACAAGAAAAATTGTGAATAAAAAAATAAGAATATTCTCTGACATTTTCAAGGCATAATATAAGCTCAAAGCATTGGAACTTGAGGAGGCGGCTGTTTGCAAGGATGAGTGCACAACCAACAGTCAGTTCTCTTGAGATGAGATAATTTGATTAGGTCATCCACTGCAGGCAAAACACACGGCCAGCGGCAGCAGCGGTGTGATGACGTTGATCCCATCTTGTAAACTGAAAAGATGTAGGTCTTTGACCAAAAAGTTATAGTTATTTTCTTGTAAATGTGTGCATTTGATCTTTTTTTTTTCTCATGAATTCATAACTTAAATTTCAGAATTTTTGAGTTTCATCTTGGAATATTACACTGCCTTCATAATTGTGTATAATTCTTTCCTTTTCTTTTTTTTTTTTTTTTTGAATGTAAGGGGGCACGAAAACAAAGTACATACAAGAAAATGTACAGAGAAAAAATATTAAAAAAAAAGCATATACATACATACAAAGCTCTAATACAGCATTAGCAGACCTCTGTAGATCCTCATCTCTGCTGGAGGCCAGTAGCTAAAAACATGACATGCTGGACTGTCTGACTATCAACAGTCAAGTCAGGTTTCAGGGTTGATCACAGCCAAATTTACCCCCTTGGGGCATTCAAGAGGAAAATAAAACATTACAGTGCCCTTCCAGTAGCCAGAACCTGTTAAAATGCCAAAGAGGATAACTTTTCAGTGGACAGAATGTGAAATACCCTCTACGGTGCCCTTCCAGTGACAAAATCCTCCAACTTTCTGTGCACTGGTGCAGCGATAGAGCTTATGCCCTTTTTATTTGTTTCACCCCTGCCCTGAAACAGTCTGAATCCACTACTGGATGTCATCATGTTCATGAAGGGGGCACGGTAGTGAAGCCAAGCATAGATTAGGACATCCCCGATGGAGTGTAGACACCAGCGGTGGTGATGATGGATGATGATAAGCGGAGCTCAGAACCGCGCAATGAAGTGATGAACCGGAGGTGACCGGGGTGGAGAGGGTCACTCAGATCCTCGCCGGGATGACAGCAGAGATGACAGCAAGGAAAATGGATTTGAAGCTTGATAGCTAAGACATGGTCGGTTGATAGAAATCATGGTGAAACATGGTCATGAAAAGATGTGAGCAAAGCTGAGGGGATATTTAATGATGATAATATTTACTACTGATCATGAGCACTCAAGCTAATTTCCATTCTTTTCCATTTGTTGAAGTTCAGTTAAACTTTCTGGATGTTTAGAATCCATTACAGTGTATTTGGAGCGTTTTTTCACTGTACATTTTTCTTCTTTTTTAAATTTAATACAACATCATCAGGGCGACACGGTGGCGCAGGGGTTAGCGCTGTTGCCTCACAGACCTCCTTGGTCCGGGGTCTGGGACCTTTCTGTGTGGAGTTTGCATGTTCTCCCTGTGTCTGCGTGGGTTTTCACCGGGTACTCCGGCTTCCTCCCACAGTCCAAAAACATGCTCAGGTTAATTGGCGACTCTAAATTGCCCGTAGGTGTGAGTGTGTGAGTGAATGGTGTGTGTGCCCCACGATTGGCTGGCGACCATCTGGGGTGTATCCCTGCCTCTCGCCGTAATGCGCTGGGATTGGCTCCAGCAGACCCCTGCGACCCTAATGAGGAATAAGCAGGTATAGAAAATGACTGACTGACTGACATCAGCATAAGATAATCACTTATGCCTGTCACTTAGGTGTGCTGTCGCACCGTCTGAACACTGACTTCATCATCGGCTCATGGATCCTAATCAGCTCATGCACAAGCAGGAGAAACAGAAGAGAAAAAGAGAGAGAAGGGAATGTAAATGAAGGGAATGAGATTTTTGTCTTTTTTGAAATGCAATATATAAACATAACGTTCAATATATACTGTGTAGAGAAATTCCAGAAAGCCATACATATATTGACTTCATTCCCTACAATTTATGACTTTCACAGAAGTCTGGCGGAGGTTTTCATCTGCAGACTCCTCCGACAAAAACAGCTCTGCTGGTGCCGAGTTTATTATTCAGAGATGGACCAAACAGGGCTCATAAGCATCAGCTTTGCAGCTCTGCTACCAGCAGTATGACAGAAAGCTTAATAAATAAATAATAAATAATGGAATAATGGAATCAGCAAGTTTGAAAGCAGCATGAGTGTATATTAAGATTCATGTATAGAGTTCGGCATTTTTTGTCCAAGTGTCTACACTTCCAAGGAACAGCAGATCATGAGCCGAATTCTGAACTGTTCAACTGCATTTCATTTAAGTGAATGCACAATTCTCACAATAAAGCTTATAAAAATACATTTTAATGCTGCAACTTTCTTAAAAATACTCTTTTTTTTATTTTCTACCGATAAAAGGAATGTCTCATTCTTACTCAAGGTTGCTGCTGCAGTGGCTCATGCAGACGAGCTAATCATTTGTGTTACTGGATGTTTGTAGGATTATGCAGAAAAAAAAAAAAAAAAACATGTGCAAAATGTTTTATAAGATATCATACAAAGCATAGTTTGTACTGCTGATCTAAAGTGCCCATCACTTGTAGAATAAAAGAATAGAATAGAAGGCCTTTATTATTAGACACTAAACATTATCATTAAACACAATATAATGAGATTTGGTGGCAGCCCCATTAAGTGCACACAGTAAGAAAAACAATATATATATATATATATATATATATATATATATATATAGAGAGAGAGAGAGAGAGAGAGAGAGAAAGAGAGAGTAGGCCTGGGCAATTCTAATATGTATTGTTGTTATCCACATCATCAATACAATAAGAAAACAGTTCAATATAATAATTTAATAGTTTCATTCAATATTCAAATCAAACCAATGCTGCTCCCTCAAACAGCCAATCATTTACAAGATTTTAACTTTAAGTCCTTACATTTGGCCTTTTTTCTTCTTGTAATTAAAAAAAAAAAGATATATATATATATTTATATAGTTATTGACTTAAGTATTTTATATTAACATATGTTCTGCCTATATCACCTACCCCCTCATTTACATATTAAAAGTAGGTCATTAAGCTACTTGACATCTGAAAGCAGAAAAAAAAACACCATAAATTGTAGTATTGGCAGTTTCTACAGTTTTGTAAGTATAGGATATTCAAAGCTTTTTAAGTTGCCTGGTTGAGGAGGTTAAATCAAGTCAAAGGTTAGCTAATCTGTATTTGTTTTCCATCTGTTTAGCCTTGCTGGCTATCGGAGCTCTACTCATATGTTCATTTTTTACAGTCATCTCGCTGTTGAACACATCACTTACTGAAGTTTGATGGAGACGCCTCCTGACAGACTGTGACATGCACAAACAGGCTGACGGACAGACGGGCTCGCTGAGAGAGACGGACAAACACGCAAACAGAAGTACAGGGAAACAGATGCTGGCTGATCTTTTCTTGTCCCTGGGGCGATGGACAGATTGGTCTCCATGGATACAGGATTAAAGCGGCATAAGACCATCCTGCTGTTGGGCCATGCATATGTGTGTATGTGTGTGCACGCGTGGGTCCGAGAGGATTTGTGTATGCACCCTGCGAGTTTTCCATCGAATGTGATGTTCAGTAGATGGCGAGTTGCTCAAACTCACAAGAGCATCACTTCTAGAGTAAGAGGAATGAGGAAAGCTATGAAAGTTATATCAGAAAGATATTTAGGCAGTTACTCAGTGTGACGCAGCTGAGACAGTTGTATACATCAGATAACATCAACATGCTCACTGAGTGTAAAAGGTGCTGATAAACAACTCAACCGATATCTGTGTGAATGAATTGTGATCACATTAAATGTAATCAAATTACATGACCTAATTATGGTGTTAATACCATCGAGGGTCATACAATATATTTTTCCCAACTATATTTAAGTTCCATATTCAAGTTAATTCCCATATACAGTTAGACCCCGTTAAATTTTTCGCTCATTATTTTATTGCAGATTTATTAAAAAAGAAAAACTGAAATATCACACGGCCATAAGTATTCAGATCCTTTGCTCAGTATTTAGTAAAAGCACCCTAATGAGCTAATACAGCCATGAGTCTTTTGAAAATGATGCAACAATTTTTCACAAGTGGATCACAAATGGGGATCCTTTGCCATTCGTTTTTTGCAGATCCTCTCCAGTTCCATCAGGTTGGATGGTGAACGTTGGTGGACAGCCATTTTCAGGTCTTTCCAGGGTGGCTCAATTGGGTTTAAGTCAGGGCTCTGGCTGGGCTTCAAGAACAGTCACAGTTGTTCTGAAGCCACTCCTTTGTTATTTTAGCTGTGTGCTTGGGGTCATTGTCTCGTTGGAAGGTAAACCTTCGGCCTAGTCTGAGGTCCTGAGCACTCCGGAGAAGTTCATTTAGGATATCCCTATACTTGGCTGCATTCATCTTTCCTTCAATTGAAACCAGTTGTCCTGTTCCTGCAGCTGAAAAATACCCCCACAGTCTGATGCTGCCACCACCTTCACTGTATTGGAGAGGTGATGAGCAGTGTTTGGTTTTCCTCACACGTACCGCTTAGAATTAAGGCCAAAAAGTTCTATCTTAGTCTCATCAGACCAGAGAATCGTGTTTCTTCTCCACCTCTCTCACCAAGGCTCCTCTCTCTCGTTTCCTCAGTTTGGCCAGACGGCCAGGTCTAGGAAGGGTTCTGGTTCTCCCAAACGGCTTCCATTTACGGATTATGAAGGCCACTGTTCTCTTAGGAAACTTAAGTGCAGCACAGTTTTTTTGTAACCTTCGCCAGATCTGTACCTTTCCACAATTCTGTCTCTGAGCTCTTCAGGCAGTTCCTTTGATGTCATGATTCTCATTTGCTCTGAAATGTACTGTGAGTTGATGAAGGTGTAGAACCATCTCAAGGATGATCAGAATACTTATAGCCATGAGATATTTCAGATTCCTTTTTTAATAAATCTGCAAAAAATTTTAACAATTGTGTTTTTATAATTAGAATTCCACTCAAAATTCTGCCTGGTTACCGTTCCGAACCCTGCCACCTGCCTCTGCGTCAGTGTGAACGCTCAGAATTATTCACCCGATCGTTATTCAATGCTGCCCCGCATATCTGCAGATGATGGGTCACAGAACGCGGCAGTATTGTAATCACGCTTTTCCAATTTGTTTCCAAGTTAGCGCCGGCATGTACATACACACACATGCGTGCATGCATTTGTTGATGTGCACAGGCAGCAGTCTTCCCCCACCCCCCGCAGTGTCATAGATCAATACTGTTTAAAGTGTTGCTGTGTACTCGCAGGAGGGCAAGGTGAGTGCAGTGAGAGTGTGCTCTAAAATGCCACAGGCCTAATTAAGGATTAGTCTGGATGAAGTCCTTTGGTTTAAAAAGGCAGAGAAAGGGGCCCCTGCGAGGTCTCCGCAACAAAAGTGGCTCCCCAGCGGATCTTCAGCAATACATTCTAAATGCAATTCAGCCGTGATTTAGGCAGACGGGAGTAAACACACAGTACAATACACAAGTCGGCAGAAACTGGGCTTGTGGGTCACATTTTTCAGATATTTACAACGTTTATGATAACGTGAGTGTAAATCCCAATAAAAATTTGTAATGAGTTCATTATAATTATCAGATATTCTAAGGAAATACTCTGATTTATCTGGAATGTTGGAATTTTATCCATGGCGGGTGCAGGGTGCTTCTGACAGCTCACACTGACCTGTCGAAACAGCAAAAAAAAAAAATAATAATAAATAAATAACTTGATTTCACATTGTTCTACACGTTCCTGGCTAAGTCTGTGGAGAATCTGAAGTCAGCTGACTGTACTATTTTAAAATAATCCCACACTGAAAACAAAGAAAATATACACACTCATTTTGTTTTCTGACTTCTGTCTTCTATGTGTTGATTTTTACTTTTTAAGAATTTTTTTAAATTAGCTGTATTTTTTGTATTGGTTGTGATTTCAGCATGAGACTATTGTGTGGTCAAAGACTTGTAATCATGCACAGACATAAGTAATGGCTATACTGTTGCCGCACTGTTTTGCTGTACCACATCACACTGTTGGATGTGTCACTGTAGGTTGAAAAATTTTCCTGCTTTTTTGTCCTGTGCAGACTGGAAAAGGAAAAAAAGAGGAAAAAAAAAGGAAAATTACATTAACACTTCATTTCACCGGAAGAGATGCACACTTCGTAATGAGATTATCTTGTGCTCTGACAACAAGTTTTATTGCAAAGAGGCAACCGAGAACATTCACGTGGGACATTATTAGATATTACTGGATGTTCACTGATTGTTTATGAGCATGTTTCTCTCATTATTTATTACTACGGTATTCACATGGGGCAACTGAATCAACTCACAATTGGAGAATGGTGGATTGTGAAATATTTACAGCTCTGCTGTTCAGTGTCTAAGCTTTGACCTTGTAACTCACTTCAATAAAGCTCATCACAGCAGGGAGTGGGGTGGGAATGATGAGCATGGAGTCCCCAGACTCTGATGGAAGGATGCTGCTGGGTGGAGACAACAGCTGCAGCAGAGATTTCAGGGGCGAAAAGTATGAACATCTATATATTTACATATAGAAATGGATACACACAAAACAACGGAAAAAGTACAAGACTGTTTTTTTTTTGTTTTTTTACTCACTTATTTACACCTCACTTATCCCGAAATAGGCCCTTTTCATGGCAGACATTTTGAAAAACACAGATACCAGAACAATGGAATCTAAATGTATTTTAGCCTTAATTTGTGATGTTTATTGTGCCTTTACTGTATCAACAAATAAGTGGTTTGTGGTCCATGCATCAAAATGCACTCACTCAATGAATGAATGAATGAATCAATCAGTCAGTCAATCAGTCTTTATTTATGGAGGACCAGTCATGAACACAGTGCTAAAAATTACAAATTAAATTTAAAAACAAAATAAATACAACATAAATCCAACAAATAAATGGACAGTAATATTTCTGCTTAAGAATTAAAATTAAAAGTAATAATAAATACAAAAGCATACATAGACATGCACATACATACACATATACACACACATACACATATGGGGTGACAGAGCCTTCTTTTTTTCTTGTATAATTCTGAAAACTTTGAAGAGTGATTATAAATAAAATGTATATATATATATATATATATATATATATATATATATATATATATATATATATATATATATAGTAATTAAGATAGAATCTACATTTGGCTCCAGGTGTGGCAGCAATAAACTACAGAAATGATTCTGATATTCATCTTCTCATTTGCAGTAGCAGGCAGACATTTGTCTGTTTTTAATGACATGATTTCTACATTTTTAGAAAACACACAGGAAGCTCTCATAAATTGAAGTTCCAATGCAAAGATCGATACAAGAATAATGATGTTTCGGTGGAGAAAATACTTCCAACCGCTTCTTCTTCAGAGTGCCATTCGCCTGCTAAGCTGACTCTGCTGATATAAAGCAGGATGAATAGATTTAAAGGACTAATCTTAACTCGCTCTGAACACAAAGATCTCTGCAGCTCTCTGATTGTTTTAAACCCCAGCCTTTACAATATCTGCAAATAGGAATTAAAGTATGGTTAAATTTAGGAAGCTAAAATCTTTTTTTTCTGATTCTGGTTGTTTAAAACGGGGGAACATTACATTTACACATAAAAAATATAATTTTTAAGGTGTTTCAACCTTCAAAAAGGTTGAAGGGGTAAACTACAAACAGAAACCCACACAGAAACTATGTGTCCCTACATTTATGTTAACCTCTTCATCTTTTAACACGCAATACCACACAATCACACACACACAAACACACACACACACTTCGGGCTTGTGCTGTGTAGTGATGTTTTCTCCACTAAACAGATGGATATCAATGTTTTAGCATGTGGCTAAATCTTTTTTTGGCTAAGTAAGTTTTAGCTGGGGGGTGGGGGGTTAAGCTGAAGCCTGAACTTCTCTGACCCAAAGAAACTCCTACTTGACCTCCAACCCATCAGCAGTCACTCTGTCACTCTACTGCTCCACCGGAAACCCTCTGCCCGCCAGGCCACATGTATCAACTAGACAGGCCAAATTTTCAAAGGATGCTGCCAGTCATTATTAAAGCATCATCTACTCTAAGGCTGGTAAACATGTTAAGATGTTGATATATTAAAATAATGACTTTATCAATGCAGTGTGAGGTCATACTAGTTTGGATTTTTTTTACTTAATTTTTATTTTCTTTTTTTGTGGGCTCATTTAATTTTTGTATTGTTTTTTTTTATTTATTTTTTTTTTTTTTTTTGCAATAGCCTATGGGGTATTTGTCAGAGGTTAGATTAAAAAAGATCAGGAAAGAAAGCACAGATTACCTATCTACCCAAAATACTGAGTTTGACACAGATATAGAATACTTTTCAAATGAACTTCATTCCTTCATTAGATTTCATTAATGATGATGCTACAGTGCAGCAGGTTGAGACTGATGCATGACGTTTACATTGATATTTCTCATCGATTGGTTGTATGACAACAGAAACAAACAGATTCTGTTGCATTAAAGGTTTCCGGAAAAACTATATTATCATGATAGAAAGCCACATTTAAGAGTGGAAAACATACTTTACTGTGGTTTCCTTCACATCTCACATCTCACATAGTGTGTTGATTGCAGCTATTGTATATAGGATAGGACTTCGAAACAGTGGGAACCGCTAGCCTGACTCTGTTCAAAGTTCAAAAAGACACTTACCAACAACACCTCTAAAGCTCAGTGATGAGACATTTTATTTGAACTACTGTTTACAAGGTAACACAAGCTGCTTATGAGCAGAACATGATGAGGATAATAAATGCAAGTGGCTCCCCATAAACCTGATATCCAGAGCACAGATGGCTATCATTGTCACACAACCTCTGTGTGTGTGTGTGTGTGTGCATGTGTGTGTGTGTGTTTGTGTGTATGTGTGTGTGTGGGGGTGTGTTTGAAGGGTTACCATGTTAGAAGGAAGATAGTGCTGATACGGAAGTTCAGATTTCCCCAGAGACAATACAGGACTCAGCCTTACACACACACACACACACACACACACACACACACACACACACACACACACACGCATACACAATGGGAGCCATATAGTCTAGAGTCTTCAATGATTAATGTCCCAAGCCAAGCCACATCACAAAGCCAGCTCAGCCGAATGACAAGCCACAACAGCTTGGAGAAGCCGTGTTGTGTTTTTGTGTTTGTGTGTGTGCATGTGTGCATTCAGGAAAAGCGGCTTCTGAGCTATTGCTAATTCATATTGCACAATTACACATGTGTAACAATACATTACATGTGTAATAATACATTAATTAATGTAAAAAAATCATCAGACAAAAACAAAGTAACGATCATCTGGTTTATTGATGGTTTGTAAAGAATGTAATTGCTAAAATTTGATTTGGTATGGTTTTCACCGCAGAAACAACTAAACCTAAGGAGTTGATAGTTGGTTAACAGTGCAAATTAATATCTTTAATGAATATGATTGTCAGATCATATTTGATTATGATTACAAAATAATTTTTGATTGATCATTCATGTCAGTTCTGTTGAGAAATGCATAGTAGTAGTTAAACAACATAGTAGGTTGTTTGAACTAATTAGGACCATGACATATACTTGATGCAGACAGCAATCATCAGAGCAATTTTGGAGTGGAACTAATGAAAAATGTGTAGGCCGTATAAAGACAATATGTTGTAATCGTATTGTCTTTGATTGAACAGGTTAGCCAGTATTATATATTAGTTAAATTATTCATGAATTCTTTAGTGAATTATTTCTTTTGCCTCCTGATTTATCCCCTTTTCTATTCAGTAAAGTATTGAGGATGACTCAGAAAATTGATTTGAAAGGCTTTTTTTTGCTACTAATCTAAATTGACTTATGGTTGGTTGCCAGGTAACGCAGCCGGAAGACAAGTGTCTATTCTTGCAGGGCTCTCGATCTCTATATTTCTCTTTTGTCCTGCGTTTCCGAGGTGTCAGGGTAGGGTGTCGCCACTGTGGGCTCTGTCACCGCAGAGACTGAGGAAAAGATATCCTCAAATGGCTCCTGAGTTATCCTCAGAAAAGTATAAATCCTCAATCACATGAACAGTTGATGATGAATCAGTGGGGAAATAAGTGAGAGAGTTACTTGAAGTGCCTTGTCATGCAAACACATAATTAAAGGGGCCCAATTAGAAAATAAAACACTTCTTAATTGCTTGTGTGCAAATATTTCAGTCTATGGTGTTCCTTCTAATACATTATTTGTGAAAAAAGACCACCTGGTCATTCTTTCACGGTCCGCCCTCCTCTGTAGTGTTGCTGAACACTAGTCGTTTAGAACTGGCTCCTGTTGTGATGGCATAACAGGAGTGGAAGTTAGTAGTAACCACTTGTTTATCTATGTAACCACCCTCTCCATCCACAGTGCTTGTATTTGACTTCTGGTTGTCTGTGTAATCTCAGCTGTCTGAGGGGCAGGACATTTCTAAGAGAGCTAGGTCAATCAGAAACGGGTTGGGGGGTGAAAACAGGATTTTTCAGAGTGAGTATGTAAGAACTGAGAGACTATATTGGTGCTACAGGTCTAACTAGACACTTCTGGACCACATTCTTATAAACAGACCATTACAATCATAGGGCCGACACCAAAAAAAACAATTGTTGCCATTGCAATTGATCATGAAGTCGTTTTCTTTTTTTTTTTTTTTTTTACTTTTTAAAAATAATGTGCACTCGGCATAGAATAGTTGACACTGGTCGGTTCTCATTGGCAACCAATATGTTGAAGAAGTCAGGTGTATGGGAAAATTTTAACTTAACTTGAAGTGTGAGTTGTGCTTGAGTTGGTTGAAAACATTGGCCCAGTACAAGCGTACCCCATTGACGTCTGCAGAACTGTTGATCGCTCTCTCTCTCTCTTTCTCACTGTACTTGTGAGCGAGAATGACAGAATCACATTGAAGCTGGAGAAAACTAAAATACTGCAATGAGGAAATGGCAAAATACAGCCCATTTAAGCCATTAGAATGTTGATTTTCTACAATATAACAAGTAATAAAAGACAATTAGAAATGACATCCAGCTGCAGCACATTTCACATTGCATGTTATCATGTTGTGTATCTTATATGATCATTTGATTAACAATTACCATGTACTCAGAAGACGGCACCATTCAAGTAAAGTTAGTCAACCTGTTGTATATTAAGTATCAATTATCAAGTTTATGTAACATTAGTACCATATAATTAACATTCTGTGTATAGTAAGACATATCTCATACATGTGTATTTTGCTAGTGAAGTTGAGTAGTGATTGTATCTGCATATAGTGCACATAATAACACATACTATGTGTTTCAAACACCCCTTCATTAAATCTATACTAGTGCAGTGCACTTAAGGAGTGGCCCGAATGCTTCGCTAGTGCTGCTTCTAGTGTTGTTAACAACCTTTCATCCAATCAACTTCACACTCTATACTACATTCCCGTGGGTCCCCAGCAATATACCAGCAATATATAAGTGTGAAGATGAGCAGATGAACAGTTGTAAAGATATATGAATACATACCATGCACACATACATACATACAGCAATTCATTCCTTTATAGTTAGATGATGCTGCTACAGGGCCACCTATCGGACAAATAGCCCAGAATTCGTCAAAGTCACTCAGAGATCAAAATTACACGTCCGCCAAATGTGGTTCAAAAGGCACAAAGCATTAAGGAGAGATTTTTTGGTAACATATAGCTAAAATTTGAGGGCCAGCTACAGCACTGTAATAAAAAAAGACAAAAAAAACACACACAGGCACAAAAGTTGTACCGAAAAAAAGTACCAAAGTTGCTGACAATTGCTCAATTTTTAGGAGAAGTCATGCATCTCATGCTCCAGAGATCTCTACTGGCTGCTTCTAGTTTAGCCCTCTTAACAAAATGAGGTTAAAATAATCCAATAGTGCAACTATTCAAATGACTTTTGAAATGCAATCAAACAAGATGGAGTTTGGGCATTTAAAGGCATCTGTGAAACAAATGATTTCATGCGGGTTGTGACCCTCAGAAAAAGGTATCTGCTAGTCATTCCTTTCCCTATGATACTGGATGGGAACAAAATATTCTGGGCCTAATAGCATTGCTTGACTTTTTGGCCACTCATACATTTTTGGTTTAATGGCCAGTACTGATATCTGAGAGCCTGGGACAAGTGATGAAGGAGTTTGGACAAAATACCAAATAGAAAAAACTATCTTATATAGATTTATCTGTCTCGATCAACAGAATTTTTGATAATTTTGATCCAGGGACTTACAGTTCAAAAGTTACAGAATTTAATATAATTTGTTCTGTTAAAGGGCAACCTTCTGGCCAAATTGCACCAAATTCGACACTACCCTTCCTGGTGTTTCCATTAATATACAAAGCAAGTGTGAAGTTGATTGGATAAATGGTTGTTGAGATGTGTCTCAAGATGACAAAGAGCAGTATCATTATCTTTTCTCCCAGAAAATTAAGGCTGTGGTCACAGAATTCTGCTTTTACTCACACCAATGACGCAACTGAGCACAGTCACAGGTGAGATGATATAAATACCTGAAACTATATTTTTTACAACTTGTGTTTTATTTTTATTTATTTTTTTGAACACTGGCCACTATGTGTATTTGTTCTGATAAAAATGCTCTCCAAAGTACCTGCTGACCTAATTTGAAGTATGTCAGCAGCTGAGAAGTACAATAGGTCCAACAGGGCAATGAGAACGAGAATAGAGAATAACAGACATGTTGGGAACAAATCGCACTTTATTCCAATAATCTAACCTACACCATCAACTAAAGTGGTTTAAGTAATCTTGATAAACAGCTGCTTTTTATGAACTTTCTGATAGTCTCACTTCTGTCCCCACACCCCAGTATATACTCTTTTGAGTAGTATGTTATCAAAAATATAGAGACAATTGCCAGAGCTGGATGAAAAAAAAATCAAATTGCAATAGATAGTAGTTGTTGCGTAGTTGTAGAGCGTAAAAATCTAGTTCCCAAAGAATGAATCCAATTCCAAGATTACAGTCATAAAAAAGTGATAAACAACAGCAAGCCTTCACAGTATTTTCAGAGTGGATTCAGGTCCATTAGCCCACTGAATCAAGTGAACAAACACCATGCATGGTTCCACAGCTGCAAATGGAAGGCAGAGGTCAACAGGAATACAATAATCAATCAGTGATCATCTATTCAGCCCCATACTAGTCTGTGATAAGTTTAAACTTCACAGAACTATGAAGACAGAAAACCCACTGAAATTAATGATGTGGGTGCTGTAGTTATAGCTGTGGGTTGGTCTGGCAGCTTCCATCATGACACAATGGATCAGACTTGCTTCGAGCTGCTAAATGTTTTTGTTGTTATTGTACAGTTATAATATTACACTGCTCTTATATTGCTGTTTTTTTTGGCCAGTGTTTGGTTGCATAGTGCTAAGTGGACAGCTCCCACAAGACACTTCATATGAATCTGGGTAAATCAAGGATTAGTCTGGCAATAATCCTTATTTTTCTTCTAGTTAAAAACAAAAAGGAAAAAAAAAAGATGAAATGACTCAAACCAACAATTACTTGATCTCTAAGCAAGCATTCTGTGTATCAGAGCCTGACATAGCTATCTATCTCTGTGGCACAGAGCTCCATTGTTGTCCAGACTATCCAAACTACTACAAACACATCAATGAGCCCAACGTTGCACTGGTGACATGTTCGTTCATTACCTTGAAAACACACAGCAGATTATTTTGATTCAGTCCCACAAGACCCATTTCTAATATTTTCAGCCCATTAAAATTGGTGTTATAAGTGGTTATCCGCCTCATAAATATGGGTTAGAAGGGCCATGCTACACCTGCTAATAGGTGCATTTCAACCCATTGGAATAGGACTGTAATATGCTGCTACGTTAAAGATAATGATGTTTTATGATGCCTCATTAAGCTGCGGTTAATGTCTGCTTCGGTTTAGGGGCAAAAAACACTTGATTGTGGTTAGAGAAAGATCATGGTTTGATGTTTTGGGTTAAAATGATCACTTTAACTTGGTTAAACCTTAGATCTTTAATAATATATGGATACAAGGTTGGCGGTGGGACCCCAATTATTCCTATAAGAGTTGCTCAGTGGTGCATGAAGGCAAAATGGACACTTCCAACTGTGAAGAAATGGGCCTATGGAGCGTGAGCAACAGACACTTCTGTTAAATACTTCTGGTTTAGCCATCGGGTTAACTTGAGGGAGATTGAATTTAATGAATCTTATCTAGACTGTTGCATTATTTTCAAATCAAATGGATTATAAATGGTGATAGTGAACCACGTCATTTTCCTATGATATTGAATGGGAAAAAAATGCTTGTTGGACTCAATAGCATGTGATATATGTTATTCCACAGCTTGGCCACTACTTAAATTTAATTTGCCCGGTGTTGCTTCTGGGTTAACATGGTTAAGTGTTCATTTGAATAGCATCTGTATTGGCTACTTATACTTCCACTCATGTTGGACTGAGGACGGACTACAGTGGCTCATTATCACTTGTGAGGTGATTGATATTACGAGTATATCAGTGATAGCTATCTATCAGTAGATATCAGTGCAACACTATACATACAGGTCTTAGATATGATGTTTTCTTTCAAATTCTGTTCATTCTGATAATTTTTGTTATTTTTAAACTAAAATTTGTAATTCTGGCCAAATCTTCCACTTTATTCCTTCAAAGGTCTGTAGACCTCTAAGAATTTTCTCAGTATCTCTAAACAGAACATGGCATTTTGAAAAAAAAAAAAAAAAAAACGTGACCCTATTGAGACATGACAGGGGTGGAGTGACTCTTTTCTTGACAGGCTAATACTAAACCAGAAAGCCTTCGCTTTTGTTCCGCAACGTCAGACCCAGCTGTGAAATGACAGATGCATTGAGATGTAATGGGTCTATCAGTGGCAAAAACCAACTTGTGTTATGAGGCCCTGTTGTAGAGTGATGGCTGATGTCATTACCGGGCTGAGAGCGGTGCTGGCGAGATGGGTTTATTGCTCTGTATCTCCGGAAATATCAGCCCCGTGACTGACAAATGTGCGGGCTGTGTCACAACAGCTAGTATGCTCTCAAAGAGATAAAACTAGAGAGTCAGACAATTAAGCATGACACAGAAGAAGAGATATATAGCAGTTAGGCAAATCAATACCAAGGGACTGTGATTGTCTTTTATGAAAAAGCTGCTCCAGTCAGTGTTTGGCATCTAGTTCAAAGTTGGTTGTCCATAACTTGCATTGGCTCTAATGATCACTATGTCAATTTTTAACACACTAGGAAGTGCTTAGTGTCATTTTTCAATGTACAGGGTAGTCCCATAGGCTTGTATCGAACTCCCACGATGTCTGCTTGCAGGCCGGTTGTAATGTGTTTAACTAGAGGTAGCGGGTTGGGTGGCGGTTAGATAAATAGATGCAAAATGTTGCAAAGTTGCACAGGCAGAAGGAGAACACTGTTCCAGACCACTAACCAGACAATGTTACCCCTCGGGGAGGTATTGTTTTCAGTACCATTTGTCTGTTTGTTTATCTGGGAACAGGATTACATAAAAACTACTGGGCCAAGTTTTGTGAATCTTGGTGGTAGGGTGTAGAATTGACTGAGGGTGAACGCGTTCAATTTTGGGGCAGACCCCACTTAAAGATTTTGCACACAGATTACTTTAGTGGTTATCAGTGGCTCCTGCTGGTCAATGCAAGGTTAATAACTGTTAACTGCAGTTGACAGAACTCAGCTAACCTTGATTCTAGTACATTCGGAAATATAGCCACAGATGATGGTTTGTACGTCAGATTGAAGCCTGACAAACTGTATGTTAATGATTTATTGGGACTGTATTCTAAAGGTGCAACTAGTCCACACTTATATGTTAGTAAATGAGAAGTTGCAACTTTAAAAAAGTCATAAACGTGTTAACTACAACTACACACAGTTATAAATCCATAAAAAATATGAATGGTTATTTAACAAGTCATTTATGTCATTAATTTGCAAAACTCACAAGCGAGTTAATAGATGGTTCACAGTTTGCAAACCATCTATTAACTCTCTATAAGGTACAGTTGTAAACCCCTAATAAATATTTAACAATACAATACAATTCATTATTAATAGTTATTATAAAGAGGGGCACACATCAGTACAAGTGGAAACGGTGGGTGCACTCATATAGACACTAAAAGATGCTTTGTGTGTCAGTATCAGGGCGAGGAGGGAGACAAAAAAACACTATTTGATGAGAACGGGTTTGTGTTTCACAGGCTACATGCTGTTTCCCTTTACACCTTTTTTAAAATTGCCTAACTGCATGTCAATCCAAAGCTGTAGGGGGAACTAGGATTTTTTTCTGCAGACATTTCATGCAAGGTTTATAAAAATGGTTGGACAGGCTAATTAAAGGCCTGTGACAACCACAGATCCCAGAATTTCTAAACTCTTTATGTTTTTTGTCAGAGCATTTTTGATTTTTTGATTGCTCTTGGGGGACTGAAAGAATTTCATCTAATATAAGGAATATCCTTAAAAGTGGGGAAATTTACATATTTACAGCAGCAAAGTAGACAGAAAAAATACAAAGCTCATAGGCAATAAATAACAACAAGAAATATAGAACATATACAAGGAATTTAATAAATATAAATATGAACCATTTGACATGCAATTAAATCTTTAAATTTTTGAATTAGTTTGCTCCTGTGTCTTGTTTATACTCAATATGGTAATATTTGTTTGTACTCTATATGGTAATAGTTAACAAATAAATAAATGCAATACAATAAATAAATCCAACAGCTGCAGTCCTGCTGATCAGCTTGTGGCTCCTGGCTACATGCTATTGATTGTGATTTAAAGCCTGCGGTGACTGGACTAATTTCCTGCTCCATTTAGTTCACATGCTTTATGTTGCTTACATGTAGAGTACTGGGGGTGTGCTGCATAATTCCCCATGGGTGCTCCTTCATTCAGCGGTAATCAGTACACATCTACAGCCATTGTATGTATTGTTGATCATCTATTTTACTTCAGTTATCGGCTGACGTTCGTGCTTGAATTTTGGATTTCAGTATTTACTGGATAGCATGCATCTTTGCTGCATATCAGTTATTGTCATGTCATTAGATAGATGATTCCCCAATGGTTCTCTGTGCTTAGCAGGGAAATGCTAAGACGACAGCTGGTGACTCGACCCAAACAGAGCAGATTCCTCATTGTGTCTGCTGCACTGGGCTCTGAACATAATGTGTTTTTTTTTTCAACATTACCTATGGGGGGGGGGGCACTATTATTGTGGTCCCTAGCGATACACCTGCCAAGCTTGAAGTTAATCCAATGAACAATTGTAGAGATATGGAAAGGACAGTCATACATAGACAGCCCTTGTTTTATAGATAGAGGATGGTGCTGCCGTGTCACAAATGGCAAAGAATTTGATATGATGACATATGTCCAATAAATGTGGCTTCAATAGCAAAAAGGGGCTAATAGGATATGCATGTGGTTGATGGACTTTTGCGGGTGAATTACTAGGAATAAATGCATAAATGACAACAGGTGCAAACGTGGTGGAGGCAGCAGTATTTAATTGAGAGTTGCGCATGTTTAATAGTTTCCACAGAGACTTTGAATGGGCAGCTGCACAAAAATGAGCTTTTCTTCACACCTGGATGGTTCCAGAATTATTACATGAATACACATCACCACAAATATGCAGACGAAGACAGATGGAGGAGTTAGTATTATAATGATAGGAATAAAAAGAGAAATTGATTTGTTAAAGTCGTTAATATGATATATCGGACTAACCCTATTTCAGAAATAAATGATAATTCATGTATCTCACGTCATGCATGGTCACATAGTTTAGTAATTAATGTCACATAAAAGTTTTTGAACTATAATTTGTTTCAAGGACAAAGTGTGAGATTTTGTTTAAAATGTTATTGAAAAAGTGGCTTTGGATTGAGTTTGAGTGAAAACTACATTCTTTAGAGTTTAAATAAAATAATGAAAAAGATTTTACTTTAGCTTTTTTTTTTTTTTCAAAAAAATTGGAACACTTGTATTTCTTTTAGAAGCTGTATAGCTATGTTTTTACCTTCTATGAAAACATTTTTAAAAGAATTAACCATGACTCCACCACACCTATTGAAACTGTATTCCTTTCTCATGATAATGGTTAGTTTCCCACAGTGCCTTTGGGAATACACCAGACACACATTTACAACCTCACAGTTCTCTAAGAGCCACTCAAGTATTCTCGGCGTTGCCGGATCGCGGGAGACTCTGCGATACAGCGCTTGCCCAGCCGTGCTATCTTGATTGCCACAGTAACAGCTTCGCTCCCTGAGGACCAATCAGCCAGACTCTTTGTCAATAAAGCAGACTGTTTTCTCCTGCCTGGCTGAACTGACCCTTCACAATTGCTGCTTGACCCGTGTCACAGCGCAGACAAGAAAATACACACCAGTGGCAGAGGAGCTGTCAGCTGACACAACTACCATCTAGAGAACACAGCTGCCAGGTGGAGGGAGGATGCCTGACTGAGTGTTGCCCTGAATCACACTCATTGGTTCAAACTATGTGGTCCAGCAGGTATATGTCCTCACAGTCTCGAGGGCACTCGATGATACACTTTTGCTTCAGTCGTGCCACCCTTTGTACCAACCCTCACAAGCTCGCTGCCAACTTTTTACCAGTTGCCCTGCAGGATCAAGCAAATGACCCATTACTTCTATGAAGACCCTTTTACTGCTAGCAAGACCTACGTTTGTATCTAAAAGTGGTTTCACACCTCCCATTAGATTGCACATGTTGGATATGTGTATGGACATTTTGCAGGAGTTATACTAAGTGTAATTAAAAAATGTGGTGAAAATTGCAAAATTTAAAAAGAACGTGTAAAACAACAAAAAGAGGGTTTTGCCAAAGGTATGACAAGAAAAACGCAAGGAACAAACATGGACTCCAAGAACACATAGGGAACACAGACTATCTGACAACAAATGAAACCATAGACAGGGCTTAAATACACAAAGAACTAATTTCTGACAAGAAATAGATGAGGAAGGAGAAACAGGTGACACTGTCAGGCAAAAGAGGAACTTATTTCAAAATAAAACAGGAAACAGACAGAGAAGGCAACAGAGAACAACCAAAACACCAGGAACCAGATAGGACAGTGACAGATCATGACTGTCACAATATGAACACCAAAGATCTGCAGGAAAAGATTGATGGAGAAGTTGTTTCACTCAGTTACTATGGATGAAACAAAAAAAAATAATATATAATAAAAAATAATTGATTTGCTCAAGTGTTGTGACCTAAATGGCCAAAAAATGAAATAATATATCATTATTGTCCTTGGACCAAATAATCCAAACTAATGTTGAGAAAACAGAATTAGTTGATCTGATCACAAGGGAACAACTCTAAGCACAGGTGTAAATGCACCCAAGACACATTGAGGTCTGAATGATCAGACCACACTGAGAGGTGATTAGGCCCCAAGTGGCCACAGAAGTTGCAATGTCCCAGAGGTTTATAACAGGCTTCCAAGATAAGTAAAGGAAGGAGGAGCCAGGTCCTTCATATCAAACAGAGTCAGGTGAGGTTGTTGAGACATAGAAATTAATCTAATAATCATTACTCAGGGGCATTACAGATCCCATTGTTTTTTACTCCTGCTGAGCTGTGCTAATTACTGACAAAGAGCCATATGCATACGCTCTTCTGACTGAAATAAGCTGTGGAGTCGTGGAGTTCGACAGTGTCGATTTGTTTCTTTGACAAGAATGTCACCAGCTGCACTGCCTGGGGGCTTTCATATGGTAAAACAAAAAGAAAAGAAAGAAAAACTCCGCTCACAATACATAGAGGAGACGATCTCCTCTCCTATATATCGCCGCCTCGCGTCGTCTCGCATCGTCTCACATCATCACGCTGTGCTATTTGTAGCAACCCCACCAACCTGGAAACCAGAGCTCGTCGCTAATTAGAGCGACAAAAGTGCGGCGATGTGCCGCTGATGCACCTGCATCAACACATAAAAAAAGACTTCAAAGGCACGGATGTCAACACGACGAGGAGAAGACAGAGGCGATGAATAATGCAGTCATACACAAGCGCAAGTGCACAGACATATGCATGTATCCTTCCATCACACACACACACACACACACACACACACACACACACACCAATACACAGAAAAAGAAAGGATGTGAGTCAAATTACAGACCCAAACCCTAAGGGAGCAGCAACCATATTACAAGTCCAATGAGAGAGAGAGAAAGCTACATTAATGCATCTTTCATGAGCTTGGCCCCTCGGCCCCAGAGTCCCTCAGCAGCTCGGCTGCCCAGCCGGCGAGCTGGCTGCCTCCCCACAAGCCCTGGATATCCCCCCCACTGTTAGTCCCAGCACATCTGGGGACTGGGAGAGCTCCGGCTTGCGAATACTATCGGATATCACCCACAGCCTGGTGATATACCACCACGCTCAAAGACAAAGAAAGGTATGTACATACACAGAGACTGTAATAATGTAGTGTGTAGTTTTTGAAAAAACAAAAAACAACAACTAAGGAACTAAGCTTTACAAAACTAAATACAAGAACAAAAATTATTAATGCTATGCTTTTTTTTTGTTGTGTTTGTTCCCATTTTTTACGAGTTCATATAAAAAATCTAAAACTTGTTCTATGCATACAAAAAGGCTTATTTCTTTGAAATTGTGCTCTTGTCCTTTGCCAAGATAATCCATCCCAGCCCATGATGTCCACATGCAGCATCTTCACCAGCAAGATGTAATTATCTTGGAAAAAAGAAATGTGAACACAATCTCAGGAAAGTGAGCCTTTTTGTGTGGATAGAAAAAAAAGAGGTCTTAGGTCTTTTATTTCAACTCAGGGAGATTGAAAGCAAAAAACAATAGTGTCGCTTTCATATTTTTGTTCAGTTTAAAATTTCTGATTCTAGGATCAGAGGTTTAGAGAAACTAAACCAGACTGACCAGGCAAGATAAGTTTCACTGTTTTGTACATTTTTATCGCAAGCTTCAAATATTTATGAAAGAAAAAGACTTATTTTTTGGGGAATATACATATAGCCTCCTATAGTGAGAATCAACAATACCAAATATGGACCTTGGATTTATTTTTGGACTTTTATTTTAAAATATAATGCTCAGTAAACAATAATGGACTTTTTCAGGGTTTGTTTCTGTTATTATTCTTCTTATCTGTATATAATACAAATGCATGCATTTTTGTTGTTAAAGTTAATGTTTCAACCACATATCATATGTCAGCAATAATATTGTCAATTTATAATATTATTGCTGATTCATTTTCTGTTGATCAACTAATTAATTATTCAATTCTAACTAAATTGATAGTGTTAGCAGTTGCCTGTCAGTGATACAACAGCCAATTATTTATTTATTTATTATTATTTTTTTAATTTCCAAAATATATATCAAATAAGGTACTTTATCAATACAAGCAAAGGGGTACAACCAGCCTTTTAATGAAGGGTTTAAACATCTTTATTAACATGTCAGTGCAACTGATTATTAGGATTCCAGTCACTCAGTCATAGCACTCTGGGGCCTTGTTGAGGCAAAACTTTACTAATCTACCATGAGATGTAACAAGAGCTCTCACTGGTTATCAGCTGAGCATGTAGGAGTACCATCCCTTCAAACTTTAATAGAGACATTTTATTCAGGCAAATGTGACCACTGGAGTGTTTTTGCAGGCTGTGTTTATTGGCCACAAACAGCGATGGATGTATTCCCAGTCTGCAGCATTTGCTGCTGTAACAACATGATCTGACTGTGTGTGTGTGGGAGTGAAGTGTACCTGTAAATGTGTTTTACAGCTCATATTCCATGAGCATCACTTTGTTTTTTTCTTCTTTGCCATAAGATCAAAAAAGCAAAGATAAGGCAGGCAGCATAAATCAAGCAAAAACTTTACTTTTCTGAAGTTAACCAGCTTCTCCTTGATGAAAAACATTATTCCCTTTGCACCATGAAGCAATTTGTCCTCAAGTTTTAACATTTTAAATCCTTAAAGCCTTCATCATATAACCATAACTACACTCTTTACAGTGATCGATGATCACTTTCATTCACATATCATTTTCTCCTGAATCATGATCTTTCCATGAAGGCCAAGGCCACGAAGTAAGGAACTATAGCAATTTCAGTCCTCCATGCTAGAATAGCAAAAAAAAAGAACGTCTTCTCTACTTCACTGTATTCCACTTCTCAAAGGATAATAACACTTAACAATAATAATAATAATAATAATAACAACACAATGACATTTTGTGATATTCACAGACTGGATTTTACAACTCTGGAAAGTTGTCATGGCTGCAATCTTGTTTACTAGTGCACCCATGTGGAACACGGCTGTGTACACAGACCCTGGATTGCATTATGTGTGTAACCACAACTGTTGGTGGAAACCAACACTAACCAAGCAGTTTTTATGCCTATTTTTTCTGTTGTTATTGCTGTTGTTTTTGGCTTTTTTATATAATTTTGGAAGACAAAAGTGATAAATGAGGTATTTTATAATTTAGTTTTGGACAATGTGTCAAAAAGTTTAATGTTATAGATTGATACCGAAGGCAAAACTCAATATTCTGCTGTGTGACAGATTTATAAATGTATAGAACAGATAAAGATAGTGATCATTTATGTCATTCATCTAATAAACTGTTACGTCTAGATAGAATCAATGTATATGTGTCTCACAGGATTGACATTTTTATCAGTTTATTTCTTTTTCAATTATTTTGGAAGTCAATCACTATATGTATATATATATATATATATATATATATATATATATCAGTGGCGATTTCTTTAAGACTACAAGGGAAGCTGAACTTCCCCAGCCCTGTCAAAAAATAAATGGCCAAATTTGTGCAGCTGTATTAACATTTTATTGACTATAAATCTGTTAGCACATGTTCATCTTGAAGACAAGTTCTTTCAGAATCAGCTACTTATCATAAATAAATAAATGACATGTCCGTACATTCCCATACCGCTTCCTGGTCTCTGGTCAATGCATTTCCTCATAGACGCTGAGCGTCTCTGAGAGTAAATGGGGTGTGGGCGGGGCCTGGACGCTGAGCGTCCGCATGGTGATTGGATGAAAATCAGAATGTAGTGGTGATGCATGGTGATTGGAGGAAAAGCAGAATGTAGTTTGACTGACAGGTTTCAAAACTATATAATGCAGACACCACCCCAATCAAATCGAAGCGATCCACATATAATGCACGAGTTACTGTTTTGCTTGCACGCTCTCTCTCGCATTGCATATTTAAAAAAAACACTCGCATAGTATAAAATCCGGGATATTTTCCCGACTCACGGGCATCACGGAGCCACTCTCAAGAACTTCCGGGAGACTTGGGACGTCTGCATGACGTCACTTCAGCTGCATGATTTCAGTCCCATCGTGGATTTTCCATGTGAAGTCAAATGACAAACAGAGACTATTTGTTGGCCTTTCCAGAGTGAAATAATTCACTCTTACAGTGTAAATAAATCACACTCACGTATTGCATTGTTCTATAAATATTAAAGTTTCCTTGTTCTTATTGTTATTGTTGTTGTTCTAGTTTTAATTACCTTTCGTTCCATAGTGCAATCATACTCGGCTAGATCCGAGTGACCAGCTAGCATCATGATGGCAAACAATGCTAACATTGGGCCAAGTCTCCCAGAAGTTCTGGTAAACATCTCGATAAATGACAAACATCTCCCTGAAATGACTTTTTGGAACTTGGGATGTCTGTTAATAACACGTTTATGATGTACGGCAAATATGAGCTTTCCCTGTTTGAAAGATCACAAATCGCCACTGATATATATATATATATATATATATATATATATATATATATATATATATATATATATATATATATATCCCTTGTATTGTGTTAGAAAGCTACCCACATCTTTAGTGTTTGTGGGTCAAATTTGACCCGTGATTTAACTCAGCCTGGAGATACTTAAAAACACTCGCTATCATCCAGTATTGTTTTTCATCTCATAGTTAACTTAGTATGTATTCATATCCATGGAATCACTGTTTATTTTTAAATTTTTTATCTCTACAGACCTTTTAACTTGCAATATACCACTCGTTTTCAATTACAAAAAGTGTTAAAATTCACTAATTAAATTTCCTTTAGGGATAAAATGAGTTATTATATTATCCATGTCCTATAAACTAATAATATAATACACCTACCCAAAAAAATGTCATTTCATTTAAAATAATTAACAATAGTGACATCTGTGGTGTTACAGCTCAAAACTGACCCGTATAGATTTATGGTAGGATAAAGACAAAAAGTCAAATCCTTTTCATAAAAGCAACTTTATTTAAGCAAAGTGTGTGTGTGTGTGTGTGTGTGTGTGTGTGTGTGTGTGTGTGTGTGTGTGTGTGTGTGTTTGCGTGTGCATCTCTGTTGTTTACATGCATGAATCACAGTATGTGATTGTTATAGTGTGCTCCTTGCAAATGCATTTCTTGCATGTGTGGCAGGTGGTGCTGATTTTCCTATCCTTGTTGGAGGGGCAGCACTGGCCCTGACTCTTTCTCTTGCTCCCCCTGGAATCCACTGCCGGGTTCCTACTGCAGGATGCTGGTGTGGGTGTAGCCTGAAGCTCTCTCACCAGGCTTGGGCTTGGGTTCGGGGTAGTCACCAATCTCACCTTTTCTTGAATTGTAGACCTCTCTTTCAATATCTGTGACATCTGGGTCCTCCTCATCAGATGTCTGGTCTTCTTCGGAGTCATACTGCACCTCATCTTCAGACACATCCTCCTTGGCTTCGCTTACCTCTTTGTCTTCAGGAGACGAAATGATGTGACGAAATATGTGATCCATCCTTTGAATAAAAAATAAAGATTTGCATATATAATACCTCTTTATTTTTTATTCAAAATGTATCAGTATGCTGCAAGAAAGTTTGAGTTCACATGGGGTGAAGAAGCCTTTCTCTACATGTGTGTCAAAATTCTAGGAGAAGTCGGGAGGGGGGATGAAAGGGGCCTTTGTATGTGTGTATGTGTGTGTGCATCTGTAAGTGTTTGTGTTTGGGCACATGGTCCCATCTTTGATCCACAGAGCAACCCACAGCTGGATTGGACCCCTAATATATTGCCGGGTCATATTTGACCCGTAACACCATAAATGTCACTTTTTTTTGAGACGTGTAGAATTTTCAAAAATGGTGAAAATGTATTTTGTTGCGTTAAAATAGTTGTGCCTGAGGATTAGATGAAGCCTCATCCCAGTACAAAAAAGCAAATGGTATTTTTTATACCTAAACTTGAAAACGGGTCAATTTTGACCCTAACACAATATGAGGGTTAAATATATATATATAGTTGTCCAGTATGACTTGGTTCAGTTATCTTCTTCAGAATTACGGCTTCTTATTGTTTGTCTTTTTTTTTTTGTTTGTTTGTTTTTTAATGATTTTAATATTTAACTGGTCACTTCTTTTCATGTCATATGTGTTTTTCCCTTATTATTCTGATAATTAGTGACTATTTATTGCCTCAATTGATCTCAGTTTGGACACTGTGCAATTATTTTGTTGATATTTCTTTTTCTGAGTTTTTGGACCTATAGACATACACTAGGTCCTCTCATGTACCGAAAGGTCAGTGTGTAGAGCATCCTGGGGCTTTTATAATACAGAACATTGTGAAGTCAGTTGACGCCAGAGGTTAAAGGGAGGTGCTCAAGCTGTGTGCAGCATTGTCCATAACCTCCTTTCCGCTGCAACCTCCCGGGCTTCCAGAAACACAACTCAGGACAGAGCTGGCCTTTCTTTTTTTCCAGTTAAGCCTGTCTGGATCACCTGGGTTACTGCACACATCAGCCATGATGAACCATCAAAGAGTTCTCTCACACACAGATGTACACAGCTGACTTTACCTTATCAAAAAAGGCCAGTCCTATCTTTCTCAGGAGCACGGTGTGCAGCATGCGGAGAGGTCTGAGGTTCAGAGAACATTTGAAAAGCTCCTCAGTGTCACAGTTACAGACTTCTCTTGTTGCTGGCATCTAATGTTTTCATCCTCATTTTGTTCTCTTCCACTTTTAAAATCTGCTTTTTCTTTTTTCAATCATCACAGCAAATTTAGTCGGATGTCACAAAACTCTGTTTCTGTAAAAAATGTTTTTTAAAATTGTTTTTTTTATGATTTTCTGAATAAACAGAGGAACAACTGCTAAAATGATTCATGTAAGTAAAAGATCACTTTGACTTTTTACTAAATTCCAGTTAGATGTGCTAGAACTAACAACAATTGGACCAAGTTGATTTTAGCTTATTTCACGGGTACTGGGAGGCGAGAGTGGAGGCTGACAAAGGTCCTTTCTTCCATCTCAGTGAAAGTGAGATGGAAGAAAGAGTGGAAGAAGATATTCCACTTATGGGTGATCTGATGATAACATCCACTCTCTGATTACTATGTCTGAATGAGGACAGTGTTGAAGAGATTGAGAAAATAACTCCAGAATAACGTTACTAACTGTAGGAGTTCCCTTGAGTTAAAGATTTTCACAAGCAGGAATTGCTCAGAAAACGGGCCAAAGTGACAATATTAAGTGTTTAGTTTATTTATGTAATCTTTGTTTCTTCTGCTTGTAAAGACTGTTAATAATCACTAGATCAGGTAAAGAAGGCAGGGTCAGCACCAGAGGACTGATGAACAGTAGGTCGACTGTGCATTTATGTTAGTTTAAATAGTATTATATTATATTAGACTATAATCTACTAATAATGTATTTGTTCATGTTCTATACATTTTCCAGTACAATTGTATTGTTGTTTGGATATAGATTTGAAAGTAACACATTTACCTCGATATATTTACCTATTTATATAATATTTTGTAAATTTATTTAACATATTTTTATATTTAAGCGCACTCTTATCTCATATGTACAGTATATGCAATTAATTTGTTTACATTTCATGCTATTGTCCATGTGTATATGTTGATGGAGTATCACTTTTTAAAGCAGAGCAAAGAAAGGCCTATCATAGTATCATCCAACATCTCAGAAGGTGGTTAGAACCTGTTGCTATTGGATACTTGGTACATGGTAAATTTGGTTATTTTTAATCACATATTTTTTCACAAAGTGCTAACATCCTTTGAAGTATTCCAAATGGAAAGGAGGCCTGTGAGCTTCTTCAGACAGTCAATTTCAGTCTCTGCAATGGGAACATACTCTTCTCAGAGTAGCACAGAGTAGACCCAACACATCCCTGTGATCAATTCAGAGTGCTGAAGTTCTGGACAATCACTTTGAAAATTAGGTCATGCTCTCAGTTTCAAAGGTCACTCTGAGAGGGATCAAATTTTGAACAGGTTAATCTGATTTATTGGTTTTGAGTTGCGTTTTGCACTCTTGTGTTGTCCCAGAACTGAACCATGAAGCTAATAAAGCTAACTTCACCATGAAAATATATCAGTTTCTCTTTCTCATAGTAAACTAAACACTTGGGCCAGCTGACAACTGTTCTAGATACTCAGACCTGATGAACTGTTAACCACCATAACAGCAGGGCTGTGACTATGGACTGACACTAAGACACCCAAGACACATTGAGGAGGCATTGAGATCCAATTACTCAAACCATAGTTGGTGGTGGTCTGGGCCACTTTTGGCCCCGTTCTTACAGGAGTGTGTACACAATAAGCCCCGGGCCACAATGGACCAGCGCCTTCTCAACTGATGCCCAGCAGACAAGGCAGGGAAGTGGATCATTACCTTTGCCAAGGTCAATGTTCAGTCTTCCATCTAACATGCAAATCTTCCTAAAATTGTGCAGATTCGTCCTTGGCCAATATAAGACCTTCCCACAAGTTGCATGAAAATTGGCCAAGTAGATGGATTCTAATGGCACAGATGTTCTGGCACAGAACAGATGTACTAGTGGCTTGATTACACAGGACATAGGAAGTGCCACAGATATTTAGAAAAAGGCAACAGCATACAGAAAAGTGGCCATATAAAGTAACATCAGAAAATCAGAAAAAAAAAGTCATTACTTATTTTAATAATCAACAGCAGTATTTTAAAACAATTCTTTAACAAACTGGAAGGCAGTGTAAAGACCTTACAAGTGATGTAATTCACTTTCTTGGTCTTAGTGAGGACTTGAGCAGCTGCAGTCTGATTGACTTAACCTCTTAAGATTCATGTCTTATTTGTGAAAATGGTATGCCCAATTTGTCCTTCGAGAGTTCTGGCTATTGGCTATATGATTTAGATGGTCTCATCAGGAGAAATTTCCATTGGGTCACACTGTTGTTCAATCAAACCAAAGGTTGTCAAACTTTTGTAGTCAGTCCCCATTGGCTTTCAAGCTGGCTATCTCCCAACCCTGGAAATAAGTTATTTTCTTGATATGTACTTCATGTGATAGTAGGTAGACTTTGTTGGTCTCTTTATCTGTTTTAATGTGACTGTTGACATTCAGGTCTGAGTCTTGGTTTTTGTGGTTTTAATATTACTGAGCAAATGTTAGTGCTGCATTTTAATCATTCTTTCTTTGTTACTAATAATGGCAATGCTCCTGGCCCCTGATTAAAACCATACCTTTGGAAAAGGTACATTTTTTTCTTGATTGTAAGTAAATTAACTAATGCCAGGGGCCTATCAGGGACCACAACCAAACCCAACCCAGCAGAAATCATTATTGCCCTACTAGGGCAGTAGGACCAAACTCCAGCAAAAATTCTCGGCCCCAATTCACTCTCATAATTGCACACTTGACTTTGACTTCACCCTCAAATGATTTATGGACAATCCTGACTGTTCTGTTGTACTGGGAAATGAGCCGGACAGTGGTATGAAGAGGTATTTCCTTCTTACTGATTTCAATGTTTTATTGTGGCTTGTTTTGGCTTTTAATAAAATGGTCACTTGGCTCATAGTGCTAAGAGAAATAACATTTATTGATACTCAACTGGTTTTCACTCACTGGCTTTGACTCCAATTTTTTGAATTAAATGATGAGGGTACTATTCTTGGATATCCCTAATATAGCTGTTCGACATTGAAATAAAGGCTTTGGATGAACAGGTTACTACAAGGAAAATCCTAAATATATTTAGTATGGCCATAGTTTATTTATTTATCTGTTTGTATCTTGTACCTTTCATAAGAAGCCCCTGTCTCCTGGGTCTTCATAAAGCACTGGCATCAAGTGTAACATTCATCCTTCCTTGTATCTTCATTTTTTGAACACTCGTCCACATAATTTAGCTAACATAGTTGTTGCAGATATATATGCTAATGATATACTGTACACAGAGCACACCCTTGGAGATAATTAAGTCCAAAGTGTGCCCCTTGTTGGATATATTTCCCATCACATGCTAAGTCAGACCTATATACCAAGTACACATGTTTCCTTAGTCCCTCTGTCCATCAGGCCAAAGGTGAGTAATGCAATCGTTGTGCGATTGGTTCAAGTGTTCACCATAGCAGTGGTCTGCAGAAAGAAACAGTTTTTTGTGTCTGGTTGTTTTGGCAGTACAGTGCTCTGTAGCACTAACAGGAGGGGAGGAGTTTGAACAGTTTGTCCAGGGTGTAATGGATCTACAGTGTTTCCTGACTCTGGCCATGTATAAGTCCTGGATAGAGGGCATGTTGTTATTAATGATTTTGTCTAAAATCCAGACTGTTCTCTGCAGACTCTTCCTGTCCTGATCGGTGGCTGAACAGAAGAAGACAGTGATGAAAGTGCAGAGGACAGACTGGATTATTGCAGTGTAGAACTGATTCAGCAGCTCCCGAGGCAGGCTGTATGACAGTGAGTTAATGAAACGCTACAGATTAGATCGTGCAGCAAGAATGTTTGTGGTCTCATTAGAGCTCACATCTTCCACCCAACACAATAACGGTATAACACTAGAATATCAAATAGACTAAGTACTGCAATTACCTATGTAAGCAAATATATGTAACAACTGCACAGTAAGTGAACAATAAGTGGTGTGCAAGCATTCTTTGTATCCATTTTTTTATTATTATTATTACTTTGTTGGAGTTTAAAAGGGCTATTTGCCATTACAAAATTAGACCTTGCCAACTTTCTCTTTTGACTATAACAGCCTGTGGAATGACTTTTATCTAAAAGGCTTGAGTTGAAGATGTGCACACCTGTGTGCCTCGCCTTTCTGCTGCTACCCTGAACCAAAAATACTAGCGTCCACCACAACAAATACTGGGTGTGAAACGCCATGCGGATATTAGGTCTCCAGCTAAGGAGATGGCTAGCGTAACCATCAAAGACAAAACACAATGAAACACAGCTGCAATAATGTGTATTACTCTCAATCACACCCATACACAAAGATAAAACACAATATTTCCTCAACAAAGGAGCACCAAAGTCAGTCAGTCATTTTCTATACCTGCTTATTCCTCATTAGGGTCGCAGGGGTCTGCTGGAGCCAATCCAAGCACATTACAGCGAGAGGCAGGGATACACCTCAGATGGTCGCCAGCCTATCGTGGGGCACACACACCATTCACTCATACACTCACACTTACAGGCAATTTAGAGTCGCCAATTTACATGAGCATGTTATTGGACGGTGGGAGGAAGCCGGAGTACTCGGTGAAAAACCCACGCAGAACATGCAAACTCCACACAGAAAGGTCCCAGACCCAGGACCCAAAGAGGTCCTGAACCTGCGACCTTCTTGCTGTGAGGCAACAGCGCTAACCCCTGCGCCACCATGTCACCCGACCACCAGAATAACAGAAAATAACTTAACCCTTTTTGATTTCCATGATGGTAAATTAGTCCAAAGGTATAATTTGGCACTTCACAACTCACCAGCCTGTCTGCAGAGTTGGTGTGTGTGTTCTGCATGTGTGTTCATGCCTGAGCTACAGCAGGGCCTCATGGTGCATGATGCATTTTCTAAAGCACGGTGTAAAACACAATGTTAGAGATATTCAGTGTTATTATGAGAAATATAAGATTTTTTTTTCCCCAGACCCATATGACTAAGCTACTGCATTGTGTCCAGACAGGATTTATTGAGACAAGTTTGGCCACCGATAATGTCAGAAGATTGGAAAATATTATTGATAGGGCTGAGAGCCTAAAATCTCCTTCTATCTTTAGATGACGGCATTTGATTGAATTGAATAGTCATAGTTGTGGTCTGTGTTTGATATTCTGCAGCAAATTGTAAGTTGGTTTAAGTACAATTAAATAATTAACACTCTAAAATAATTAATCTTGATTTAAATAGATGGTCATCCTTGCCAAACTCTGTTTGAGCTCCAGTTTCTATAATAAAGATGTACTTTCTGTTTTCATTTTTGACACTTTTATTCTTCTGCTGGCCCCACCTTTGTATTATTGGGATAAGCTTCATTCTGCTGTGTATAAATGTGTATGTCATGGGAAACACCCACGTCTTAAACTCTCCTTATTACAGAACTGAGGGTGACCTTTTCATTACCTACACAATATTCAAATATAAGCTAACCAATGCAAGGTCTATTTTGGGCCTTTTTTTCATTTTTGGAATATGGAAGGCAGCATAAAACTGTACAAGACTGATTTAAAAGGGAATCTGTTTTCTTTAGAAATTTATAATTCTGGTCTTTTGATAGATGGTCATCCCGTACGTTTTCCTGGATGGAGCTCTAGGCGGATCCACACACTGGGGGATGATGAGAGAGTGGGTTATGCTTCTTTCAGAATGTATGTGACATCTTTAATGTATTGGGTATCTTTTTCTTTTCTTTTTTTTTTACTTAAAATAAAATCATCAATGAATGTCTGTGGGGTCCATAGCAGGCTTACCTCAAAATGCACTATATCACTATATGCTTTTTAATTGGAATCCAATTATAGGCTTATGTCTGTGAATGCACTATGGAGAAGTGAGATCCTAGCTCTAGATCCGAAGTTTAGTTTGGACACAGTTTGGTCCAAGATCCTGTTCACTTGTAGAGTTCCAGATTGTCAACAGATTCATCTAAACTTCACTCACAGAATATACCTGATGCCCAGCAGGCTATGTGCTATGAAGACGTTAAGTACTCCCAACTGTACTCTTTGTGAATCTAATAATCTCAATACTTCTATACTTCTTCTATAATACTATATCATATTGATTGAGAGGGCCCAGAAGTTTCAGAATTTTGGAGTATGATTGTCTCTAAAATCTTGTTACTTTTAGCTGTTGACATCACACCATCTCCATCTGTGTTTATTCTGAATGACATGTCCCAGTTACATCTGAAATGTACTCAAAAGATTTCCTTGTGGGCCTGACAGCAGCAAAAAAAAATGATGGATACAAGGTGGAAACTTTGATACACCTTAACTTTCAGTCAGTGGGCTCTGACACTGGGGTTTGTTTTCTTTATTCCTTTTTTCTTATATTTGTGTAAAAAATATTCTCACTAAGATTTAAGTTTCTGTCACAGCCTTGCTCAAAAGTTCCTACGCTGTAATCTTACAATGTTGGGTGAAGTGGGTAGCAGCATTTTCTGTAGGCTATTTATACTCATTGTCTAAAAAGAGAGGTAGAAATGTTTATATCTCAGTTAAAAGAACAAATAAAACAACAAAAATAGGGGTTAATTTGGGTAATTACTTGTTATTTAGCCCCAGAACAGTATATAACATGAATAATAATCTCAACATTAGTCATATTTTATCAATAGCAATTTAATTTAAAAACAATAAATACATAAGAAACAGGAACACTTGTAAGCAAAGCATGTGCAGTGTATGTACAGTTTAGACATATAGGTATATGTGTATTAGGTGTACAAGAGGCATGAGGAGTAGGAGGTTGGGGAGTAGTGTAATGATCATTTAGAGTGATAGTTGCAGAAACAGTTCTTGTCTTCTGAGAAGCAAATATGAATATTACACTTGTAGCACTGTGTTTTGTTGGAGCCTTTGGGGCAACGTCTGCAGCGCCCTCTCTTAGTCTTCATTGGGAAATGTTCAATGAGATCCTTGTGTGCATCCAGTGGCAGGTGTGCACCTGATCTCTTTAGTGGGATGCTGTTTGGATTCCCATCACCTGAGGATGGTCTCCTCTCCTAACCTATTTACAAATTTCACTAGTCACACAATACTGTCTGGCATCCTACTATACTCTTATTATCTTCCTAAAAGAAAATAATTTCCCATTCCTGAACATTCACACCTGTTCACAACAATGCAACAGGTATTCCTCAGCATCTCCCACAACTAACTGCTTTGACTATGAATTGAGCCAAAATAATGCGCAGATGTACAAACCATGTACAAACAGAATGGGAAACCAAACTGTTGAACGTGATTACTATAATAATATAAGCAGTAGAAAATCATACACTATTGCCATATATTTTTGAAATTCAGCTTCTAGTTTGATGTGTTCCAAATACTAATGGATTGGAAATTAAAGTAAGAATAAATATACAGCCTACATAATATATACGTAATTGGGTCTGGGATGTGTACACAATGTGTGTAATTTAAAATATATTGTGGAAAAATAGAAGGTCCCTGTTAAAATGTCTATTTAGACTACACTTATGTTTTATGTTAAGTATTATCTGCCAAATTTCTGGCTGCAAGGATGTGGTTGATGATAAATTGAAGCTTAATTTAATAAATTGCAGAACCAGTTGAGTGCTTCCTGTTTAGCATATTCACTTTCTTTTTTTTTTATTTTCAGAGCTTGTCCTGGGGAAGACCTGTTTCAGATGATGCTCCACTGTTAGGTGGCTGCATAAATGGACTGATTTGCAATGAACCACATTTAACACAGAAAAAATCCATTCTAAGTCAAAGCTTCTGTCTGCTGCTCAGTTAACATTCACCCTACTGCAATTTTATCAAAATGGCACCTGTCTATAAAACACATCTGTGAAGCTTTTAGCAGTAAAATTCCATTAACCATAGATTTGATACCTCACCTTTCCTAACTCTGCTGTTCCCAAACCACACAACCAGCTCCTCCGCTGTTAGACTGCTTCAGCTGGCAGGAGAGCGCTGGGTTCTAAGAGTTAAGTGAACATGTACCGCAGTTTATTCTGACTTACCTGTGCCTTCCTTGTGTAACACGCCACACTTAGGGGGTGTTGATATTATTTGAGCATAGTGGCTCTGATAGGTTTGACTACTGGAGCACTGTGGAATGTGACAATGAGACTCAGGTGGCAAATAAAATAATGCAAGTCATTAATTAGGGCAATTAATTGATTAGAATAAGTAGATGGTGATGAGATAAATAAATTAAATAAATAAATAGGTTAGAACAGACAACATTTCACAAGACAACAATGATAGAAATATTACAAACAATAATCACCTATCAAGTGAATAACAATATTTCCAAATACTCTACTTTGTGTGCACCCGAGTAATCTATACTTCAACATTTCACCTCAGGTTCAAATTTATAATTTCTTAACTAATATATATATATATATATATATATATATATATATATATATATATATATATATATATATATATATATATATATATATATATATATATATATATATATATATATATATAATATGAGGCATTCAGGGCAGAAAACAAAAACACAAAACACAACTGTAATGTTTCCTCCTTATTTGAACAAAGTGTCTTTTATTCTCCAATGCAACCTTCTTATATCATTGATGTTTTGCCATACCGTTCTGATTTTATTCACTGGCATTTAGCTGTGCATATTGTGCAGTATATATGTCAGAGTAGATTGTATATATACAGTATGTCATTTCCTTAGCTGTTCCAATCTTTTTATTGTTCTCTCTGAGCCATAAATAAATCTGAATCAAAGTGCTTTAAGAAGTCGAGTTACTTGATTAACTGGAAGCAGCCTTACATTAACGTATTTTTTTATATGCTTGTTTCCTTTGGTCTTGTGCTGTATATGCAGGTGCTGATGGAGAAAGTTCTATCCTAGAGCCTATAGTTCTAGGCAAGACATGTTTGAAATGTATCCAAAAAAAAGAAGCTCCTACCACAACACATCTCGCACTTACAGCAAAATGACACAAATCCTAACAGTTGTACATGTGGACTTTTTAGTGGAGAGATTAAGGTATCCTGTCATACTTCAGTCATTGTCCTGTTTTAGGCTAACTTTACCCTACAGCAAAGATGGTAGTTTTGGGCAACATGTCTCAGTCATTTTTGGGGTTTTCACAACGAATGTGTCAATGCTTTTTTATAGTTCAATTCAGTCTAGAATTTTGAGTTTAATAAAGGCAAGACAGTGATAACAATAAAAGCTATTTTTTTTGTAAAAGATTGTTCAATGACATTTTCAGTGATACTTCTTAAGCTAGGACTCCGTGCCAAAAAAATTTAGGCTAAGTATTCTCATAATGTTAATGAATAAAGCTGTACCTGTTTAATGAAGCTAGATTTGGCATGCTAACCATATAAATCCCAGACAGAACATAAAATAAATAAATAAATTTAGATGGTGTTGTTTGTGTTGTTGGTTTTCTGTACCTGACTTCAATGTTCCTTTTCAAATATTCAAGTAAGAAAGAAAGAAAAAGAAAAGCAACAATATTTCGTACATGTTTTTGTTAGTTGCAAAATCCAGTGTGACATTTTTCCCCATAAAGTGAGATGACCCGCATGATGGGGCAAAATGTCACGTCACCCCAAATCTACTCTGCACTGAAAAAGATATGAAAATGGCATGGATATAACATATCAATACATATCGATATATATATATACAAGTGTGAAAAGTGTGATAGCAAGCCCCAGTCTCCCTTAAATATTGCTGGCATGGTCTGAATGCAGTTTTCTTTTACTTAATCGCTCTGATATCTCTGAGCACTGTTGCTATGCTGTCAGTGGAACTGTCTGGAACCAGTTCACAAAATATTTGAAGGAGTCCATTTTTTTTTTTTCTGTGAAAATAACTTGTTCCACACACAAAGAAATAATTAGAACTTCCCACTTTATTTGGTGGGATAAATGCAAGAGCCAGTTTGATTTATTAATATTAGTGACAGAGGGGACTGTTACATAGCTGCATTAAGAGGCAGTGAGGAAATTGACCTTGAATTACAAAATAATAAATTTATCATGTTGTAAAAAAAGAAAAGGCAAGACTCCCTCTCCTGCAGAAGACATGATCCACTGGTTCCCTCTTGGCTGTGATGGATGGAATGCTCCTCTCTGAGCTTCTTCAAAGCAGCGTGCTCCATGTTTCAGACAAACAGAATGGGAAAAGAAGCTGGTGGAGTTCATTTATTAAATATCCCTGTAGAGCTTGTTTGACACTCTTTTAATCACACTCAGTGGCACATCATAGCTAACAGTAATTAAATGCAGACTGGTTAATTCCAAAATATATATATATATATATATATATATATATATATATATATATATATATATATATATATATATATATATATATTTCTATCATCGTTGCCATCATTCCTTTCAATTAATGCATTTTCTGTGTTGAGGATGCAGATGAAAATCTGATCCAGTGTGGCGAATAAAGCCAGCAGCGGCGTCAAGGCGAGTGGAGATAAATGGCGGGGAGACGTCTTCCTACATATGCCAATCAGCCATCACGGCTCCGCTGAATTAACTAGAGGTCTGGGCCCGTGTTCATCAAGTTTCTCAGAGTAACTCTTATAAGAACACTGGCAAGAACTGACTTGAGCAAAAAAAAAAAAATAAAAAAAAAATCCTTGGCTCAAAGCTGCACCTAAAAGTTAGTTATCAAGCATCTTACCCCCACTTTGAGCCAAGTATAGGACTAAATCTTAAGTGACAGTTTCAGAGCTGATTCACAATGTTTTTGCTCCGCTGAAATTGTGTTTTGGATGAAGACATGGGCAGCACAATCACTGAATGGATTTCCATTAAAGTATGTTCTCAGATAAATGGCACACTGTGTGGTGGACAGTGGTGGAAAGTACCTCAGTACATTTGCTCAAGTACTGTACTTAAATACTTGAGTTTATTTCCATGTGATATTACTATATACATCACCTTGCTACATTTCAGTGGGAGACATTGTACTGTCACACCATAACATTTATCTGACAGCTTTAGTTACTAGTTGCTTTTCATATACAAATGTTTATAAGATTATACATTAATATACAGAGGTCTGCTTAAATGGAGAAGAAGAAGAAGAAGAAGAAGAAGAAGAAGAAGAAGAACCTTTATTCTGATTGTATAGAATTTACACAATATTTTGTTTGGCAGCATTTCTCATACCAGCTAAGGATTAGAAAAAAAAAGTTTCACCAGATGTTTGATTTTTGTCATTGTCATGCATTTTGAGTTAAAATGTGATATAAATTCAGTGCATTATTATTATTATTATTATAACTATTATTATTATTATGCATAATATGCAGTACTTTCACTATTAATCCACTAATTTCTAGACACAGCCAGGGTGTTGAGGGGCTGTGTTTCGGAAGCCTCAGGATTCATCTGATGAACTGTTTCATCAGACCATGACCTTCAGCTTCTACTGGAGTGGTTCACAGCCAAGTGTGAAGCAACTAGGATGAGAATCACCATGGGTTTCACCATCATGGTGAAGAAGGAACTGAGCCGAAAGCGAAGCTCTCGATTCAGGTTCTATCTTCCTACCCTCACCTATGGTCAGAAGCTCTGGGTAGGAAAGGACGAGATGATGAATATAAGCAGACAAAATGAGTTTCCTCCACAGGGTGGCTGGGTCCTCCCTTGGAGATAGGGTGAGAAGCTTGGTCATCCAGGAAAAGCTCAGAGTAGAACTCCTCCGCATCGAGATGAGTCAGCTCATCTGTCTTGGACATCTAGTGAGGAACCTCCTGGAAGCCTCCCTAGCGAGGTGCTCTGGGCACATCCCTTTGGGAGGTGGCCCTAGGGAAGACCAAGGACACGCTGGAAGGACAATGTCTTTTGGCAGGCCTGGGAAAGTCTTGGGGTTTCCCTGAAAGAGCTGGATGAAGTGGCTGTAGAGTTGGAAGTCTGGGTCAGCACCCTGACTTGAACTAAAGGGAGAAAATGGATGGATGAGTTGTATGGATACAGTGTTTATTATTATTATAAAAAACAGGTTATACGCTCACATAATATGCAGTACTTTTACAGTTAATCCCCCCAAAGTATCTTAATATGTCTTTATACTGATATACTAAAACAATTAAATGCAGACACAATTATTGAGTGATTAAAAAATAAATAAATAAATAATACAGTCTGTATGAGTACTTTTGATACTTTAAGTACATTGTCCTGATAATACTTCTGTACTTTTACTTAAGTAACATTGCAATTCAGCACTTTTATTTGTAAAGGAGTATTTTTGATGTGTATATTTATAATTTCACTAATGTAAAGGATCAGTATTTAATCCACCACTGGTGGTGCTCTTTAAAGGAGTTTACAATCAACATATATTTGACAATAATGAATTTCCAAGAGAATAGATAATATACACATCGGAAAAGATAATAATACATAATAATACAATTTAGACGTTCCAACCATTTCAGAATTACACATTTGAAACAGGTCTGTTGTAACCAAGACTCAATAAGAAAGAAGAAGCACTA
Organism: Lepturacanthus savala; assembly: GCA_030544235.1. NCBI lineage: Eukaryota > Metazoa > Chordata > Actinopteri > Scombriformes > Trichiuridae > Lepturacanthus > Lepturacanthus savala. Next base: position 24,202,749 of record CM060464.1, on the reverse strand, counting down.
CTGCTGCTGAATAAGTGCAAAAAATGGAAAAAAAAAATGTGATTAAGTAAACTTCAACCCAACATTAACCAGCACTGACAAAAAAAAAGAAAAAAAAAAAAGCAAGCAAGACATCTCCAGCACATCTTTGTCACCTCAGTGTCATCGCAACCTCCTACTGGCAACTCCACAGCACTTGAAAGACCTCTGGAGCTGTCTTAAATAATAGGGAGAGTAGGATCCTTAGCTTTAAGAAATGTGATAACTCGCTTTCATACTTCAGTTTTAGAGTAGAAGTGCATTTCAGAAATGCTCGGCACTTGGAAAATGACACTTTGAGACGCTTTGTGAACCGTGCTACTTGTGTATACGCCACACAGTCAAAGAACTTTGACAAGAAGCTCACTATCTGCTTCACGCTTTAACTTGTCATGGTTTGTGAAATGAGTACACAAGGGCCATTATCTCCTGCAGTGCTCTGCCATCAGCTGCCCACAGTGTGACAGGGACTGTCTGGCTGAGGGTCAAGTAATGCCTGTGCATGGAATACAGCACTCAAATCTTCTGACTTCTAGTTGTTTGGTTGTTTGCAGTTTAAAACCAATTTCAGATCACGTTACGTTTTATTACATGTTGTGCGAACCCTGACTGACTGTTGAACTGTTGAATTGTACTATTAAAGCTGCAACCATTGGTCGATTGATTAGTTGTCAATGATATAAATATAAACAACTATTTTGATAATAGATGAATCATATCATCTGCGATTTTTGATCTTTGATTATCTTTTGCTTCTGGACTGTTGGTTAATAATAATAATAATAAAATTGGTATCTTCACCTTTGGGAAACAGCATTTAACATTTTAAACCATTCAATTTAATTTGATCTTTATCTCAAACAGATCAAACATGAAACATGAACATAACATAACAAATACACAAAGTGATAGTAACATAAGATTTCCATTTTCCTGAAATCAAAAAACATTGTTAAACCTCCAAATGGTAAGTTTAATAAGGGGCAGAAAGAAATGATGCTTATCAGGTTCTGGCCCTTTCCTACAATGTCGTAAAAAAAAAATAATTAATTAATTAAATAAAGAATATATTCCTTCTCAATTGCCTATTTTACACTTCTCTAAGTGTAAAATAGGCAATTTTTGAACCAAACAACTGTATGATTAATAGTTTCAATAATTCATACAGTAATCAGCTATTGTTGTTAGCCACAACCATATTTAGTATAAATGTCAAGTCAATTCAAGTTCATTTTATTTTTATAGCCCAAAAATTACAAATCATAGATTGAGAACAGCATTTCTTTGAAGATGAGAGGATGAATATTAATGTTTTCCGATACAAGCCTAAAACCTCTTTAAAACCCGCCTAAAACCTCCATCCTTCTTATAATGGCGTCGTTACATAAAAATGTCTGTGTTGCACTAACTTTTCTGTTTAGTTGTGTGATAAATCAGTGATAAAAGATCAAGTGATGCGATTAATTTTAATCCAATTTGATTTAAAACTGCTGTGATATGATGAAAATGGAGTCATGTTTCATCATTTTCCTGTCTTACATTCATCACTCATCACTGACAACATACGATCGCCATTTATCACTGGCAGGGAAGGTGGCCTCAAGGTGGAAGTAACAAAAATAATGGAAAACATGGAAGCGATGCTATCTGTTGGCTGTTACTGATTTTATATGCCCTGAAGAAGACTATAAGTTGACATGTATTGTTGCTAAGACTCTTATTTTATAATTATTAATGTATTCCAATACAATAAAAGAATATGCTTTTATTTGCGCGCTCTGCATGCTGGTTGTCTGCTGTGGTGTAGTTGTTATTGGTGCTGGTGTTTTCTTTTTCTTTTTTTTTGGGAGAAGAGGAGAGTAAAGGGGGAAATGAAAGGAAAACATAAGAGGAAACATAATACAAAATTGCAAGAGATTAATATTATATTCAATTTATTCATTATTTTTCTCAGAGGTGAATGCCCCCAGCAGTCGATTATGGCCAGGAATCACGACCCTATAGTAAATTACTGGGTTGTTTGAAGACAACGCCCACCTCTGCTTAGTCTGATAGCCTCATCTAATCAAAACCAGACTAAATAGAGATTTCCTCAAGTATGTTCTGCATTCACGTGTTCCTTTAATAAATATTATTAATGATTAGATTGAGAATTCACTCCAACCTTCAACGTACTACACACACATGACCACACAGGATGTGCAACGGAAATGTTTGCCACCACTGCTGAGAAAAACATGCCTAGAGGAAACACTGATTATAATACCACAGTAAAGACTAAAAAAAAAATATTTTTTTTTCCAAAGCACTGTGCCTTGGTATTTATTGATCACAAAGCAAAACACTAACCACTCCCTTTTTGGGCTCCTCAAACACTACTTCGCTCTCTCAATTCCACTGATACCACTGAATTTTTTTCTGAAATCAGCATCTCTACATGTATTATAGTCATTCCGTTCCAGCATCAACACAACACATACACACCTCATTCTACTTTGATGCATAACATGGGTCAAAAATGACCCGGCTGAGTTTAAATTTCATATATCTTTTCAATAAATTAATTTCATCTGTCAAGGCTCAAGGAATTCCTCAATTAACTTGTTTTTGACAACTCTACATCTTTAGGTTATTTTTTCTTTTTTTTACTTTTTGAATAAAACATGTTTTTGTATCCCTACCCCTCTAATGCATAACATGGGTCGAAAATGACCCGTATCCATTTTCAAAGTTATTTCATGTATGGCTGAGTGTTTCTATGGTATATTTTTGAAATAAATACATTTGTATCATTTACTATTCCAAGTATGCAGTACTAACTAAAAGTGTTCCTTTTGCCCAAAAACGTACATATAAATAGTAAAATCAGAAAAAAACTGATAATTTTGCAGTGGTCTCATTGCAGTGGCTGTATTTTGATGAATTTGATGGACATTTTTCAACTTTTGTATCTCTGAAATCTGTCAATTATCGCCATTTTATGGAATAAATGGACAAATGTGTGGCAGTGTGATAGTAGATAGGATTTGAGTGGTGACAGCTACAACTTTTAACCTTTAAACATCTTTGGATGGTACTTTACACAAATTAGTCTGTACAGACACACCTCTGCCTTAATGCCCACACTTTATGGGCTCATATAATTTTTGTGCTACTTGTGGTACCTGTGGTGCTTTTCGTGTTTACCTGAACAATAATCTAGTTCTCTTGCATCCACACATCTATGGTCTGTATGCTATTAACTTCTGATCAGCTCCTTACAAATTGATGCTGCAAGAGTTTCACTGCTAAAGTTGAGGAATGAGTGGATTTATGCCGTGGGAGAGAATGACATTCGAGGGCAGAGAGGACGAAAGACCGAACGAGACAGAGAAGTTTTTTGAAGTGAAGCATTCAGCTGTGTCGAGCAAGAAAGGCAGAAACACTATAAGTCAGCCGGCAACACTTTAACACCAGCTGCATTAGCGTGGAAACCACCTCCTTCACAAAGACACACACACACACACACAGGCCTCAACACGCTTATATACACACATCCGATGTCAACCAGGGCAACGGCAAACTTAGAAACCCTGTCACAGGGGAGAAGTCGGCACATCATCACAAGCACACACTGTGAAGCAGAAAAAGTGACAGTGATGACATGAATGTGCACACATCACACACATTCACGCACCCATGTGCACCCTTTACATTGTAAGATGTAGAAAAAAAATCACATGCAGACGTCATTAAGCTCAAACATTATGGGTCTAATTAGCTATCTCAGTGTGTGTGTTTGTGTGTGTGCGTGTGTGTGTGCATCAGGGAGCAGCAGTCTGTCAGGAGCGTGTTGTAGTTATTTGTAACTCTTAAGTCACGTTGGCTGCTTCGCCACTTTCGATTTACCAGCTTCTCTTAATGAGCTAACTCCTGGCCTCCTGTGTGACGCGCCCACCCAAAAGGCACACACACACACATACACACACACATGTGCACTCCTACTCCCAACCACCACCCTACCACCATCTCACCCACCCGTGTCCTTCGCCCCCATACTCTTTCTCATGATTAGCCCATTATGCCAACCACAGCCTTTTTCCCCCTCAAGTGGAGAGAGGGGCACGGTGTGTATCACGCACCAATAGGAGCGGAGGCGAGAAAACGCTCTGCTGCCTCACTCGCCTCCTTCCCTCCTCTGTGTCTACCTATGTCGCTCGGGCCTGCGGGGAATAGACAAACAGCAAAACACGGTTTCTGTGATTACCGACGCGTGTTTTTCGCCGAAAAAGTTTCCTAGCAATTATAGGGATGGAAGTCGGCAGCGGTGTGCTGTGATGCAGATGAAATCCAGCAGATAATGAGTGGAGGCCAAGTGACACCAACGCTGTGTTCTTTCATGGAATGCTTTTGATTCTACTTACCCCCTGCACTCCACACACTCTTATTCTTTTTTTTTTTTTTTTCAGTGGTCCTCAGCCATCAAACAGCCTTAGAAGAAACGACAGGGGACATTCTAGGGAAGGGTTCAAATGTCAGGCTAGCCTCAGGACCCAACCCCCCCCCCATCCACCCTCCCACACACACTGCTACAAACACACAGACACATTTGTTTCAACATATTTATGAAGAGGCAACCAAACATTCAATCCAGCCCTTCACAAATTCTAACTCAGAACATGTTTTTTTAATTAATTAATTTATTTTATTTTGTTTTAATGTGGAAAAAATAGGACTTTTATTTTTTAGTTTTGTAATTTAGTTGTTTTATTATTATTATTTATTTATTTTTTAGTAATATGTGGTATTTAGGGATTCAAAAAGTGTAATAAAACCTCTACCTCTATAAAACCTCTACAAAGTCTACATTTTTTTTTTCATGTAAAGCCTAGTTTTTAATTTTTATTTCAGTAAATGTTTTTAAATCTTGGAACACTGCAGAATACACTCAGTGACCAACAAAACTGTGGTAGGCAACTGAAGGGAACCTAAAGACCAATGTGATCCATGATCCACCTGACACGATACTAAATTGTAGTGGTGATGGAGAGTTTTAATGTCATGACATTATATGAAAAACTCTGTGAGGAAATGTCTGTTTCTTTGGTAAAACAGTCAAAGGTATTATCTTGTGAAGGAAACCAGAAGGACAGAACCTCTGAGTTGCATTTCAGTAAGAAACATATAATCATTGAGTTGAAGATTTGTGAGCTAAATTACAATTTGTGAAAACCTGTTTAATTGAAGTTTTGATACCAGTAAGTGTAGTTTCACAGTTTCACAGTGCTCTGTCAAGCGCCTTGCTGGAGGCCCAGAAACCACCGATCCTTTTTGGTCCATCCCATAAATATTCACAACCCTCTTTTCTGATTGGCTAAATTTGGTTCTATGTAAGGTTAAGGGTTCCACTATGAAGACTTTTCAAGAAATAAATAATGTATCAATTCAAGTGTGTAGGGGACCCAGTATTTGTAAGTAGATTGGCAAAAAAAATGTCTTGTATTTGTAGTTTGTATTAGAATAAAAATGGAAATAAGAATAGAAATCACCATTTAATTTTCATTAAAGCTAAAATAAAAACAAAAAAATCAGATATTAAAGTATTAGAATACATGTATATCAACTCTCAGAGGGAAGTGCCCATACCAGGAGAACACAGTGACCCCAGTGCAGCCTGGACTTCATCAGTAAATGTTGTTGCATATGGCCAGAACTCCTGCTTCAGGAGTTGCTTCCTGTGCTAATGTTCTTGTTCTCGACCCCACACACATCTGGCCAGTGAGCAGAGTGAATGTTTTCACCTGGCTTCTCGTGAGGCATGTGGAATTGCTTGGATTTTAGCCTGAAAAGAAACCGAGTTTACCAAGTAATCCACCAGACCAGGAAAAATAAATTATAGTTTTGAAAAAGTATGAAGTGTACCCTGCAAGTTTTACCTAAATGTTCATTACCTAGATGCAATTTGCTTTTTTTTGGGCTTTTTTTGCTTTTTTTGCCTGCAAAACAAAAGCAAAAGAGAACAGTTTGATAGTAAAATAAGGATATTTAATCTAAACAAAAGGCACAGAAATTCTGAAAATAATCCACAGGGAAGTAACAGGGGAATGGCTATGGAGTGTGCAAGACGGATAACCAACTGCTTGCACAGTTGGGGTGGAGAATGGTAATGAAAATGAATCCATGGAAGACAAAACTGGGTAGCTGGGTGAGGCAGACTGGATGATGAAAAAAACAGGATGAAACCTGTTGGCCGACAACTGTTACCACAGAGGTTAATGGACGGAGTTGCAATGAGTGGAGAGCTGAACCTTGATTTTATTGTAGTGAGGGTTAGGGTTTGGGGTTTCTCTTTCACAGACACTTCTATGAAAGTTCCCATGATGCTTTTAGTGAGAAATATTGTGAGTTTTCTGTGTCAAAAGAACCTGAACCAATGGAGAAACACACCAAGTTTTTCCAGAATTGAAACAGATAAGAAGAAAAAAACAAAAACAAAACAGGGTCACTTGATTGGAGAAAGGCAGTCAAAAGACCCATCATAGTTTCCATTTTCAACAGACTACTCACTGTGTCTTCACAGACACAGTGAGTAGTCTGTAGAAAATGGAAACTATGGCCACACAGAAACAAATCCATCCCACTGTCTGTGCAAAGGAACAACGAGTCCTCTGTGCCATATTAACTTATCTGTCACCTTTGACCTCTGGCCCTTGACTTCAGAGAGGAAGTGGTGACAAATTAAAAGACTCTGCTTTCAATCAGCGTAGGAAGCCACCCCTCTCTCTCCACCTTCAAAATCTGTTATATTTTATTTCCTTTCATTAATGTTCCTCTATAAATGCAAAACAAAATTCCAGGTCAAATAAGAGGCCAGCAGGGAGGGGATACAACATATTTGTTTCTGCTTAAATTTTCAACATGCAATATTGCTTCTATTAACAATCAATAGAGCAGTGGATGCGTTTGATGAGAAGCATTCTTCAGCTATCACACTGTTCTTTTCAGTATTCATGGAGCATTTTCTCAGTGTTTAATTTGACTTGCATTGTCACTTGACTTCTTCTACTCAGGTGGATGCATCACTGCATTCATTATGACTCCCTGTTGCTATGCATGGATTTCAAAGTGGTGAGTGATGATCAGCACCATTAACATAGTGTTTCTTAAAAAAAAAAAAAAAAAAAAAAAAAAAAAGAGGCAGATGCGTACCCAGCTCAGCATGTAATATATGCTAGAATAATATCATAATAATAACATCAGTTCTCAGAGTTTTACCATATTCCCTTTTCTATCTAGATATGCAAGCACTTCTGGTTTCATTTGTCCTGGTTTTTGAGATATCTTTTTTTTCTAAAGCTTGCACCTTCACTTAAATATGAATGTGGTTCAGTTTAAGGTTCTCAATAAAGCATTCTGGTAAATAATACATTTCAAATGAATAAATAGTTGCTGTTGATTGGGCAGCAAAACAATGCAGTCTGCATGGTCCAACACCATTTCTTTCTCTCTTTTCTTGTATTTTTGTCTTTTCTTCTTCCTTGTCAAAACCTGACACCTATATTACAATGTAACTCCATGCAAGCTTGTGGTATGCTAGTAGTGGCTAACATAGCCTGGAACTTTTCTTCTTTTTTCTTTTCCGTTTTTGTTCAGCACATTCTTCTTCCTTGTCAAATCTTGGCACCTACACTGCAGTTTAACAAAACACAAGATTGTGCTGTGGTAGTAGCAGATAACGTAGCGTGGAACTGCTAGACTCAAGCAGACATGAGTTGTAAGTTACAGAGGTCTGGTAACCTTACACCTTTCTGACTCCACACCAAGCAGATTTGTCAGATTTACCCAGATCCTGCTGAAGACACAAAAACACAAAAAACCCAAGATTTCAAATGAAAATGTTAGTTACAATTCAGTAACCATTGTCTATTGAACAGCAGTAAAATTTCCCAAAGTTACAATAAAAAATGTACAGAAACTATAGCAAAAATGGCCAAGGAACGATGAATGGTGTATGTGCGCCATGGTAGACTGGCAATCTGGCTGGAGTGTATGCTGTGATTGGCTCCAGCAGGCCCCGTGACCCCAGTGAGGAGTAAGGTATAGAAAATGGATGGATGGATTTACTCTACATTATATCAGTCAAACCAAAGTTCAGTGTTTTTGACCAAGGAGATATGACATAACAAAATAGACATATCTCAAAAATAAAGAAAAACTTACAACCTCAGCTCGCGCTGGTGTTTATCTGTTTTTGCAAATAAATTCTTCATTTCCATATATTCAAGCTTGCACGAAACGCTAATTTTAAATTCTCTAACACCACTTAACGTATTTGCAAGGCCTTCCTGTGCATCATGTACTGTCTCAGTAATGGTGTAGGAAGAGTCAACCTAACCTACTTACAGAGAGAGTATCTACTCCAAAACATCCTTGTTGACATGTTTGAAGCTGCCCTAGGCAACACAAGCTGTTGCTATGTGCATTTCATTACCAAGAGCAAACCATTTTCAAATCCTGTTAGGACTGTCAGTGGGATGCACAGCATTTGTTAACATGAGAAAAGGATTTCATATGAGTTCATGACTGTGTGTGTGTGTGTGTGTGTGGGGGTGTACATGTGTGTATGTGTGTGTTGTATTAAGACCTGGGAGTCATTTTTGAAAATGAAAATCCATAAACATATTCTTACACGCAGAGACACATATGTTAATAATGTACCTTGTTCAACACATTTTCAACTTGTTCAAATGTGCATCATCTGTAATTATCACCTTCCTAGGTGAGAAAATGCCTGCTATACCTGTGAGTAAGTGCATATCAACCCATTGGAACAGAACCAAAATACATTTGGTTTATGATCTGATAAGACTGGTTAAGTTCTGGTTAGGGTTAGGCACAGAAAACATTGAAAAGTGAGAAACAATCTTCCCTGCCACCATGTTCATGCGGGGCCCATCAGGGTTAAATTTAGGGCTGTTCACATAGATCCCAAGTGGGTCTCCATGGTTTCCTCACCTGTGGTTGCCCATAAATTGGCCGATATATGGGCAAACACAGGTGGGGCAACCATGAAAAGTGGATACAAACTCACTTGGGACCCATATGTGCAGCCCAAATTCAACGCTGATAGGCCCCACATGGACATGCTGGCTGGACTGTATGTACCTCCCTTTCCCTTGGGTCAGAGTAATTACATCTGCTTGAAGACATCACTTACCAATGGGTGATAATGGCCATCCTGCACCTACCACTACCACACATGATCTGGTCTGCAATATCCTCTAAGTAAAATAATAAAGACCCCATAAAAATCAATAAAAGATACAGTAATACCATGCCATCTACACTTGAGAGGTATGGCCATGCCACCTTCAAAAGCAGATGATAAGCAATTTTATGGTGCATTGAGGTGCAACTCTTAACATTTTAAATCTATAATGGAATGGCCTCAAAGATTGTTTAAAATAGGAAAGTTTCTATTTTTACACACATACATCTGTCAGTACTTCATTGGTCTTTGTTTTTTCGACTGCAGCAATCTTCTTCAATCTTCAGAATTGTTGCATTGCACAATACTCTTAAGGAATAGAAATAAGTTCCTGTTTCAGAGTTGTTGTTTTTTTTTCTTTTTAATTTTTGCTGATCTAGCTAAGGATATTTGGTACATTTCAGCAACATCAAACACAGTAATTCCAAGATGTTTCATATTTTTCATATTCAGCACAAACTCACTTATAATAATATGGCAACAGTAATTATGCCAGGTTTGTGATTCTTTTTTTAATAAGCAGAAAAATACTTTTTTACCTTAGTTTTGGAAAAAATGCTGAATTGCTGTGAAATCAACAAACAAATCAATTAAGATAAATTGTTTTGGTCTTTTAAAGGTTTTTCACAGGGACTTAGGTATGTAATGATTGTAAAATAATCCATTTAGCTCATTTTTATAGACAACTAAATGACTATTCAAATTATGTCAACTTTTGCTGACAAGTGAAGGAGTGGTAATGGTCTTTCTAATGAAGATACATGACTGTTCACGCTCCTGGGCTCAGGAATGCTGTGTGACTGCCAGTCCTGTAAAATGGTGGATATTTTTTTCAAAACCAGTTTACATATCTGTGACCACATCAGGATTAATCCTGATTAGACATTGTTGATTTCTCCTTAAGATTCCAGATATTCTGTTGCTTTCACACACTCCTTCCAGAGAAAGAGCCCAATAGAAAATGAGCAATCAAACATAATTACAATGCAGTTGCCATAAAGCCATAAAGGTGAATGGGCGTCAATGGCAGGAAGAGCACAGGCCGTGACTGTAGCATATGAGTCATTATGCACAGCTCTCCCATTTTTTTTTCAAACCTGTATATAGTGATACACAAGTGCAAGCTCAACTGGCTTTTAAAGGGGATATCAGGAAATGATGCTCTGATTGGCAGAGTTCATGTTATGCCTAAAATAAACCAATAATTAATTACAGAACCCAAGAGAACCCAAATGCACCATGCACTCTCCCTTAGTGCCCTGTGCCATCTTCTAACTTGGAGGCACCCCCAAAGTACTCATAGGCCTTTTTGGGGCTTTCAAAATAGATCCCTTTGTATGTATAAGCCTGTGCCTGCCCTGCAATTTTTCCCCCATCACTCTCTCTGAGGCTTTACACCGCATATTACAGGACCTTCATTACAGCGGGGCTATGCGGGCGTAGCCTCTGTGGATGGTCTTCATGTAGCACAATTAGTCTGGGCCTCTGAGTCTGAACTGCTGCCCCACACCTGCACAAAGAGGATTTCTTCCGGGACCATGGTGTGGGTACAGTCTCTCCTGTGTCTCTCAAAGCTGCCCTGTACTGGACCTCCAGTTAATGCGCCAATATGCTCCTCCCCACTACCCCCTCCTGGAGGTGTTCTATCTCACTGGCTTTTTGCTGCCAGACTTTAGTATTCTTCTGTTGAATGTTACTAAACACACACACACAAAACTCATGGATTACCACTTAGAGTGTGAAATAGCTGCTCAGGACGAACCTACATCTGCAGGAGAAAAAAATCAATCAGGCTGTATTGACAATTTTAAATGAAAGCAAAGGCTTGAATTCTTCCTCGTTGTTGTTTTAAACAAGCCATATTGATGCCTCCATTTTACTCACATGATGCAAATGCAGCAACACAACAACACGGCTGTGATATTCATATAACAGCAGGATTTCTGAAAAAAAAAACAAAAAAAAAACATGAGGTAGCATCAGCTCTGAGCCCCTTTGCAGCAAAATCAGTGCTACATAAGGCAGAGAGAAATGAATCCGGTGTTACAACTGCTGTGTTCTTTTGGCAAAGATGCCACAATCATTTTTTTATGATGAGATTTGTAGCAGTTTCATTGTGGTGTTCTGGAGATGAATCCCATTAAAAGTCATGATTTCAATTCATACCTCTGAGCAATCTAATTTTCACGATAATGATTCTGTTGTATTGTATTGGCAGGGAGATCTGTTGCAACAAACCAAGCGGTTCTAATTTCTCCCAGAGTTGCATTAACAGATAACACTGGGAGAGCAGGTAAAGCGGAGAAAGAAAACAGCAAAAAAGGGTAAAATGTTGCCACTGGTGCATATATGAAAATATACTATTGACAAAAAAAGGTTGAAAGGTTGTCTGTCTTTGAATTTATTTAATAACAATGACAAAAGTACACATCCTACATCCACTGTCCATTATTGACATTGTAACATTATAAATGTATACACCCACCTAAAATTTCACATTATGCAATATTGAGAAGAGAGAAGAAGAAAAGAATCAGAAATAGATGTACACAATCATCCCTAACAATCACCATAGGCCCACTCTGTCTCCAACTTAACTACCTTTATATATGATTCACAATAAATATGAATACAGAATATGCATAAATCCAAAATGCATGTAAGTATGGCATTTCTGTGAAGCTTTTTGATCCATATCCATATCATGCATTGGTTTGTGGACTACTGGACTGTATCCAAAATTTCATATTAACATGCTATTTAGTAATAAAAACGTGAGAATTGTAACATATCTGAAACCTTAGTATAATTACAATAATATGTGTAGTGCATTGAATTTCAATGCACCACACATATTATTTCAATATTATAGTATCCAAGACTAGACACTATGCTGGTATGAATAACTACCAATACAATGTTAATGATAACAACAGACATGGCATGGTTAAGGATCGCTTACCAGAAGCTCTCAGTAAGTGATGTGATAATAACAGCATAGTGTATTCAACAAATACATACTATTGATATTTACACAAAAGTATTTTGAACATTAGCATGTATATTTTTGGACACATCCCCTTTTTGAAGCCTTGAGTTTGGAGTTTGACCGAAACCACCTTCTTGAATTTCTGGAGACAGAAGTGACATGTAGCATACATTTTGTTTTGTGGCATTTTGTTATTGCATATTTTGAACAAGTCTGATTATGAGAATCTCACAAAGTGAAAGCATAAAAAATGCGTAGTGATTGTGAACCTAAAGTGAGTATATATATATATATATATATATATATATATATATATATATATATATATATATATATATATATATGCTACATAAGCAGATTTTTGGTATGGTTTATATTACACATTGATCTTTACTTGCCATCAGCCTTCTTTCTTGTCTTTGTAGGTTCATTTCTTCAAATCCTGGCACATAACCGCCATCACATTTGTCCACCTTTACAAATCACTGTTAATTAAGTATATTTAAATTATGATGATGTAGGAATATCATTTCAATTGATCAAAGTTTGAATTGGAATTTGAATTTGTAATAGGAAAAACCTTCAGGGTTCATTGTGGTGCAAATGGTTTGGATCCCTTACCACAAGGCTAATACAATATATCACTTGATCAAAGTTTCATTAGAATTTCCATTTTATTTATCTACAAAGGCAGAAAGCAGAACGCACTTTTTGAAAAAGTCATGGCGGTGCCAGAGGATATTTTCCGATGAAAACCCTCTTGAAAAGATAATGAAACTTGCCTTGACAGTGGAGCCAATCCCAGCTGTAATGGAAATTCTCCCTTCAGCACTCCTGCTAATGCTTTTTACAGCAGATAATTCAAAGCACCTCTCTTGGATTGCCACATCAAGGTGCAAAAATCAACAGCTGAAACAGTTAGAAACATCCACATTTAAAGGGAGGAGCTTGAAATTTGCCAGGCTTGGTAATTGTACTAATTGGCTAATCATAGTGTATGCAACCACCACCCCTCCTCCCCCTCCCATTTCCACTTTCCAATTACTGAGCTGAAGTAGCTCGTCAAATAACACCTCAAATCCTCAAAATAAATTAGTAAATTACAAAGCTATTATGAATGTGGTTGTTGATGGTGGGTACATGGAAGACATTTTACATGCTGGTAATTGGCAAATAATGGCAGGAGGGAGAAGAGCGAGACGATAGGAGTTGTCCCCTCCCTCAACAGACCAGCAACTCATTATTCTTGTTCAGTGAGGTGGAGAAACACTTGTTTCTTGGGAATACCCCATCACATAAACACACACACACACACATACACACACACACACACACACACAGACAAAAAGTACACACACATATCATGTGGTGTTCCTGGGAGACATTACAAGTTGATTGTTGTGCAAGAGGTAGTTTTAAGCGGAAATAAGGCAGCTAAGGCCATAATGAAACAGTTCTCCTGGGGAAGATGCAGCGTGTTAGACAAATAGATGGTACACTCACCACCGAGGTCTTACCAAGGTCTCTGCTGAAAGCAAGCTGGTGGGTGGGCGGGTGGGAAGGTGGTGGGGTATCAAGTCAACTGAGGTTTCTTCTGTCAAAATATGTCAGTTAGAATCATCGGACGAGGCCGAGAGAATCAAACCAACAGCCTGGAAAAGTATTTACTCTCAGCGTAAAACATGACATTATTATTCTTAGTTTGTAAAAAAAAAAAACAGGGGACAGTTTTGAATCAGGAGGTGGAGCAGTCATTCACCAATCAGATGATTAGCAATAAGATTCCAAGCTCTTCCAGTTTATATACCGAAAGGTCTTTGGCAGGACAATGAACTCCAGGCTGCTCCTGATGGTTGTGCCAGCACCCTGCATAGTTGCTTGCCAATATTAGTGTATTAAGTGTATTAAGTGTGGCTGCAGATAAGAACAGTAAAATACTTTGGCCATAAGCAGCCATTTACAAAAATTAAATATCTTACTGGTATAAATGTCTTGTAGTTGGTACAATTAGTCCAATAGATTAAGAATAAGATTCATCCGGAATTATTCCATTGCTAGATGATTTTGCTATTTATTTTATTTTATTTTTGTTTTTTTCTGGTCAATTAAGAAAATTATGTTCAGTTGTCCAAATGCAGGAAAATAAAATTATGTCATTTGATGGCTGGAAGTGAGTTGTACCTAAAAGATACATGCCTCACTAATGCTTTTATGATAGTTTTGACCATGACCCTGAACCTCATAGATGGTCCTGTGTTTTTTTGTCATCATCCATGCAGCTTCTTTGGCAGCTATCCTTTATAGTGGAGTTAGTTCCTGCAGTCTCGAGTTGCTGGAGTTGATGTGTTGTGGGACCCTCCTGGACCAGAACTGGTGCCATGAGCATGGGCTAGAAGGAACCATGACAAATCTTAGGTTAGGTCACCATACACACAAAAGCAGCAGGTACGCTATCTCCCAACTCAAACAAACAGCAGTTTTATTGATATATTTCAGTCTGTCTGGCTGGCTGGGAGACAAGCCTAGACGACAACCCATATTGTAATTTCTTTGCCCCGTAGCCAGGTGGTCGTAACAATATCAACATGTAATTTTTAAATATACATGGTCAATACCAGTATATCACAGAACCCCTGCAAGTAGATACACATTTTCTGCTCCAAACAGCCAACGAATATACACAAACAGACTAGTGGTCATTAATTTTCATAAGACGTACACCACGTGCTTCATTCTTCAGTATCTTCAGTGCTGCTTCTGCTTCTGAGCAGATCTGATAGAATAAACTACACCTCATTACATTTGAATTACATGAGGTGCGTCTTGATTTATCGCACTGGAACACTATCAGAGAAAGTCACATCATTTGCATGCAACGATAAACAAAAAAAGTGAGATAGGGGGAACTTCGCTGAACAGTAACAAGGACATGGAGCAGTGGACATGTAGGGACATGACAACAAAAGTGTCATTTAAGATAGAAGCCATCATTCTAAAACACTCTTGATGGATGGACCCTGAACTGTTGTTCTGCCTGTGGGCCGACATGCCGGGAATGCGGCAGGTGCTTTCACCTTCCGGCTCCCGCTCTCGCTTTGACATCACCCCAGTATTAATGATGCATATGCTCGTAAAAAGTACATTATTGTACATTGGGTTGGAACAGTATTTGGGCTGCGACTGATGATGTTTCCCAAGTCGGCAAGGATGCAAGTGCAGACAAGATCGCAGATTGAGAAAGGCCCTCAGATGCTCCACCTCCTCCTCCTGCCCCGAGGCTCTATCCTTCTTATCTCCATCTTTCTGCCACTCTCTGATCTGTTCTCTAGTATCTCTACAATGCAGACTGAAGCATAATTACATTGTGACAGTGTATGGAAGGTTATTCCAAACGCAATCTGCCACAGGTTAAAGATTACCTCCTTAAAATTGTCACCTGTAATAAAAGCATCAGGGTTATACTTTTCCTCCAGGCACAATCAAATATACACTAAAATGAATGATCTGGCAGCAGCTGTAGCACTGTTATCGTCATCTCACACCTAAATTATCACAACCTATCATTACTGTTAATCTGCGATGAGTTTTCTCCTTCTCGCATCTTTAATTTCTATATCTCCACCAAGATCTCCTTCAGACATGCCCCTGACAAAGTCACCAGCATTATCAGAATTTCTTGCAATTCAGACACATGTGAGCCTTGTAAATGATAAACTTGTGATCCAGGAAGCAAGTATATTGGAGGTGATTAGGGACACTATTGGACTGTCTACTGAAGGAGACATTCCAGTTGTCATTCATGTGGTTCTAATAATATATTTCCTTATTTTTGAAAGTATAGCACTGTTTTTTTTCCAATGAAGACATCGTTAAACTAATCATAAATAGAATCTATACATTGCTAATGTGGTAAATGACTATTCTAGCTGCAAATGTTTTTTGGTGCAATATATAATATATAGGTGTATAGTGGCACATTTCCAGCAACTATTGCTCCAGTGTTTTAATGGTATAATGTGTCTGGTCATTGCGCCAGAAGACTAATGCAATAATATTTTTGATTCATGGAAAACACAAAATTGTCTGGGTGACCTCAAACTTTTGAATGGTATTGTATATATATATATATATATACATACATATGTATAAAATCCTTTACTGTTGTTGGTCGAGACAAATTGAAGAGATCCAAAACCAGATCCAATCAAACTTTCCCTGATTCAGAAGCTAGAAAGGCCGCTGAACAACAGAGCCACTCTCAATTTTTCCACCTGCAGAATAGAAAATTGTCTCTGCTTTTCTAACTGCCGACCCCCTCCTGCTGTGATGGCCACCTGCCTGCTCCCACATCTGACTGGCTGCTAACAGAACCCCTGTTGTCCTCCGGACCGTGACGGACTGAGACACACACAGGTAAGCAGGCATTCATTACTGGAGTCTCTGCAGAGAGAGTTATTTTAGTGTGTTTATTTATCAGTACTTGAATGGACAGTTAAGGACTAATGTCCTGTTGTTTACGGATCGTGCATCCACCTGCAGCTTGATGATTGTTTGCTGTGAACACTGTAAATAAGTTTATTAAGCTGAAGTGGTCATGAATACCAATTCATTTATACTGAGAACAAGTCCTCTTTGAGACTTTGTTTGTTATCTGGTTATTGTTCCCTGATCACAGGGTGGTAGCCTGTTATTATTAATTCTAATAATAATAATGTCTTATTTTGTAAAAATGGTTTCACATTGATAATCATTAAGTCACATGTCACACCCCTCAAAGAGATAGTGTCAATCATAGAAACACAAGTCAAGTTCAAGCATTCCAAAAGGTGGGCCAGGTACATAAATGGATCCAAAGGCGGTTAAAAAAAAAAATAACGTCTACTCCTTTTGTAACATCAGAGCAGGAGACATTTCTAAATGGCTTTTGTTTAGTCAGGTTTCATTAAAACTACAGAAGAGACAAGATTACAACAGAATGAGTGGGTGGCCTTTTTTCACAGCTTCTGTGTTAGCAGGCACACCAGAGACCTAAATATTTAGACACAGGCAGTAATGAAGTGTTTTTCTTTGTGTGTGTGTGTGTGTGTGTGTGTGTGTGTGTGTGTGTAACATAAAATACACATAAATTCAGAAATCATTGTTCTTACTGCAGCTTGCAGTTATCAGTGTTAAGTAGTTTCTGTGTCACACACTGGAATTAAACTGAACTAAAAGAATACTTTGTGATATTTTTATGGGGAGATATCATTTCTAGAATCCTGCCTTTAGCACTGCTTTTCTTTCTGTTTTCAATTTTTCCCCCGGTTGCTTCTATTTTTCCCATGTCCAGAAAAAGGGAACTGCAACAGCCAATTAACCAATTAATACTTTATTGTGTGTACATTTCTCAAAATAGTTTTTTAGAACAATGCTATGGCCATTCAATAACAATTCTCCATTAATAACTATTCTCTATCATTCTGTGTGTTTTACCAAAATGGAGAAAAAGACAAAGGCAAACAAAAACATGCTACATCTATTTATCTGCTGTGAAAAAATAATGAAATTGTGCAATGACCAGAACAATAACATATAACAACAACATACAGTTCAATAGACTGCTACTCAGCTGTGAGTTTTCACACATAAACCACAACCTGTTTTCCATTCATACAGCTGACACATGTTTATACACCCAGACATCAATGTAACCAGGCTGCCAAAGGCTGCAACAACACTCAGTGTGGCGCTTCTCAGGGTCGCTACATTTTGTGTCTACCTGTTGTTAAAGAAACCACTAAAAGACACAGTTTAGTTGTCAACAACATCAGTGCATTTAGCCTGCGGCGTCCTCTCAACCTACCTGTTGATGTGTGTAGCAGCTCATTTACTCATTCTAGCTCCCTGATTGGTTACATGTCATCATATATCATCAATATCCACATAACCAATACAATAAGTACCAATAATGTGGTAGGCTCTATGACTCATACACAATGTGGGTCGAGAAAAATTAACTTAGTGATGCCTCCGTGCCCCTCAGGGGTGGCACACCCCACATCTTGAGAAACATTGTTCAAGAACCTCTCAATCAAACGCTACAACCCAAAATGTGTTTTTTGGGGACAGACTCTGCACACCATTCCTACAGTTTCTTGACACTTGCGTGGTAGACTCAAGTAACTATAGTGTCTCTGTGCTATAACCGTTTTAAAATGTAGTCCCAGGTCCCCCCCCATCCTTCAGTCTGACTCTGTCAGGGATAATTTGAGCCGGTTACTCCAGCCATACTGGAAAGGGGCCAGGGAGAAATCCAATCAAGACCAGCATCACAACCACGGGAGCATAAGTTCTGCTGCACGCTGGTCAACGCACAGCTGGTGTCGACGTTGGGAGGAAATGTTTGCCTGAGGACTCGGAGTGAAGTTCCATTTTGCCAGTGTGTGAGGTGCAATCTGTAGACTTTATGAACAGGCTTTTCCTCCACTTACAGAGTCAGGAGGCTTCAAACTCATGTGTTGCTGCCAGAGGAGACAACCCATAGACATTTCAATGCTGTCAGAAGCCAAAACAGCCAATTATTTAAAGAATAAGTAATCTCAACAAGACAGTGACCTATATAGTTCCACCGCAGTTGTCTTAAAGGTAAGAGATGTCTTAAAAGGCCCTATTATGTAAAAACTATATATATTATTCTGAGCTTGTGAGTAAATAACACTATCTCCATTGTGGTCTGGCCCTCAACACGAGCCATTTAAAAATGTGTCCTGATGTGATGTCACAACACAAGTGGACGTCATTAGTACCCACCCCTGGATTCATATCCCTCTTTCTGGAGTGCCTGTACTTGACGGAGTAGAGTTCAGAACGAGTGTGTGAGAAGGCTGATTGCATTGCTGCTACAGGTCTAACTAGGTGGTTTGGGACTAGAAAAATCCTGCTTTTTTATGAAGATACTATTAATAATTAGACATTAATTTAGGAAAATGGGAAAAAAATAACTTTCTTTTCATACATGTATCATCTTAACATCCCCATCAAGTTCAATAAAAAAAAAAAGAAAAAGAACAAACACTGACAAAATGTGATGTCAACAACCCAACTACAGGCTCAGTATAGTACTCAGTATAGTACCCTGTAGTTTCCACTATACAAAAAGATAAATACATTATAAGATTAAATTATTAACTGCAACAGCATAAAGTCAACATATAATGAGACAACATTAGTGCCAAATGATTGTATGGCAATGAAGTTAGGACCACAAGGTTTAGAATTCCTCATATACCCCACTGTCACATCACTGCCGGGAGACTCTTTTCCACAGTCCCAATCCATCCCATTGAAAACTAAAAGAAAATAAAAAAAAAAAATGGTAATCATTACACTGGCACCATCCACCTACCATACAGAGTATATGAACATATACTTCCTCAAGCATGACACTGACAGCTCGACAGCATAGATCATGTCTGCAGTGACAGTGTGTCACAGAAGTGATGAACATGGCAGAGGTGCAGTAGGTGGATTCATCTAGAATTTGAAGGATCGCTGGAGAAAAGTGGTGTTTTAAAATGAAAGTAAGCTCTAAGAAAGAAAAAAAATTACATAGAATAATGGTTAGAATTAAAAAAAAAATCATGCCTTAAAAATGCCATGAACTATTTTATTGAAAATATATATAAGAATATATATTGAAAAAAAATTCAAAGAATGAGCTGATTTGCCAAATCCCAGCTACATTAGATTTGTTGCACAATTCTATAGATGGGGGCCTGTTACACCTGCTTTCAGGTTCTGAAGACTTGTCAGCCATTGGTAAGCGAAGCCATCTAGCAGCTGTAGTAATTCGGACCCTGAAATATAGTGATTTAGTTCAGATGACGTACATATAAAATTAACACACTTTCTTAGCCAGAGGCAGGGAGGGAGGATGGTTCTGTAGTTAGTTATTTAATTATTTGCAGAAGCAGCAAGTGATGACAGTTTGAGACCACTATTCACTTCCTATTTAACTGGACATTTTTACTGTACCTTCTGAACATTTTAATTAAAAGCACAGTGGGTGGTGCTCGTTTCAGCCAAACACTTTTCAAACAGAATTTTATTCATGAGTCCACTCCTTGCCCACCCTCAATATTAGAGCAGATATAAAGCATAGAATTGCTGTGTCTAACAAAAACGCTGCCGCAATAGTCCTTCACTCACACTCAGCGTCTCACTTGGTGTAATGCAAGCAAGTTGCTCACTCAGTAGGAAAAGAAAAGACCCTGACCATAGTTTTTTCATGAAATACTTTTTCTGACCTTTTCCGCTAGGTTCTCTGGTGGTAGTAGCTAGGCTGCCCAATCACATGCATTGATTCTGGTTTGGCTGTTGGTGGGTTGCTGTGCGGGCCAAGTAATCAAACTGGTCAGATGTTTTGATTGGTTGGAGCTAAATATGATCTAATCTATTATGGATTTGGGTGTTTTTTTACACCATAATTTATGGCTTACCATCCATACATAATAACAAATGCAAATATTATAACAAAAAATATGTAGAAATTGTGAAGTCTACTGCTCCTTTAATATCTGGATCTAATTTAATATCTGGATATTTAAGCTGTGTCTGGACATTGTTACTGTAACATGGATAATTTTACTGTCACGTCTGGACATTATCGTAACATCCGGACATTTTTAATGTAACAGTGGGATATTTTTTACAGTTTTTCTAAACATTTGTAGTGTAACATCTGGACATTTTTACAGTGGGACACCTTTACTGCACAGTGGGGCATTTTTACTGTAACAAAGTTACTGTAATGTAAAAATAATTTAACCAACAGTTGCTACATTGAATCATTTTTAAAGTAATCGTTTGAACTAAAACCAACTTTTTTCTAACTTTAACAAAGTGTTTTGTTGTGTCGAAACCTAACACCAGACCCACAACTTTGTCAGACCATAAAACATTGTTATTCTGTAGACACCAAGCTGGCAATAAATATAGGAAAAACAGATTTATCCACAGGTGTCTTCCTGTTCTTCTGGTAAACGACATTCCCAAACACAAGTGCACAAAAGGAATGAAAATGGCACAGTTAGCATCACTGCCTGCTTTGTTCATGGAAATAGAGGCTTTTGTACGTTGAAATGCACCCACACCCCACCCCCCACACACACAAGCATAAATTCTAAACACACATCAATGCTTTATCACAGTGCTTTGGAAATGTTCTTTAATTTTAGGCCAATAAAAGCCTGTTAGGTCCAATCTTAAAGAAATGAACTGAACACTGGCGAGAATTGGCAAATTAATAATAAGAGGAAATGAAAAGAATAAGCAGGAGGAAGAGAGATTAGAGACTGCTGACAGCACTGATATCATTACTGATGTGCAGAATTACTACTAGTTATCTGTAAATGTCTATAATTAATATAATAAGAATCTCAACTGATACTGCTTTGCCTGGTACCAGCAGCATTTGTCATTTTAATAAAACAGATGTGATTAGCAAGCGGGAAACGGGATAGAGACAGAGTGTGTGTGTGTGTGTGCGTGTATGTGTGTGTGTGTGTGTGTGTGTGTGTGTGTGTGTGTGTGTGTGTGTGTGTGTGTGTGTGTGTGTGTGCACTTGCCTGGGGCTTATGAAGGGGTGCCCCAAATAGTACTGACATTGGCTGAGTCAAGAGGGATAATGCAAAGATTGAGTTCTGTGTTCAGGGAGTCACCTGGGCAATCAGGTGTAATTCTAATAGGCCTAAATGAGGTTTACATACGTTTCTGGACCTGATTATAGACTAAATCAGCAGCAATGACATAATATATAATTATTACTTTAATGAGGTTTCCCTCTCTCCCCACGTAGGTCCACTCTGAGCCTACAGGAAGAAATTGTAGAAATCACATCAGGTAATCTGACTGAAGCAAATAAATAAATCAAAACAGAAGCACTTAGCTCTTGTGATGGATTATGTTACCAGTACTTGAGAATGTGATCAATAATCTGGCACAGTTTGTGTTAACTACACAGTAATAAATGTGTTTTTGACCATTGTTTTGAAGGACAATGGGACTGCCCATAGAGATCTACATAACCACTTTCCTTTATCTTTCTTTTTTGATGCCAAACATTGCATTTCATCTTCTTTAATTTTAAGTTTCATTTTCGGTCACCAATTTGAAAAAAAAAATATTTTCTGTGGTGGTTTCTTTTAGATAACAAGTAAAGATTGAACAAATAATTCAATCATGTACCTCTTCCACCGAACGGATCCCATTTAATGTTGAAACGAGTCATTTCACAAGTTGTGAATAACAGCAAACATCTTTGTCATGTTCTGCAAATCCAACTGACCCGGAAGTCGATTCTTAATATATATACATATTTTTTGTAGATATCAAACAGTCACAGTCATGTTTTTTTTTTCAGATTTTATGAGGCCTCCTGTTTTTTCTGACCTGCTCTGCATTTATACAGCTTACATTTGTCACATGGTTGAAGGATGGTTTCATTATTAATCTGTTTGATCGGTTTATTTTCCGTGTGCAGAGGTTTATTTATTGCATGCTTTATATCTTGTGTTTTATTGCTGTGAGTCTTGTTTTTATCTTGTACTTTTATATTGAGATTCCTCACCATGGTGTTTTGACTTTCCGGTGCTAGGCGATTACTGATTGCCTGCAGTGCAAGGAGTTGGCTTTTAAAAAGGACACAGAAGACTGACATCTGGGGCTAAAATCTAAAATCTGTATATATTAATGAGTAGAAACACACACTCTTGGAATCAATTGTATAAAACCCTACTGAGCCTTTTTTATTTATTTGTTAATTTGGTGACCATATTAATAAAAACTTGGTGCAAGTACATGACACTGTGTAAATATATTGGATTTATCTAAAAGCACATTTCTATCCACAGTCCCTGCACAGAAAAATACATAAAACATTGGGTTATTACATAATAATGATGACATTTCAAAACAAGTGCAATTACAAAAACACTATAACATGTTTGTTTGTCAACCAAATTTCGAGCTGTTTTTTAAAGGCAGTGTATTGGACTTTATCAAATAATAGTTGAAAAACTAGCCCAACTTACTTCCATACTTCCTTTTGACAGACAACACGTTTTTACCTGCAGCAGTTCCTCTAAAATTGAACCTCACTCTCTGGAGGCTGAGCTTGTACGGAAATATTATCTCTTCATCTAATAAACTCCTCCAGGGGGTGGAAGGGCCAGACCATTGAGGGATTTGTAGATAAAACAGGCATATTTAAAAAGTTTTTTAAAAAATTCCCAAACTCAGTAGTTGGTAACTCTCAAGAAGTACACAATAGGAAAATGACTATTGTTTCCTGGCAAACACCTTGATAGCTTTTCAGTACAGTGAAACCAGCAAATGCAGGAATGATTTTGCAACAGATAAGCTTAAGGGCCTGGCTAGTTTAAAATTTTGCAAGAAATGGTGGCTGCTTCTTAAAAGTAAGGTTCCTATCCAAAATTACCCTGAGGTACTTAAATTGGGATATACATTTGTGTTCCTCTCCTCCGAAGTACACATTGGTTCCCACGTGTTTTTCATGACAGATCTAAATCATCATGAAAATATTAATTGGCTTCCAATACACACCACTAATTATCTAGTCGTCCCCAAAACATACTCTAAACATAACTTGTTGAAACTCTAGGTGAGCTGTGGCTCATTGCCCTAGACAGTACCAGCTCGACAAATTAAAATTTAATGTGGCATGATTTGGTCATCTTGACTGGAACCCAGGATGTGATACCAAAAATAGTACAGGTATTAGATTTTAGTAATTGAAATGTGTTGTGCCCATAAAGACAATATATGCAAAAGGTCTCCTCAGATACCTGGCTGAGACTGGAACTTGTGACCCCCAGAAACCTTGTTTCACACCTTCAGGGTGATAGATATAAAGGCACCGGCCTTTGTCCCATTCTCTCTCTTCGCCCAACTCTTCTCACCAACACTAACTCTCTTCTGGTCCTCCTGCTCTTCTGCAGAGCACCATTCTGTAACAGGAGAAGCTGCAGGCCAGAAACCCTCTGCAGCTTCTCTGCTCTCAAGGGATTATCCAGCCGTTTTCAGCGTCTTACAGACTTGCCACCGAACAAGGACTCAACAACGTCCAGCGAGCACCACTAAAGCAACTCAGGACTGGTTCTTCCAACCCGCCACAAGGATTAACAACCACAATGAACACCACAGCTGCAACAACATCTTCAGCCTTCTCAAGTAAGCAGAAGCAAAGAGCAACTATTCTTCTTCCTTTCCATAGACTGGTAATATGACTTGGGCACAACAGAACATTAACAAACATGGTTTAGCAAGACTTTTGAACTTTGTTAATGTGTTTAGATCATATGCTACAGTTCACTGTGTTTTAGGCTTGTAAGAAGGTTTAGTTTGACATTATTGTCCCAACCTGCATGATACTAACCTCTCTTTAACACAACACCTTGAACACACATAAAGTGATGTAAGCCTACACACACACAAATGTGATCAGGCATTGCATTACATTTAATTTCACATCACCATGGCACAACAAATGCAAAAAAAAAGGCAAGCTAAATCGTAGCAAGGTGAGTTGATACTATCTGGTGGAAACGTACCATTAATGTACAAATAAAGGTTATAGACAATGAAAAAAAGAGTTAATCCTTATTAAACTCAAAAAGTATCGAAACATGTTAGTGATATAACTGTTCTACCTAGAATATATGCAATAAAAATAATATAAATTTATAATAATGTGTATGTGTTTGTAAATTCATATCGTCACCCTCTTAAAATAATTGCCTAAGTCATAAAGGCATGTTAGAAAATTTGCTTTAGTCATTTAATTCTCTCATGTTTCATGTTCGACTGACCTTGTTTGTGTGTCAGTAGGAATCTGTTGTTATAACTGTTTTGATTAAAATTGAAAAATCAGAAAAAAATGACTTAGGCAATTATTTTAAGAAGGCGTCGATATGAAAATTATAAAAAAACGGAAAAAAAAAAATGGTTAACCACTCATGCATCCCTAACGTGATGATAATGGACGTTTGTTCTCAAGCTCTCAAATAAAATGACAACCAAATTCACACTTTTATTATCCTATTTTTCCCCATACAGGAAGCAGCATGGATGATCTGGAAAAAATTGTACAGGTGTGCACATTCTTACTGTCCACACATGA
Source organism: Lepturacanthus savala (assembly GCA_030544235.1). Classification (NCBI taxonomy): domain Eukaryota; kingdom Metazoa; phylum Chordata; class Actinopteri; order Scombriformes; family Trichiuridae; genus Lepturacanthus; species Lepturacanthus savala. The sequence continues at coordinate 24,177,318 of CM060464.1, read as the reverse complement.
GTATATATTCGGGTACCAGAGAATAGAGCTCCAGAGAGGAACAGTGGGAATGGGGAGCAGATTTTAGCATTGCCATGGTTCAGGTGAGGACCAGACAGGCCAATTCTAATTATGCCCCTCCACAGTACTGTGGAGGAACCACAAGGGATGAAGGAGAGAGTGTAAATGAGCACATATGGCCCCACCAATGGTGACCAGTAGCCACAGGCGGGGTAACACTCCCCAGCCTCCCCAAAGCATTTTTCCCCTCCAGGCAACAGGATTCAGGTAGAAAATCATCAAAGTGGCGCTTTAATCATATCAACTCTCTCCAGGGTTAACATGTGTTGTATACCGCATTGTCTCACAGGGAAATACACATACCCCTATTTATTTATTAATTTTTAGTGCATTAAGTGCAATAATTGCAAGACAACAGACAAGGTAACATAGGGGACACATGTTATGTGTATACTAAAGTGTTGTAATATTGAGATTGGGAAGATTGTTATTATATCCAATAACACAAACATAATTCAAAATAAATACATAAATGTACCTATATTTTAAAGAGAAATAGCTAAATAAAGAAGGCACCATAATATTGTTGGAATATATATATATATATATATATATATATATATATATATATATATATATATATATATATATATATATATATATATATATATATATATATATATATATATATATATATATATATATACAGGAGTGAAGTCATTTTAATTTGGATAACCCAAAATCACAAATTTCAGAAGTAACATAACATGCAGAATTTGCTATAAGGTGATATCCACGACTCTTGGCAACACACCAAATCTGTTTAACCATCTTAAATAAAAGCATAGTCATTCAGGTTGAATAAATGCATTGTGCGGCTGAAAAATAATCGTGATAATGATTTTTTTTTCCATAACCAAGCAGGCCTAATATATACCCCTGTTTATGTGCCGATTGACCAGTTCATCTTTAGCTATTAACCTCCCTCCTACTGTTGCAGCTCTTATTCCCATAGAGATGATCACCAGGCACAAGCGGGTGATGAGGCCATGCAACAGTGGAAAGAAACTGATGTGACAGCTGACAGTTAGGTGTAAATCCCAGAGCTGAACTCCTGCCAGGAAACCATAAGAGATATAAGATAGCTGACTTTCTCGGCAGATGTGAAGACATCATTCAAAATGAAGTCAGGGCCAATATAGGTAAAAAAATAAATAAATGAAACCGTTGGTTAGCTCATATACAACCAAAGGGACAGGAAGCAATCAGCTTGCGAGCTCACTGGCTTGATGTTGAAGTTGTAAAGTGATGAAAAAATGGTTTTGATACTGTTCTTACAGCCATGTATTGTTTATGCAGTCATCCATTGCTCAGGCATTTATTGACAACTTTCTTTTAAAGGTGGGCATTATATTTAAAAAAAACAAAAAAAACAAAAACACATCTGTAATGTTGAAACCTGAAATGGAACTTTTTGTTATGTCACAAAAGGAATAGAATATAATAGCATCCTGGATCCTTCCAATGACCAGTCAGGCCCCTTTAAATATTAGGACTGCCCGTACAGTAAATATTAAGGTGCACTTACGCAATCTTCTCAAATCCAAACTCAAGCTCAATCACAGCCAAAATCACTATGAACATATATATATATATTTTTTTTTACAAGACCAAAGACGTCTCTACATCACCATAAGAAAGAGCTTCTATCAATAACAATACAACATTCATTTGGAAACTCATTTAGTCATGAGAACTTCCAGCACGTCCTATACGACATAGCTTGCATCCATCCACTGCACTACAACTTTGCACACTGGGATAATGAAGCATTTATTATTTGCTGATAATTACTGTTGTGAAGTGTCAAACCTAAAAGTTAGTAATCAGGACAGCCCCTAGGTTTTATTAACAGTCTGGTGAGTCTGACTGATATGTGCCGGGTCCAGGCTCCAATACTAAGATCAATAATGTTCTCCAGGAAAAGTCAGGGCCCTATGGAGTTCAGGTAGCTTTCTCAATCCCTGTGATGACAGGTAACAGAAGATCGGTTAATCTGATGAGAAAAAAAAAGGGTTCAATTAAAGCGGACAACTTATTAATTATAGCATATCAACCTCGAAACATTCCAGTGTTTCCTTGTCTTCCACAACCAGCTGAGGAAAACTGTGAAACACTGAGTCTGGCCTTACTAAATGTTATGTCCTTAGTGGGGAAAACCTTTTTAATTAATGATTTTATTATTCAACACAACCTTGATTTTATGTTTTTAACTGAAACATGGTTGAACCCAGATAACAGTGCAACCATGCTCATTGAGTCAACCCCTCCAAACTTCAGTTTTATAAGTGAAACTCGGGTGGGAAAGAGAGGGGGTGGAGTTGCCATATTGTTTAATGTCTCCCTCAAATGCAAACAGATGTTATATGGACATTTTAATTCATTTGAATATGTTGCCCTTCAGGTAAATTCCTCACCCCGGGCAGTTTTTCTGAATATTTACAGGCCACCAATATATTGTGCAAACTTTTTTGATGACTTTTCTGAACTGCTGTCTATAACCTGCATTGACTTTGACTATGTCATTATTGTTGGTGATTTCAACATTCATGTGGATAACGCTCAGGACAGCAGTGCTAAAGAACTGTGTTGTGTCCTTGAAAATTATGTATTAATTCAACATGTAACGGAACCAACACATATCAAAGGTCACACTTTGGATTTAATTATCTCTAAAGGTTTAAACATTTCTAAGGTTGAGGTGACTGATGTTGGTTTGTCTGACCATTCCTGTGTGTTCTTTAAGAGCACTTTCTCCACACATAGAAGTGTTCAAACAGAGGTAATATCAAAACGGTACATCACTGATAACACTAGAGAAATGTTTATCCAGGCTTTCTCTCCGACACCTGCCACCCCCTACACTACAGTGAATGAACTTTTAGAAAACTTCAACACTAAAGTTACAAATCTTATTGATGCCTTTGCACCGGTGAAAGTGAAGATTATCTCTGGCAAAAAGAGATCTCCATGGAGAAATGAAATGCTGGTCAGAATCGGTAAAAGAGAATGCCGGAAAGCTGAACGCAGGTGGCGAAAAACTAATCTTCAGGTGCATTATGACATCTATAAAGAGAAACTTAGGCTTTATAATCTTGAATTGAGAAAAGCAAGGCAGTCCTTTTTCTCTGACATTATCTCCAAAAACAAAAATAATTCACGTACTCTGTTTGCTACTGTCGATAGGCTAACAAACCCCCCTGTGTCAGTAGCCCCTGAACTTGTATCCACCAGAGCCTGCAATGAGTTTGCCTCCTTCTTCACTGACAAAATTTTCAAAATTAGACAAGCAGTCACCTCCTCCATGCCAGGTACAGGATATGTGTCGTCCCAGTGTAAACTCAAAATCAATTGTGATGGCATGACAAAATTTAATCCAATCAACCATAAAAATCTGGAGGACATTATACAACATCTGAAATCCTCCTCTTGCTGTCTGGATATTCTGCCAACAAGCTTTTTTTAAAAAAGTTTCTAACTGCATGACCTCAGATCTTCTGCACATTGTAAACACGTCACTTGTGTCAGGTGTGTTCCCATAGGCCCTAAAAACTGCAGTCATCAAGCCACTGCTAAAAAAGAACAATCTGGACAATGTAGGGCACACTAGACAGCTGACTGACTATATGACACTGAACAACTGTTTTGATGTCTTCCAGTCAGGTTTCCGACCCCACCACAGCACTGAGACTGCTCTAGTTAAGGTCTGTAATGACATCCACATAAACACAGACAATGGCAAAATTTCAGTCTTAGTATTACTGGATCTCAGTGCCGCATTTGACACGGTTGACCACAACATATTATTACACCGACTGGAGAACTGGGTGGGACTTACTGGCACAGCACTAAAATGGGTTGAATCCTACTTAAAGGACAGAGACTACTTTGTGTCTATAGGCAACTACACATCTGAACATATAGACATAAGCTGTGGGGTCCCCCAAGGTTCAATTCTGGGGCCTCTCCTATTCAACATTTACATGCTCCCACTCGCTAAGATTATGAAAGAAAATAAAATAAGTTACCATAATTATGCAGATGACACACAAATTTACATCAGTATATCACCAGGAGATCATAATCCAATACAAACACTGAGTAAATGCATTGAACAAATTAATGATTGGATGTGCCAGAACTTTCTCCAATTAAACAAAGATAAAACTGAGGTAATTGTTTTTGGAGCCAAGGCAGAACGATTGAAAGTCAGCGCTCATCTTCAATCAGCAATGTTAAAGCCTACAAACCAAGCTAGAAATCTGGGTGTAGTTATGGACTCAGACTTGAATTTCAATAGTCACATAAAAAATGTTACAAAGTCAGCCTACTACCACCTGAAGAATATATCAAGGATTAAAGGTCTTATGTCTCAGCAAGATTTGAAAAAGCTTGTGCATGCTTTTATTTTCAGTAGACTAGACTACTGCAACGGGGTCTTTACAGGCTTCTCTAAAAAGTCAATCAGACAGCTGCAGCTGATTCAAAATGCTGCCGCTCGAGTCCTGACTAGGACTAAAAAAGTAGACCATATCACTCCAGTTCTAAGGTCCTTGCACTGGCTTCCTGTCTGCCAAAGAATTCACTTTAAAATACTCTTACTGGTTTATAAAGCCCTGAATGGTCTAGGGCCTAGGTATATTGCAGATCTGCTGACCCCTTATGAACCATCCAGACCTCTTAGATCATCTGGATCAGGTCTGCTCTCTGTTCCTAGAGTCAGAACTAAACATGGAGAAGCAGCGTTCAGTTTCTATGCCCCACAGATCTGGAACAAACTCCCAGAGACCTGCAGGTCTGCCGCAACTCTCACTGCTTTTAAATCACAGTTGAAGACTTTTCTGTTCAATGCTGCCTACTGCTAATATCATTCTTAATTACTCTACACTGCACTGTAACTTGTTCTTTGTTTTAATTTCTTAATTCTTATTTTTATTTTTTTTATTTTAATCAACTGTTTTAAATTGTATTGTTTATTTTTTATTTTAATCAACTGTCTTAAATTGTATCTTGATGCTTTTAATGTTTTATGTAAAGCACTTTGAATTACCTCGTTGTTGAAATGTGCTACACAAATAAACTTGCCTTGCCTTGCCTTGATGTGGTGACTTTTATTTTATCCAATTGTTCTCACATCCTATCTTATTCATTTGTGGTGTGGATGCTGTCTTGCCATGATGGTGCTGAATTAAAAAACAAAAAAAAAAAAAAAAAACAAAAAAAAAAAAAAAAAAACTGAGAATATTTGACTTTGTTTTCTCTTGAGCACATTTTATTTTTGGACAGTAACAAGGCTGCATTCAACAGGATGCCAGGATGGGAATTTTACAAGTGTCTTTGTGCTGAATGCCTGTTTTATGTCTGTAAGCATGTGAGCCTGAAAATGAACAGTTTGGATCATCAGACACAGATAAAATTTGGATGTAGTTTTGTTGGCTGAGATCTGAACAGGAAAGCACAAGAGTGTAAGGTATCAAACAAAAGTGTTAAAGTTTGAGGGAAAGGAAGTTTTTTTAAGACAGTAGGAGTAGCTGAAGCAGAAAGGGGATAAGTAAGGGAAGAGTCGACAGAGAGAGAGCAGCTGTGCAGACTTAAGAGAGGGAGATGGTAGTGAGCTGGCAGGGCTCAGAGCAGGACCCCAGTGATTTATCCCACAGTCGTGCATTAGTCAGATGGATGTTGCTGTGCACAGATTAAGATTAGGATACATTCATCAATGCAGCAGAGGACACAAATGCATTACAGCCATGGAGTAAACAAGGCAGCGGCCGCCGGGGGGATCAATGTGCATAATTAAAAGGATAATATGGAACAGCCATCCATCACTAGGCCACTGAGGTGTCCACTATAAGCTGCAAATCACTGGGCCCTGAGTATGGACTAGTGGAGATGCAGGTGGCGCTAAGTTTATACGTTGGACATATATGTTACATACATTTTGTATTTTCAATATTTAGTATTCAAAATATCATTGTGAGCTCTAATCACTGAGTGGACAGTGTAGTATGAAGGCATCAACTTAAAAACTACGGGCGCAGAGCCCAACTAAACATAACACCCTAGAACCTGGACCACAAATTATAAAAAAAGCACCTCTATCTGTAAACCAACAATTTGGATGAAGGAACTCATTTTAGATCCCCTTCAAAATGTGCTTTCAATGTAAATGATGGGCAGAAAAAATCAATATAAGAATACAGTAATATATAAGTTGATGTGAAACTGCTATGAGGCTTCAGCAACCCCCCTTCCGAAAAAGCAAGGAATCCTTGCTTTTTCGGCATCCTATGTACTCAAACAAAAAACAAGTGGCAGACATAGGACCCGGGAAACAAGTATACTCCTGATCAACTAGTTTGGAACACATAAATAGATGCAATCATGTAAAGCATAGTTTAGTCAGAAGGTAGACGCATAGGCTACATTACACATGGCTGTAATACATGGTTCAGAAGTCAATGTTTGCAGTTCTGAAAGAAAACCATCATCTACAAGAGAAAAATGGAGAAAGGTCTTCAGGAATTTGTTTCAATTGGGTTAGTTGTAATAGTTCTCTAATGGAAGCTAGTGTTGATCATGTTTTAGAAGACAGAGACAAAGAAATGCAAATTATGGATCAAGGCCGCAAACAGCTGATCTGTCACAAGTCAAATATTCGCTACATCAGAACTTATTCAACAAACTTGTTTGTATCTTCAGGCAAGGCAAAAAGCAAAAAAAAACAACAAAAAAACAAGTGAGCTATTTTTTCTTTTTTTTTTAGAGGGAGATTTTTAAAAATGTTTGCCTTGTCCATTAACCTTTCCTAATACCGTACCTTTCCGATCTGCTGGTGGAGCTTGGATCTCCTGTGGTCTTTGAATACCTACACCTAATTTAAAACCAATCCATTGAATGATCTTTAAAATAAAATCCTTAAAAAAATGTACTTCAGTCAAGGTGATCAACTGACTGATGGATTCCTGGAGTCACATCAATACGGCTCAAAACAAGAACTCTGTACTGCAGAGTACATACTGCAATGCCTTCTACCTGGTATCTCACGGATAAAAAAATCCCTGCACAGTGAATGAATCCTCTGGTCAGAGATCTCATTGAAAAATAATAATAATAAAACCATACTGATTAGCTGCAGTTACTGAAAAACCTCCAAAACAGAATGCTAATGTACTAACTGGAGAACATCTGAATTCTAATAAAAAGTCATAAAAAGCTAAATTGGTTCTATATATCAACAGGCTGATGCTGTGGCCCATCCCTGTGTTTGCACTTGACAATATCCCTCTCATCACTCGATCATTCTGGAAAAATTCTTATCTCTGTAGCGGTTAATGATTGCCGATGAGGATTAAACTGGGTGAAAGGAAATGTATTATGGTATATTTTGGCTCAGAGCAATGCTGTGTAGAGAAAGAGGGATTGGCTATTGAATAGTAGGGGGCTGTGTTGACATACTTAGTGGAACATAGATTTCCTACAGCAGCCATTCATTTGTTGTTATCCTGCAGAGAGCTGTAATGAATGAGAGGAAGAGTGGGGAAAATGGTTCACCAATGTAATTTGTCTCTGAAAGTGGCTGGGGGTCAGCATGAATTTGTATCTGCCACACTCACTCTTTGCTCTCCCCTTCACTTTTCCCTTTTGCTCTTCATTCCATCTCACTTTATGACATTTTAGCCACAGTAGCAGTTTGTCTCCAGGGATGCCCCAGTCTGTCCATCTGTCTGACCGTTAGTTGGTTTCTGAGTGAAATGTTTCAGCAACTATTGGGTCGATTTCCTTAAACTTTTCTCCAGACGATGGCTCCTGATTATTTGGCGATCCCCTGACTTTTCATCGAGCTCCATCAATAGGACAACATGTCTGCACTTGTGAAACACTTCATGATGAGGTTGCTGAACAAATCAGACACGTTGGCTGGTACTTACAAGGTCTGGAACCAGGTTGATGCAGTGTTCACATATAGGCGTTTCCCACTGGCAGGACTAAGTTTCTAAAACCCAATTTTGAATTGGCCATCATGTTCAGACTGAACAAATGTATGATCCAGAACCTGAAAAGTTGGTTTTCAGTGGAACCAATGAAATAGTTGTTTGTTCCTCAGGAACCTTGACATCATCAGTGGATGTGCTGTTGATGACCCGGAAGGAAAAGAAGGTATCAAATGACAACATAGAGAAGACAAGTTTGTAGAGGTCTGCTGGGGAAACCAAATATTTGACGATGATTTGTTGAGCTACAGAGTTTGAAGAATAATGACAAAGCAGTACAAGAAAGAGAAAGTTATATACCCAAGGCTGGGTATGTCCTAACCCTAAACCTGAGTACTGTGGAGTAACATCCTCCCACTTTGGTTCAACATAGCCAGAACCATGTCTGTATGAAAGCAGCCATAGATTTAGGCGGATGGTTGAGGGCAGACAGACAACACTTTCTGTATGTATCAAGACAGACAAACTAAAAGTCTCATGGAATGACAGGATAGCAAAATGAAACACATGAGATATTTCTACGATGATGTTGTATTGTTTACAAGGAATGGAAAAAGTCAAGCTTTCAAAAAATTAATAAATGAATCCAGAACAAAATATTTTGCATGTAAAATTGGAAACTATTCTTTCCGTTGCTGTTCATTTTCATGAGGAATGGGAATAAACATCCATTGCATGCCATGAATTGTCACAGCTTTATCTATTTCATGCAGAACTTAAAACAAGTTTAAAAGGGCATGAAATTGCCAAATTCAGTGGGACCGATCTCTCATTTGGGGGATAGTGATTGTTGCTGTCCTGGGTTACATATAAAAACATGTAAAGACATGTGAAGCAATTTCATTCATATTCACACAGTTAACAGCAACAATCTTTCAAAAATCTAATCACAATCCCCCAACAACCTGAAAACCGTGAAGAAGAGAGATGAGATGGATGGATATCTACTTTCCTGTATATATAAAGACAAAAATGACAGAAAAAAAAAACATAAAAAACATAATCTGATATATATATATATATATATATATATATATATATATATATATATATATATATATATATATATATATATATATATATATGATGAAGGTCTGAGTACCGTAAGGTCAGAACATTAAATTCATCCTTTTGCCAGTGATTGACAGCATGTGGGAGTTCTTTTTTTCTTATTTTAGTGCATTGTTTTGCCTCTCCTACGCACTTGTCCTCTGCCTAGGTGTGCTAAACCTCCTCTTTTGAGCTTTAAAAACATTTTGATTTTGAGTTTGATTTTATGTTTTCTTTAATTATGCAAGCATCAGTATTAATCCTGAAAGTTTGATTATTGCTGACACATGCAATTGGGAAAATTTTGGTGACATCTCAAGCTAAATATTACCATCGCCCCAGTTTAATATTTAAACTTTAAACCTCAATTTATAGCAATTAGCAAAATGTATGGTCCAATGATTACCTAGTTAGACCATTAGCAGCAATGCAGTCTGCATTATTACACTCAAAAAAAAAAAAAACTGTATCCCCCTCTCTTCCCCATCAAAACGCATCTGACTAAGCTGTAAGCACAATTCTTATAGTCTGGCAGAGTTATTTTTGAGAGCCAATCTAAATTCAAATCACCCAAAAAAACTAGCTTAGAGCTAACATGGAATGATATTAATTTCCCCAAAAGCTTCACAATTTGCGGATGGGGGACAGATTCCAATAACTGTGAAATAATAACTATCTTCGGGGCAGATATCCAGGACAATATATTGTTGAGTCTTTGGTACCGTGACAGCAAACAACATGACAGGCTGGTAAATAGTCTTTGACATAGACATTTAATGGACTGATAGCATTCGAAACAGGTGAGCTTTGCAAGGCTTCAGATGATAGAGAATGACAGAACAGAGAAGAGTGTTACTGTAAACTCGCAGCTTACTACTCATGAAACAGGAACCAGCTGTGTCTAACATCACTGTCCACGTGTCAAATAGATCATTGTTGATTTTTGACAGTCCGTTTTCTTCTTGGTCTTCTTTTTAACTTCCAGCATTGCAGCTCTTTTTTCATTCATAGCAGCCACCTGCTTTTTTTATTCTTCAGTGTACAGTGTTGTGTTCAGTTATACATGTCCTGGAGGTCTATAAGTGATGTAAGTGTGGGTGTTTAGTGTACATGGTTGCTCTTCTTAATGCATGTACTCATGCATGCATGCAGTCACAATTTTCTAGGTGTGTGTGTGTGTGTGTGTGTGTGTGTCATCCTTCCCATGGGTCTCATCTCTCAGGAACTAGCCAAACCCGATGACCAGATAACATATCCGTCATCGTTTTTAATGCGGCACAATATGGCGGTTCAGGATCTCCCTGCTTCAGGTCAACGAACACACGACATAAGGAAAAAAAAGAGGAGAGGAGCTTAATAGAGAGACAATTTCAAACAATGAAGTGCCTATGCCAGCAGCTGTATGTCTTACTCTTCAAAGGAAAAAATGCACCCGTGGGGCGGGGGTTGGGGAGGGGGCATGGGTGACATTTTAGCAGGCGCAGAGAGGAAAAGTGGCACCCAGCTTCACAGGGTCAGCAATGGGATGTAATGGAATATGACTGAATGTGATGAAGGAAAATGGCAGTAATAGCAGTGGTGGTGCTGTGGAGGAGGAGGAGGAGGAGGAGGGGCTGTGAGCTCACTCACACAAAATGATGTGAGGAGACTTGATGAAAATACAGTCCAGGGGATGGATGAAGGAAAAGAAAAAAAAAACAAAAACAAACTGTGAACCAAATCAGAGTGCTGATGAACTGACAAGGGAGATGTGATAAATTTAAATCCAATTGAATCTGACTGAATAAATATTTTACAGCAACATGGGAGCATGCTTCCCTGCAGAGATGACGGATGGTCATGTGGAACAATTCACTTGCCATATTACAATACTCCTGTACAGTTCAGGCAGTATAATGAAACCTATGGAACCCCTGTTCTACATGGTGCACAATGTTAGTTTATGTACAACTATCATATTCACGGTTTCACAGGTTTTCCAGATCAGAATGTGTTTCCAGGTATTGGGGACAACTACATTATTTGCTACCAGAGATAAATAAATGCACTCATGCCTTGTTTCCATAGACAGTACAAGCTTGGCTGACTTAGCACAGCACAACTTGGTTGTACTTCCATCAAAATTAATGTGACGGAGGTCATAATAACAACTTGCATGCACAAAACTACATTTGTGTACTTATTTGTGCAACATATACTTAAAGTAGCTTAGGGCTACGGGTATGAATCAAATCTTGTGCAAGCTGTGAGCAAATTCATCAAGTGAAGTGCTCGAAGCAGCCAAGCATATCCATTCAATTTACAAAGTAAAAGAAATTTCAAAATAATAACAAAAAACAAAGACATTTATACATATTTATAGATAATTGGAGACCAAGCGACCATAACTGCTCAGCTTGTTTGGAAACCCGAGTGAGGTGATACCAAAAATAGTGCCAAATATCAGATTTTGATGTGAGCTCAAGTTTGAAACCATCTTGGATTTTTGGAGCCAGAAGTCACTATATTCATTCAAGCTGATCTTACCCTAATGCAAGCTCTTAGCACGGTTAGCATAGGGCAGGGATTCCCAAAGTGTGGGGTGTGCAACCAGCCACTCGGGGGTGCGCAATCTAAAATATGTGTTAAATGGATATTCAACATCCCGTTATATGACTTGTCTCTGTTTAGACATGCCGGTTTACCACTTTTTTTTTTTTTTTGGTATGTTGTTATTCCTGCATCAGGTGACACGTGGCAGTCGAGTCGAGTCATTGGAGTTCGCTCACATTTCCGTAGATTTGGGGAGATGTGGTTGAAGCAGAGACTCCATGCTGGTGAGATGTTGACTTGTTTATATAAAGTAGACCTGATATATCATAAAAAAAAAAGAAAAATCGTTCGGCTCAACAATGAGAACAACATTCTCTCAGCCAGGCCCGCCGCTCCGTACACGCAGACTACGCAGCCAGCGTAGGGCCTCAACTAGTGGAGGGGGGCCTCCAAAATTAAGATTGGGAAAAAAAAGATAATAAATATTACACTAATAAATATCAAAAATATGTAATTAGTTCTACGGGAGTTTTGTATACCATCACTGAAATCGGGAAAATTAAATGTGTAATGCGTAATAAAAAGACTTAGACTCCAGCGGTACAGCGAGTGATGGGAATTCCGGCTCTATTTGGAGAGTCGGATCTTTTGGCTCAGCTCGCTAATACGAGTCGGCTCGTTCGGCTCCTCCGTTGCTCCCAACGAGGAGCCGGCTCCTATCTGTCACTTCAAGCTTTACGAATGAGATATTTTTTCATTTAAATCATAAACATAGGGTCAATGCTCAAATATATAGACGGACCACCACATCAGCAAGAAGATGAACCAGATGATGAACCATCAACAAGCAGTGCAATAAGCAGCCAGCAACCATTCAACGTGTCTGAAGGTTCAAGTAAACAGCCACAAACAACAACAGTCACCTTAGAAGAGACACCCACACCCACAACTGAAAGCCTGCCCTCAGATGCAGTTGTTTTATTTATTTGTTATTGTGTTTTCAACTGTAAATTTCGTGAGCTTCCAGGAGTTTGGTGGGCGGGCACGGGCGGGGGGGGCTCCCTACAAGCTGAGCTTAGGGCCTCCAAAACCTTAGCAGCGGCCCTGCTCTCAGCTGAGGCGGAGACGCTCAGAGAGAAAGTGAACACTAGTGGATCAGAACCATCTCTCCCTCTGTACAAATGCTGGTTCTGAAATATAAATAAATATAAAATGTACATTTGGTCCTGTGTTTGGTCTGGTGAGCATTCACATTGAATAGAACCAGACCAGGATTCACTCGATACAAACCGAGACCCCCCATTTTCAGGTGGACCAGAGTTGGTTTGTTCGGACCAGAGTTCTATGAGTTTTCACACCTGGAAAAACGAAGTGGAACTATCCAAGGAAACCAACTCTAGTCTGTTTAAAGTGACTAAATGAGGAGAGTGTGAAAGCCCTTCAGTGTCACATCCTTTTAACAAGATGGATAAATGATCATTCATTCAAAAATATCAACCAAACAGAAGCCATAACATAATAACATAACATCTGCTGCTAAACCTGTCATCTTCTGCTATAACTTTTACTGTGTTGTATTATTTTAAAACTTTGTTACATTTCAATTTTTTTACAGATGTAACCACATGCTAAACAAGGCATTTTTTATGAACTGCTATTCATGACAGTTGTATTTCTTGTAAAATACAGAATCATCTCTTATTTGATGATCAAATGCTATGTTTTGTTGTTCTGTGTTTTTTTACACCCCCTACTCCAATGCATATGCTATGTTTTAACCAGCTTGGAATGACATGAGTAATTAAGTCAGAATGAGAGGTGTGTTGTTTTCATGGACTGTGCGTCACAATCATGATTGCCCTGGTAACCGAGGCTTGGCGCTCCATGGCTGAGAGGCTGGTCCAAATACAGGACTAAGGCCCTATTAGTGGAAATGAACTGTACAGTTTGCCGCACACTGCACCATCTTATTCATCCATATACAGAAGTTTTCTGAAGATGTAAGCACAATAACCACCTCCTCTGCTCTGTGTGTTTGTGAGAGACATTACTGAATCAATAAATTAATAACCCACTCTGTGGAAAGGTTAGTTTGCCCCGTCTTCCTAAGAAGTGCTTGACTGAAGGTTACAATCAGATTTATCTTATAAAGCATTTAACCTTTTATTTAACCAGGTAAAACATGGACAATTTCTTATTTGCAAGTATTTGAAGCTGTAATTGGGGCAACAATCATTGTATTAGCAAACAACCACGCTTTAAAGCATACCCTGCTTTATCATCTACTGCACCTTCAATGGGTCCATAATTTACTCAATGAACATCATGCTGTGTTGAAAGACACTTGAAACTGGCGATTGAGACCATAAACACATTAGGAACGTGTTTACCCTACTTCTCACTTGATTTATTACCTTTGTGATTTCCTCTTAGATGTGTACACTTTCAGGACAAGGAGCCACCCACTTGGCTGGTACTAGTAAAACAGATAAATCCACAGATGGATCTGGGTTAAATTGTATTGTGGGTTATGTAGGCGACAAGTTTTGATGAATGTTTGGAATAAAAAAGCTGATATCTCTGGCTACGCTGCATTAATTTTGAACCCTTTTTTTCCTTACCTTTTTTTTTAAATGTCCATTGTGACTCTAACAACTATAAAATACTCTATTAAGCCTTCCTATTTCTACGAATAAAGTGCTTGTTTCAGTATCTTTAAATATCTGAAACCCCCTAAATTTTGTGCTGCCCAATTCACACAGCGACCATCCAAGTTCCCACTCTCAAATTCTATTTTTTTTATTCTTCACTTATGATGTGAGAAACACAGTGTTATACCATGAAAACTTGATCAACTGTGGTACCTAATGAATTCTGTGATAAATTGATCATTTATGTGGTTATGCCACTTCTTACTATTGGCATACTATTTGTAATATAACCAAACAAGTTTGGTTATTTAAGATTTAACATTTAAGTTTTTTCTCAACTTCTACTCAAAATAATAACAAAAAATATTAACAATCTAAAAATCATGACTCATACATTTTTCAATGTCATGATAGAAGACAACTCAACCAAAAACAAAAAAGCTTCCAAGTGCTGTCTATCATACAACATCATTGATTTCATGTCCATTCCTCCTGAAAACATAATAACATGATGATGAAGACAAACAAACCCTCCCAGAAAGAGGTAATCTTATTTAAATTATGTTTTTCAACCCTCATGATTACAGTCTCTACAATAACTACAATAAATAATTGTGTACCTAACCCATAAATAGTTTTTGTTGTTTATTGTTTCAGACTCAATTAAGGGCATGAAAATTAAAAAAGAGCTTAAATGGGATAACAGTAAATTAAAATATGACTCTAGATCCACCTCTAGCATGTACAACCATCTGAAACTGTGCTGGCACTTGGTATGTGTCCATCTTTAGATAATGACTTATTGTATAGCTTGGACAGCTAGCCACAGGTTTATATTGTTCCACTACAGCAAAGAGGACTTTGTCAAAGATGAAGTTTTGGACACATCAAAGCGATGGTCGTGGTTTAAAAATATTTCATGAAAGAAAACAAAAATATTCATCTCCTGAGAACTAGTTTTTGTTATAGTATTGATAATTTCAGAAAATTGCATGTGTTCTGGAATATGGGCATTAAAAATAAAATAATAGATTTTGAGTAAATTAGGCAGCTGCTATTTAAAAAAAAGCTATTTCAAAATCTGTTTTCACTTAACCCTGCTTGAAAGGGAAGTTCAACTGTGTACTAAAAAAAAAAAAAAAATGCTGTGGATGAGTCACCAACACCGTCTGCCAGATGTAATGATGATGATTACAATAATGATAATTTTAGTGATTGTAATGACCATGTATTTCAAATGAATTATAACAGTAATTAAATCAGAATCAGACAAGTCTGTTATAGGGCATAACCTTCTGATGAATCTATGTTTAATGCAAAGATTCTCTGTCATTCTCTCTTCGTGTTGCATATCGCAACAAAAAGAAAAAAAATCTTTGAATTCTCTCGGTAGAGAGAAATCTATCTATCTATCTATCTATCTATCTATCTATCTATCTATCTATATTAGCTATGGCATGTTCTGTACATTTTTTCAACATTCCTCCTACAAAATC
Organism: Lepturacanthus savala; assembly: GCA_030544235.1. NCBI lineage: Eukaryota > Metazoa > Chordata > Actinopteri > Scombriformes > Trichiuridae > Lepturacanthus > Lepturacanthus savala. The sequence continues at coordinate 24,161,538 of CM060464.1, read as the reverse complement.
ATCACTGAATATGGTACAGAACATTTCTGGACCAAACTGGATTGTTTCTGATTTTTGATACCTCATACTCATTTTCATATTGCAAAAAAATGTCATATTTCTTGAACACTTTGTCCAACTGCAACCTTTGTTGGATATCTGTAGATATTATGTGTGAGTAATCATGATACATTTGGTGGCATTTGGCCAATATTTTAGAACTCAAGTGAGTTCATTGTCGAGTTGAAGTCAATTGGACTGGATCTAGGGAATGCTGCAAGCAGCTATGGTACCTTGCAGTGTTCAACAATGCAGCACTTCCGGATCAATCAGTCCTGTCTGAACTGGCCAGGGCTGAGTTCATTACCGCATTGCTGCAAGAAGAATAAAATAAAATGAAATGAACAAAAAATATATTGCTTTGGCTAGGGAAAGTTACAGGAGTGCTTATTGTGAGTATAATAAGCATTGTCAGGAATCCACAGCAATTTGAGTTTTTTTCCACCGGTCAGCAGCTGCTCATTTCATTATTATCACTGGCTGATTAACAACAATCACTGAGATACTACAATTAGAGAGATATTTAAAACTTATATTTGACGTAAGGCTACAAACACCATAAGCATTCCCTGTAACAAACTACCAAACCTTTACTAATTGTCCAGTCATATGCAAGGTTTCACCTTGTCTTGTTATCACCGCCTTCCATATCCAAAGGTGTTAATTTAATTAAAGTTTTTGCTCGTCACTGCTTTTCAAGCCTAAAGAATTCCTAAACAATAATCACTGTGTTTGTTTATATTACATATTACAAACAAATACCACTCCGGTAGCTTTCAGAAAAAAGGGGTAAGCTGTGGTTTCATCACCACTATAAGAAAAAGTCCATATTATAAGAGTCCTAGTTTTGAATGGGCAAGCCTCAGGCAATGCTGTAGGCAGCAACTGGGAGGAAAATGATTTCCTTTTCTGAATGAGCACTGTATTAGTATAATGTAATTAAAAGCACAGAGTAGCCATGACTGACCATTCAGTTGTATACATTTGGACACATGCTAATGGTGCTAGGGATGATGATGATGATTATAGCGGTAACACTGAAGATTGTGACCACCAGTAATAACTGCAGAGAAGCTGCTGCTGTAATGAGCCCAAACTGGTGCTGACACATGAATTGAAACATTTCATTTCTGATAATTGATATTTAACTCCTACACTTCTCGATGATTAATTCCCCTCATTCCAGTATCATTTGAAGGGGCCCTCGCCCATGCCAATTCACCAACGTATGAAGCATAATGCTGGCTTATTACTTCTAATAATATCACTCCACTATCTGCCTAATAATTACCTCCACTGTCATCCTGCAATTTTCCTCTCATTAAAGAGCTCATGTTTAGGACATGGGAAATCAAAGCATACATACTAATTACATAGAGGAAACATATGACCTGTTTCCCCACTTGTATGGTGATGCAAAGACTCATGAAGTCAGGCAAGCTCTCCAAGAGCTTTAATGTCAAGATGGACTGGGATGTCTAGAAATGGGATTTAATGGACAAAGTGGGAGCTAAGATGACCTTGACACTGTGAATGACATAGCTCATTCACACACAAAGCTTCAAATGAAGGAGAGGACTGACAGAATCTCAGAAGTTGTGACAAAACCTGGTCTTACCCCCAGTCCAGAAAAGAAACAGGTGTTAAAGATCAGCTCCAAAACTTAAAGGGTACTCAGAGAGTACAAGTCTTTGCCAATGTGCAGCACAATGAATGGCTGGCTATATTTCCAAAACTATTAGAATTGTGCCTATCTGAATCCCTAGGGCAGAATTCTGTCAACTGGCCATTCTCCTATTAACATTCCATTGAGCAACGGGAGTTACTATTAGCCACTAAAACACAAAAAAACAATCAATGTGCTAATTTAATAAGTGGGACTTCCACCCACATGTAATGGGTTCATCCTTGGCCAATTTTACACTCTACTAGCAAGTTTCACTAAATTGAGATTAAGGGGAAAAAATGGATATTTGTCAACGGCCTATGCTCCCTAGAGGAAAGTGCTTAAGTCAATTGGAACAGTTAGAATAAATCTGAGGATTAGAGTAGACTATTGTGATAGTGTTAGTAATATTTTCTAGTGAGTTGCATTTGTAATATATTTGGTATAACTCCCCATGAGTTTTGTTTCTGTGAAATTAAATGCATTTTTATTTGTTGAAGGCCCTCGGAATCCCCCTCATGGATGCCTGGAAGTCCCTAAAAGAGCCATAACACTAATTCTACTTCCCCATGGAGCCCTAAAGGTCCCTGGGGACACATTTTAGGGCGCTGCTTTGGTTAGCGAGGTTAGCGGGTGTGTATGTGCTCCGGCATCTCTTAAGTTGTGGAACAGAGGGCAATATATCTCAATTAGAGATAAGGAAGTCCATGAGTCCATGTCCCTATGTGAATTGGGCTTGTGAGCAGAGGCTCCACTTTGTGTTTGAGTATGTGTGTGTGTGTGTTTGTGTATGTGTGTAAATCAACCCCAATTCCCACAGCCCGTCAGCCAGCTGCAGTGCAGCAGAGAACAGTAGGACTGTGTTCAACTCATACCCACTCCTGATTGCCTGAGCCAGGCTTCGCATTTCCCCTCTAACCCTTAAACCCTCTGGCCCATTAACAGGACACCTGAAACGGGGGGTCGTGCGCACACACACACACACACACACACACACACACAGGGGGAAGCTTCTGTTGTCTCCTCTTTGAGAAATTTGGTGTAAACTGAATTAATAATTATGAAGAATAAAGAATAATAGAAAAAAAATGAATAAAAGAAAATGAATACATTATTTACACTAGCTTTGTCAATATAATATATAACGAGTTCAAATTTGTCATTTTTTTGGAAGTTCAACTTTGGAAAGTTAAACTCCAGAGTTCACACAGCAGAAACTCGTATGCTCGGTTTGTAATTAGGGCTGACACCAACAGAGCCAGGCAGAGGTGATTAAACATAAACACAGCATAAATAATGTATACTAGAAATAAAACAAAATGACATGTGCTCTGTTTACTTTGCTCATTTTATGTATGTGTATTTATTAGTATTTGATTTATTTGTTATACTGATAGCAGCCTAGCGGGTAGTTCCATGTGAAACGTGTAGATGTTTATGAGAAAATAACCCTTCTTTTTACTTGATTTATTACCACAGTAAGCACTTTTCTAATCTGTTTATGGCTACAATCACTAGTTTCTTGTCTTCTTCAACACATCTGGATGTTCATTCAGTGAATAATGGGCCCATTTTGGATAGGAGTCAAGCAGTGCATGTTTTAGGGTTGTGATTGACAATATGCTATCATGTGACAGCATTGGTTACATATTCATGTATTGTAACCCCAAATGAGAAAAAGAGAGTGTGTTTTCAGTTCTTGAAAGTTAACCTACATTTTAGTTGCCAAAAAAAATATTGTTCAGCGGTTGGTTCCATTCTGGAGCCAGTCGGAGCTGAAGCTGAGTCAAGATTGGCTTGACAGAGCAGACAGGCAGACAGGAAGTCAGATAGATGAAAGGCACAAAGCATCCGATCAATTTTCAAAGTAAAAGCCTTAGCCTGGGTAGAATTCCCCAAAAAAAGGGAAACATGACCAAATCAATAGCAATTCTACATCCAACAGTAGCCTTTTGTGTGTTTCAGTTCTCTTTATCCATCCTTGGTTGTTACATAGATTATCATGGGAGGACAGACACAGTTGAGCCAGATGATGGTGTGCAATCATGGAATCAAGATGTAAGGAGATGGCTATTTAGGTGACCTGGTAAGTACAATTTGTTTTAACAATTTTAATCCTGTTTTCACTAGCCAAAATTAGCATTAGTATTATGACAGTTAACCACAAACAGTAAATCCACCATGCCAACGAACCTAGCTGCTAACATTAGGGTCAGCTCCACTTTTTTTCCAAATATGGTGACTTCTAGCCCTAAACATCAAAGATGGTCACAATCAAATTGCCAAACTTGAGACTTTAAAATATAAGTCCACAATCCTTGTCTCGTTCAGGATTAAGTTGTTTTTTTTTAAGATTTTGTTGCTTGTTTTTATGGTTTTAACTGGGTTAGTGTGTTATCCAGGCTTATAATTAGAGAACAGATATTGCTGTTTTATTATTATGTATCTTTTGTCTGTTGTTGTTTATTTTTGACTTAATAATGAAAACATGGTCGAAATATAAGTTATATTTCACCAATGACCAAAATACATGTTTTTTTTTTTTTTTTTTCAAAATAATGTCCATGAGATAAATGAAAGGCAAAAAGTACTTGGACTCTCTATGTTTAGCTAACATGTCCCAGTACATTGTGCGCTAAGTAGCATATTACATTTTTAACCAGTCACATTGTAAACTGTAAACTCATCAAAGAGCCTGGAAAGAAACTGTGACACAATGAATATAGAATTAAACTGAAAGTACAAGTAAGAAGAATTGCCAGATCCTTGTTTACTGTGATAGATTCTGTTGCTGTGGGAGCTGTGTTTTCTACTGTACAATAATGAATGGCAGCAAATGGGCTCTTCTTAAGGGAAGAAGACAAGCCCTCATATCTGCAGCTCTGCAGTGTGCCTACAGAAACCACAGACCTAATCCCACAGTAATGCCACGAGGAAGTGAGAATCAGCAAAATGCCCTTATTGTGAAAGTCTCCAGCTCAAACTGGTTCTCACAAGGATAGAAGCACAAGAACATACCCCCCACCCCCCCTCGACATATGATCTTACCATCTCTCCATCTTCTTATTTTACTCCCTTGCCGCCTCTGTAATGCAGTGCTGGTACTCAACTGCTGTGTGAGACAGAGTAGAAGAGAGTGGTGTATAATCTTGAATACAGCTCACCCAGCAGGGAGTGTGCAGCAGACTCAAGTTGGCAGTTATTAAAAAGCAAACCATCTAAAGGAGACTAAACCAAAATACCTGTAGCTTCCTGTGCAGACGACAAAACCACAGTTTGGTTTCTCTCTTTTATCCCCTCATCTCTTTGTAGTCCTAGAGTACAGCCCTTTGATTCTAAGTTTAGACCAATATTGCAGTTCACCGTCGGCCAGAGAAAAAGATAAGGCTTTTATTAAATATGGAATATCAGAATCAGTGTGCCTCTGTTTTTTGAAAACATAAGAAATGTCAATGAAATTACAAAATAAAACTCAATTATGAATATTGTAAGATAACATGCTGCTGTTGGAGTGGGTTTGGCTGCTGCCCAGCCAGCAAGTCCATGTGGGGTCATAAGGACATGCTGCACATATAACTCTAAGACTAAACAAAAGCACACATGCAATATAACGTTCTCCAGTGCAACTGGGCACTCCCAACAACTTCTTCTTCTGGTTCTTCTTTAAATGTGCAAAGGCAGATGCAAGACATCAAAACAGCATCCTGAACAACGGACCACTCAGTGAAAGGAAAGGAGGCTTCATGCACACGGTATCAAAGCGACTGAAACCATTAACAAAGTTACTTTTCACAAAATTCATTGACTTGGCCCATGCATGCAAAACAAACACAGCCTATAGTCTCAAAATCTGAACGCTTTTCACCAAATAATCTGCAGTCTTTACCACACATAGACCAATCTTAAAATTGATTTTGCCTGTTTTTAAAATTTTTTTTAAAAATATTAAGATTTTTTTTAATGTGACTAGTTGAGAGTGAGAGAGACAGTTCAACAGCCCAGCATACAAATTAATGAGGTACACTTGCACTGGCCTGATGTTTTCAACTAACCCAAGCACAACCCCTCAATACTAGTGCCAACAACTCAGATCTGAGTTGACTTCTTTGCCTGTGTCGCATGCACATTATAAAAAAAAATAATGAAAATAAAAATCAATCATGCATTTCATGAATGATTACCATGGCATCTATTGAAGTTTCTATTTTTTTTTCGGGTCAGCCGTAACAAAAAAAAAAACAAAAAACAAAACATGTAAGCCTCCTTTTGTCTAGATGGTGCTTTAGAATATCTCTGTAATGAGAGGAGAAATGATATCATACTAATCAAAAGAAAAACGGACTTAAAAAAAGGTCTTAAAAACTTAAACTTAGAAGTGGTTCATATACCTGGTATCCTCCTGAAACAACCCATAATGAATCAAAATGAATTGAATTCCAACTAGATAACATGAGTAATGAAAAACAGATGAAGATAGTAACAACACCTTTTGGATCCTTTTAAAGAAAACTCTATATCCAAGACCAAGAACCAAATAGTTCAGATGCTGAATCTTTACTCAATAACTTAATCCTTCCCATATTGACTGAAGAACAGGAAAATGATCTGGACAAACGACTCACACATAAATAGTATATGAAAAGTGATAGAAGATTCAGATAGTGATGGTTATAGTAATTAGCTTTTATTAATTGCATGCTTTTGTACTTTCAACTTCCAACATCTCAACTTAATTTGGTATTAACGAGAGTAACACAGCACAACTTTCATCAATGTCCTTGATTGCTGACAGGTGTATAAGAAGTAGGTTTGTCAGGCTTTTACATCTGCTGCAAATTAGTGAATAACAATGGAGAAAGAAAAATGAAAAAAAGAAAACCCAACTGGACCGAGAAACAGTGTTTGCTTTTGGCTAAATTGATCTAATAAGATCGACCACAAAAACAATGCTGGCACGATCCAATCTGTAGCGTTTTAATAATTCACTGTCTTCCAGTGTTTGGAGGATATCTCTCCTGCCTCTTTCCTCCACCATTTTGTCCTCTGCTTAGGGAACTGCTGCTTAAAGCTGCTTAAAAGTTATCATCTCTGTTCCTAACAGATCTCACCTCAGGAGTACTCTTTGGAGCTAGAATTCTTTTGGAATAGCTCTTATCTTTATTGGGATCTACTCTTTAATTTTTAGGAGAAATTCTAAGAAAACACAAAGATTCTAAGAATTTTATTAGAATTTGGCCACTAGGAGCAACTCTACAAATCTGCACTAAAAATCTTTCAGAATATGGCCCCTGGTCTTGATGGCTTCCAAACACTTTGAAGTACAAATTGCAGCACTCTTACGCATAGCTACAAATTTCCACAACACACAAATACAGCCTTCCTGACAGTACTATTGACCCCATTAGATTTCAAATGTGAGATCTAGATTTATCTTCCAAATACTTTTAAATGCTATACACATGTTAGAGTCAGTGTTAAGTCCCTAAAGAGAATGATCGGATCAGTTCACATATCATGTTTTACACACATGTTGACCGCTGTTTCTTAAAGGCAGCTCCTCATATCTCTGAAATTTTCCAAGGGAAAATTTCCAAATCTGCTTTATTTAGAAAACTGACCACATATTGGAAACATAAAGGGACATTACTGTAAGAAACAGTGGAGTTGTAACATATTTTGCCTGCTTAAATATATGCTACTGCGGCTAGCTGGCATGGAATGTATTCTGAGAAAATTGCATCTTAAATCGTTCCGCTTCTAGGCAGTACACCCTATGTAGTATGTAGCTCCTGAACATAGCCTTTGAGTCCCTTTGAGGGATTTAAGTCTAACAGAAGTGGAAATCACAATCATTTCAGTTCAAGGATTTGTTGTCACTTACTATGTTTCTAAGTTAAGCAGTTTCATCATCAGTCTAATGCACTTCACCCTGCACATCATTAAGTGAAATCATCACTGTTCACAGGGCTCAACATTCAGTGCTCATTCTGACCTCCTTCAGTTGAATAATATGTTCATTCTGTTACTAGTCCAGGTTGTCCCATTTAGTCAGGAATAGATTCATTACACAGTGATTTATTTCAAACCTTTATTTAAATTTTGACTTTCCATCATATTGTAATTGTTTTAGATGCAGCTGTATGTATGTGTGTGTTTTTCCTTTCCATTTTACATTGTTAATTGAGTGCAAGATTCATACAAACCGTTTGTTTATATGTAAGAAATCACAATGCAAAATGTTTTTTTGTTCTTATGTCAGTATATAGTTCTTTAGTTATACATATCTTTAGCACCTCATACAGTGCCAGTATGAAAACAACTGTTGTGTTTTACATTTTTCTTTGTTTTAGATGTCTCTGCTGCCTTGATTTAAAAGAACTGAGAGTTGCAGCAGACCTGATGTCTGGGAGTTTGTTTGTTCCTGATCGTGGAGCATAAACACTGAGGACAGCTTCTCCATTAATTTTTACATTGTCACACCTCAGAGTAAGTAAAGAATTTACATGAGCTTACAAAATTGTTAAAACAACAACAACAACAAAAATATATAAAATAGGTAGGCTTTGTGAGACAGGGCAGCTGGTGCTGGGTTGGATGGAGTGGAGCTGGTGGTGGTTAGGTAACAGGAGCACAGGAGAATCAGTTTTTCTTCACAAAAAGTGTATCACAGCCCCACCTCCAAAAATCTCTTACTCGTAAGCTTAGCCTGAGCCTCAAACTACCACTGCAGGAGACAGAATGATCTGGTGAAGAGCTGATGAAAAGCCAAGAAAGATGCACTGCAGAGTTGATGAGGTAATGGTGAGCGGGTGTGTCAGGAGGTGGAGTGGGAAGCCACGCCCAGACACACAGAACACAGAGAGACAGACCGGGGTAAACAAAAACACAGCTGATCCTGGCACAGATGTGACATAAGGCATCTAAGCCTTTTTTTTTGGTGTGGGCGAGGGTAACCTGGGGTCCTTGTGTAGCACTGCTTGTATAATTCAACCATGTAAAGCACAATAAAGTTTTAATATGTTTATTTATTAGTCTGAGCTATTAGATATACAGCTCTGTTTGAGTCTATAAACTTCTGGCAACATTTCGCCCAAAATCCGAATAAATAATAAATATTATAAATATTATCGTTAAAGCATTTATTTGCAGAAAATGACAAATGGGCAAAGTAACAAAAAAAAAAAAACAATATTTTCAGACCACAAACAATGCAAAGAAACAAGCTCAAATTCATTTTAAAACAACATAATACTAATGTTTACACTTCAGAAGAGTTAATAAATCAATATTTAGTGCGATAACGTTTATTTTAATCACAGCTTTCATGTGTCTTGGCATGCTCTCCACAAGTCTTTACCATTGTTTATGGCTGGAATACATGTAGAGATGCTGATTTCAGAAAAAAATGCAGTGCTCTCTTATTTATTTATTTTCCAGAGCTGTATATACTACAGTGATGCCACATGAATGTATAGTTAAATAACCATAGAGATGAAAAAAAGCAATTGAATTTCATAGGAACATATTTAAATCAAAGAGTGAACAATAATATTGGCGACTTTTGGCTTATGAAAAGTGTTTTCCCATGTCTTGGACATCAGTGGAAAATTAAATAACCATTCTAGCCACTGCACATCAAAAACTATTTATGTTTTTTCAAGAAGTTTTTCCCTCTGTTTAAATCCCAAAGGTTATTTGTGCTACAAAGCAGTTCTTGTCTTCATTGCTCTCCTTACACTTCCAGAGGACAGGTTACCTAGCTATAATTTATTTATTTTATTTTTATTTTTCTGAAGTTGTTGAACAAGTACAATAACATTCTGAGTTTGTACAATTCAAATGAAGTTTTCTTTCTCAAAAATACAATCACAGCTCAGCCTGTTTGCCTTCAGGCACTAGAATCTTGTGCCTCGGGGATCCAGCCTTATACAGCCTCTGATTGGTCAACTATCAAATCACAAAACACTCATGGCATCATGGGGGATGAACATAGGGGCGAGGATAACTTACAAAGTAAAGATAGATAATGAAAGTTTGTCTTAATACAGTGTCTGAGAAAACACCACAGTTCAAGGCTGGGTTACAAATCTTCTGAAAAGGATACAAATGTATAGGAGAAAAGCCTGACTCTTGTTTATCTCCGTTTTGGTCTCCACCGTCTCCGGTTTCCTATGTAGGCTACATTCCTCACAGCTGTGGCACTAATCGATGCGCTGCCTTGTGACATTTATTTGCAGCTTCACCAAAATAAAATGCAAAGAAAAGGCTATTTTGTACAAGCCACAGTGCCTCTCCTCTGCTTCTGTTGCATCTCCAGTTCCTATAACTTTTTTTGTTGTCGCCAGCTCTCATATGTGTAATGTTACTACAATAGATGAGGCAAGACTAGTTGTTGAGGAAACTCACCTATTTATGCGACTCACCTCGCCACGGCTTAAGAGCATTCATTGGCCTCATGTTACCTTATGTAAGAATGGTCTCATTGGGTTGCATAGTCTGGAATACAGGTTTAGCATTTGGAGAAAGGAGTGGTCCTGAACGGAGGATGTTCACATCATCATTGGTAGAGAAAATGTCAGATCAGTGCATCGCTGTTTTTGCAAAATAAAACATTTGATCTTGAGTAGGTTGTAATAAGCTCATTTCATACCTATTTGGTCTAATTTTTTAAAACAAATCTGTGTTTTCCATCTTTAAACCCTTTTCTAAATCCACAGTCCTCAGTACATCCCTCTTTATAAAGCAAATAACAGTTTTATGAGAGCAAATGTAAACCTCATAACTTCACATAGTTCCTCTGCTATTTGATTCATCCTTTTTTTTCATAGACTTTCTAACAAATAAATAGTATGCCTTGTGTCACATGCATTTTTAATGCACCTGTATTAGAACTCCACCTCACCTCTGTGTTCTCTCACTCAAATTCAGAAATCGTCGATAAGCATTCAGCAAATGCAATTGTTTCAGAGGCTAAATCAACACTATATCAACAGTCTTACCACTTTCTCTTATTTCAAATGGAACATCTTCCACCCTTTCGCTGGGAAACACTAGGATATCTAGATAAAGCACTGTAAACATGCAATTCAATCTTCTGTTGTACTGTAGCCTCTTACATATATAAATAAATTTACCTTTTGCTTATTCCACAGCCTTCTCTTACTATGAATGTTCAACATCAACAAAATGGCACCACTTCAAAGGAACGTTTCCTTTTTGACTATGAAGGACTGACACCAACACTTGTGTTAAAGGTTGGAGTTGCCCTTTAAAGCCAAATGAATCTGAGATTTTTTTTTTTATTATTATTATTTTTTTCTTGTCAACCGTTGAATATGTGCACATCACCAGGCTTGAAAGAGATGGTAACCCTGAGAGCTTTTCATCTGACTGGTTTCACATTAAAAATTTCTTTTACTGCATACAGTAAATGCTTTACACAATTAAGGGAAAAATCAGAATTTAAATTTTTAATGTTTTAACCTGTTTCAAATTGAATTTAACATTATTCAAATCAAACGAAATAAGAGCTGCAAGATTAGGTAATTCATTGATTAGTGGATGACTCAGCTGTGAAGATTTTTTTGTTAAACAACAGACAATAAACTCACTATTTTGGGATGTTGGTCTCGCAACTACATTTTAACACAACCAGACATTTGAAGATTTAATCTTGGTGCATAGGGAACTTTTCCAGATATATTTCTGACATTTAATGAACAGAATTGATGAAACAGTTTATTTCAGACTTTTATTGTACCTCAAGGGGTAGTTTGCTTTTTTGCAGAATTGGGCAAAAACCAAGTAAGAGGTGATGGGACAGCAAGCAACCAAAAGAAAGAAATAAAATAAAATAAAGAAAATGTATCTGTTCATTAAAAGAATCATTCCAGTGGAATTGTAGCAATAATAAAGTGTTGCTGAGCAGTACAGTAAAGGTTTTTAGAGCAGATTAAGTGCATTTGTTGCGATTGGAACATAGTTTAAACCTATTACTCTTTACTCTGGGGCCTGTGTCTCTGACCAAATGGGAGAAAAAACAAATTTCTCTAAGAGAGGCTGGATGGAGTTGGCCCAGTTCCACCGTGCCTTCCAGCCTTAAAGAAAGCTGCTGTGTGCTATTTTTTTACTGGTTATTTTAACAGTAATCGGTAAACTAGAAGACAATTCAACATGTGCGGAGGGGCATAGATATATATAAAACACTATCTAACACACCCAATGCTGCTGCCCAATGAGCCTTAGTGTATTATGACTCTGGTGGATATACTATTACTTAATCAATTTTCACAGATTTTGTAACACATTTGTTTGTTATAGATGTCATTACTTATAGTTATACTTGTTCATATAAAAGTAATATTATTTAGGTTTTTAAAAGTAAAGATTCAAAGTAGCGCTTCAATTTAACTTTTCTAAGCAAAGGCCTCACATTAATAATGTTAGAAAACTCAATTGGCCACTTAACACACAGCTACATATGCATGTACGCATTTAATACCTTGTTCCATGCCAGCGACACCGCAGAAAATTTTAACAGGATAAAATATCTTGTATTTAGTACAATTAGTCCAATATTGAGTTGAAAGAACATATAAAATTGGCAAAATAAGTCTAAATTAAAAAAATAAATAAATAAATAAATAACCAAAAATCTTAAAATAGTCGTAATGTATCTGCCAGTGGAATAAGATATTTGAATATAATTCTACTCATACCAAAAACAAGATACTTTAACTTTTTTAACATTTAATTTTGTGCAATATAGTAACCTTTGACCTCAACTAATGTAATAGCTATCATAAAACAACATGTTTCACACACCATCATTCAACATCATTATCTCATCATTTAACCTTTACACAAGTAAAAGCACAACTTCCATTAAGTGGAAAATATTTATTACAATGAATTACAATTGCAATGACAATTCACAATACTCCTAACGTGCAGCAACATAAACTAGTACAAACTAAGTATTTTTTTCTGGGCAGATTTCTCACTGTATTGTGGTAAGAAGACCAGATTATTAGTCCTATTACTATATATATATATATATATATATATATATATATATATATATATATATATATATATATATATATGTGTGTGTGTGTCCGCATGATTTGAAATTCTCTCAGTACAGAAAACCCAGATTTCCACCACTTTTCTCTCTGGCAGACTGAATAATGGCAAGGGAACAAAATGGCCTCTCCAGCTGAAATCAAGACGGCTGGAAATCAGCGGCTTTGCTCTAAAACGGGATGCATGAGTATCGGCCTTCGAGAGCCCCAATCAGATGCTCCCCGTGCGCTCTCTCCCACCCACTAACATCTCTCTTTACCCCCCTCTCTCTACTCCGCTGGAGCTTTCTCACTCCGTCTCTGTCTCCCTCCAAGCCTCTCTCCTCCCACTCTCCTTTCTCTCTCTTTTCATCTCTCCCTCACACACTCATTGTCTCCCTCCATCTACCTCTCTGTCCTCAAACTAATTGAGGCAGGTGGTTTCTTCTATTCCCTCTCTCCAAACCTCTCACAGAGCTGCTGTTGCCAGGCATCTCGATTACATTGTGTGTGTGCATGTGAGAGAGAGAGAGAGAGAGAGAGAGATAATGTGTACATTTGGTGATGATTATGTGTTTATTTTGTGTTGAATCTGATTCTGTTTCTGTGGAAGAAGTCATCATGGATGTTGTGCATGCGCACGCACGTGTGTGTGCGTGTTTGTGTGTCGGTGAGTCCATGAACATGAAAGTGAAATCTTAATGGCCCTTCTCTTCCAGCAGTGGTCTCTCAAAACACCACTCTTTGGGCCTCAACATGCAATTAATCAATTCAGCTTGGTAAGAGGATCTATTTATACCCACATACACACACTCATGACAGAGTCTAATGGTAGCTCCTGCACACAGTTGGGAACACTGCGCCCTGCAAAAAGGGTGGGGGCGGTACATATATATATATATATATATATATATATATATATATATATATATATATATATATATATATATAGAGAGAGAGAGAGAGAGAGAGAGAGAGAGAGAGAGAGAGAGAGACAGAGAGAGAGAGAAATGTAACCACAATGGATTCTGTCAATTAAGGAGGATTCATTGTTTGGCTGACAAAGTTAATGTCTCATAAATGGCTCCCATCAAGCACTGATGCATCTCACCAACCAGTCAGAGTGAACAAAAAGCCAACCCGCCGCATTTGGCACAGCTTTGTTTATTTTATTTATTTATTTTTTTGTCTCTGCTGCCTAAAGTTTCCTTCATTCAGGGCAGCAATCAAATCTCCAGAAGTCCATTTCTTGGCAAACAGAAAGGTAAAAGCTGTGCGTTGCCATACATGCAGTCCTGCTGCTTCTAATGGACTCCGACTAAATACAAATACATTATTCACACAGGTAGTGAACTGATGTGAATAGCATCTGAATGTCTGAATGCGGAATATTCTTTATTTTGAGTTGAAGGAAGACAAATCTCCTACTCTCTTCTTTTGTCATAAATCAGTCATTTGCTCACATCCCGAGGGAATCGACACACAAACTCTTTTCCAGTGGCAACATTCTCTTCACTCACATCACAGAAGCAGACAGAAATCATACACCATATGTGGTTATTGCAACTTTAAACCTTTTAATGCTCAGATTCACACTTTTTCTACCTTTTATGGTGTGATGAATTAGCCATTGTGAACATGTCATTATCAATTAACTGCTGCCCCCAGAGCCTTATCTGATTGTGATGTTACAGATTGATCTCAGTGTGGTTCCGAGATGACAGAGGATGTTGTCTGTTAAGAGAAGATCACACAAACAACAGGAGGAGACAGAGGATGATTGCTGGATATGCAAACATCACTTCTCACAACCTCTGAGGAGCAGGCCTAAAGATAGCACAGATCGGATTTAAAAGTTACATTATATTAAGTTATATTAAGTTAATGAAGCTTGACTGTATACTGTCTAACTGGTGCATTCACACATAGTTGACAGCATAGAGCTGCAACGATTTGTGTAATAATTGATTAATTGACAACTATTACATGAATTGACACCTATTAAAAGTGAAAATGAAGATTGCTGTGAAGAGCTGATTAACAGATTAAATGTATGCATAGCAGTGCATTCAGATTTCAGAACTATTACATTAATCATCAAGTATAATCCATTTGAGTCCTTTTTAAGACAAAACTGTTCAAATTCTCTGGTTCCCTTGATTCCTGCATCGGAAACCTCTTTCTTACAGGCCATTCCCTCTCTCTCTAACCCCCACCTTCCTGTCTGTCTCTAATGTACTATCAAATAAAGGCACTAAGCCTAAAATGAATTAGAGCAACAACTTTAAATGATCAGACAGAAGAGGAGTTTTGTGGTTGGTTTGCATTCCTCTTGGCTGTCAACTGTGAAATCACTAAGTGTTGGGTAATATTAACCTCAGTATTAACATATCCGCACCACCTCCACCGGCTCCAACATGCAGTAAATCTTGCCCTCAGTAGTTTATTATAGGGAGCAGTGCGTCTGATATTTCAGAGGGATATGAATCATCAATGTGGTTTTGTGTCATCACTGACAGGCCAGACATATCTGTAAACACCCCCGTAGATGGTTTAGGTAATTGAATCTGACCTTGAAAGCCCATGAAATGCCAGTGAAATTAAAAAAAGAGGGCACAAATAATGCCCCAGATAATTAGGAGTGACCTCTTTTACATTTTGCAAGGTCCACTTTTCACAAAGAGGTCACATTTTGGTCCATTTTTTTAAATTGTCTTTCTGTATATTCAAGCATGAATGTGACCGGTATCCCCTGTGGATGGTCGCATGTGATGCATGTTTTGACCATGTCGTGAGAGAGGAAAAAGCTGTAGAATATTTGGGCAACAGCGGTGGGAGAAAGTAGCTACTAACAAGGCTCCCTGCATCGATAAAAAATGCTTTTAAAAATTCAATAAGAAATCCGTTCAGAGAGGAGATGGACTAGGAGGTGAGGGACAATCCTGTAATCTCAGGTTCAAGCTGTCAGAGAGAATTTTGTATAAATCACACATTATGTTGGATACTGCTTATTGCAGTACTCTGATGTTTGTCAAAAACTGCAAGACACTCACTTATTACTGTAGTCTGAAGTTGACCTATGATGGGCATGCAGTGAGTCATTGGTACCGGTAGGTGCATTTAATCCCATTTTATGTCTACACCATGACTGCTCAAAAAGCTGTTGGTATTTCGGCCAGGGCTCACTTGTAAAAAGATATTGATCTCAATGGGATTAGCCTGGTCCTACCAGGCTCTCCTACGGCATTTAATTTGTAAAGGGAGTCTGGTAACTCTCCATTGAAAAGTGTTAACTCACATGCAGTTTAAATCTATTGGATCTTCCCAGAGCCACTCTGGATATGATATTACCAATCGTGGACATTTGGTCATGACGTATTCCATGTGCAACAACAGGACTGAAAAAAAAAATAAAAACAAAGATTGTTCTTAGTCCAACTTTAATTTTTATTCTGCAATGCTGCTTATTTGTCCAGAGAAAACCCATGAATATACACAAAATGTGAGATGAGAAGGAAAATCAAAACTGAGCAAAATTACATAGTAGCCAGGCTACAATGGGACTAACCTGGTGAAATAAAGGAAATAAAGATTAAAATAAATAAATAAAAAAAATTAAATGAAAAAAAACTTGGTACTTGGTAGAATTAGATTTGGGTTAAATTTATCACAAAAATATCCTAAAGTTACAGTAAAAATTGTCCCTGCACATTAATGTCCAGTTGAACGGGAAACGGATAAACTTCTCCAGCTGCGTTTTACAACATTTCCAACTTTTTGCCATCTAATTATGTAACCATCATCCTTACCTGCCTCCTCCTGCTAAAAAAGTGATCTTATACTTCTCAGAGTTGGAATTACCACAGCCGCAAGATAACTTAGCAATGAATGATAATGGTCTTCTAAACCTACCTGCAGGTGAAGCACGACCTTTTCACCCATATCTATGAGGCTGATAACCACAGATAACAGCTATTGAATCAAATGATAACAGTGATATTAACAACATTTGAGGTCACATTGTGGGAAATCCAGTCTTGTGTGTTTCTGTTTCATTTGGTGCTGGCAAACTTTTAAAGTTAGTCTGAAAGAAACTGTCTCATAAACTAAACCATGCTCTAAAAAAGAAAGAACAAAACCTCAGTTGGGATTCTTTTTTTTCACAACATCTCTCAGGAGGGTTCAGTCCTTTTCATCATGTTCTACATGAGTTTGCACAGAGGACACATTAACGCTCAGTAACTCCACACAAAGTGATCATTTATCTAATAATGATGCTAAGGGGAACATGTGAAACTCCCACAGGTAGTTATTAAAAAAGTCCTCCCTTAATGTCCTCCACAAGATAATTCTGACTTTTATTTCTTGTTTGGTAATGTCAAACTTCTTTGTAACAGACATCTTTAAATGCAAGGTACAACTACAATTTTTTTGGACAGTGCATATGGCGATGCCACTCTTAAATATACAAATTATATATATATATATATATATATATATATATATATATATATATATATATATATATATATATATATATATATATATATATATATATATATATTACAAGTAGAAGGCAGTGATGGTGAAACAAAGTTTCGGGGACATTGTCCAACCAACTAAACTTCTTGTACCCCATTAAGCTTTGATTCCATAGGGTGCTTAATGTAAGCATAATGTAAATGCAACATAAGCAATGCGGCCAGGAAATCAGACAGAAAACGCACAAATCAAGTGGTCTATTTTCAAAATAAAACACTATGCACAGACGACCTTCTACTTACCTAGACCTACTTTGAAGATCCAAAAACAGGAACATTTGACCAAATCAACAGCAATTAAACATTGAACAGGTAAAGCATCCTTTTGTGTGTTTGTTGTCCTCTTTATACATTTGTGGTTGTTGGATAGATTTTTGCAGGATATTACATTTTTGGCAGCTTGCACAGAGGATGATGATGCAAAGCCATGTTGATTATTTTAAGCTTCGCTTACGTGCTAATTTAGATCTTACAATGGTAGTTAGAATCTATAATATAGGGCACTTCATACTGTTTAGCCCTTTGATCCCTGAGTGAGTTGGTTCTAAATGTATAGCTTGTCAGATAACTGTTCAGACTCTGAAACTCATTCATCTAATGCCAGGGCTTTATATGTGACATTATGTGTATAAGCATTGCACTACTGGCCATGAAGGGAAATAATATAATATGCTGGCTCTAAGAGTCAGTGCAACATTATTTCATGGAATGTACAGATAACCCAGAAAGCAGAATAAGTAATTCAAGTCAGAGAATAATTTCTATGCACAAGACACTTGGCAGTAGTGAGTAGTAAGTGGTAAGACATGGTTGTTACTCACTATATAACTCCTGATGGCTCTGTATTGATTAACAATAAGTCTGCTAGCCTTAATGGCAGAAGTAATGTGAAAAAAAAAAATATTGGTGCAAAGACAAAGTCAAAGGAACCAATTGCTTTTGGCAGATGAGACTTTTGAGAACCACAGGAATATCAGTACGATTGCTTGTATTCCCCTTTACACTGAGGCAAGATCATAGCAAAAGGAAGTTTAAATCACTACCAATGGAGAGTGAAAGAAATGATCATGATCAGTGGTATGTGGTCCCAGGGAGCTGGGGTATTGCCCCTCCTCTAATTCAAATATATATATATATATATATATATATATATATATATATATATATATATATATATATATATATATATATATATATACAATTTAGTTGTTACTCTCACATAAATCATACATAATTACTGAAACAGGCAATGAATAATGAAAAAGCACTGCCGACAATATTTCTTTTATGCGAAAGAGCCTTTTCCTGGTGGCCTCTGATTGATTGACACCACATGCCAAATATAACTAGATCTGGGGCAGAAAATCAATTGAGCTTTTTGCGGCTTCCTTATCACATAACATTTATCCCCAAAGGCACCCAAAACATTCACTGATCGCTTTGGTAATGTGGTGATAATTGTAGCGTAAGCGTGAGTGCATTTGTATAGTGCCTTTTTAGTCTTTTTGACCACTCAAAGCACTTCACAATACAGTGTTTATTCACTCATTCACACAGTGATGGTGGTGGCTACTATACAAGGTGTCCAACTGCACATCAGGAACTAGGACATGCACACTGGGGTTGCTCAGGTTGCCTGGGCAACTGCCCATGTGCCCTCCTTGACTGACTATATCCTTCCAAGGGAAAAAATAAAATCAATAAATAACAAAATAAATTATAAATTGTTTGTTATTAGTGTATACAGAATTCCATTTGGGCTTAGATTTCAAAATGAAAAAAAAAAACACTTAAATCATTTTTTTTTAAATAAAATTAAAGTATCCTCACTCACTTCCATTCAGACACTGATAAAAAGTCACAAGGTAGAGGGGTCTCTGTTTAAATTGCTGCAGCGCTGCACACACCTGTCAGGTTGTGGCGATTTTCCTCAAATTAAAGCCACTTGATTTTAGAGTTTACAAGTTGCACCTGACTGCACCATGCAGGTTTTTTTACAGTCAGAGCTTTTCAAAGCAATGTCGCACCATCCCTCTTTCAGCGTTTAAGTAGAGATAATGTGTGTGATGGTGTGACTGCAGGAAAGAGCTCAGAGGATTGTTCGTGTATAGTGAGGGTGGAAGGGAACACCCTGGCACTTTTGGAGTATATCAGAGAGAGAGAGGGGGAGAGAGAGAGAGAGAGAGAGAGAGAGAGAGAGAGAGAGAGAGAGAGAGGGTTGTGCAGCTCCCCCCCCCAAAAAAAAATTATTAAAGTTAAGGTTTGAATGAATTCATGGGAAACACTGCATAATTGGCTTGTGTCAAAGTGTATCCAATCCTGTCTTGGAGGTCTACAGATAATTCCTTTGACTTCATGCTTGGTTTGTTCTCTGACATGCACTGTCAACTGTGGGACCTTATATATACAGGTGTGTACCTTTCCAAATCATGTCTAATCAACTGAATTTACTACAGATGGACTTCAATTAAGTTGTAGAAACATCTCAAGGAAGATCAGGGGAAACAGGATGCACTTGAACTCAATATTGAGCTTCATGGCAAAGGCTGTGAATACTTATGTACATGTGGTAACTCAAAACAACTTTTTTAATGTTTTAATGTCATTATGGGGTGTTGTTTGGAGAATTTTGAGGAAAAAATGAATTGAATCCATTTTGGAATAAGGCTGTAATATAACAAAATGTGGAAAAAGTGAAGCGCTGTGAATACTTTTCAAATGCACTGTACAATGAAGTGCGGGGCCAGATTCAGCCCATGGGCCTTGAGTTTGACACTTGTGCTTTATATAATGACCAATGTGAAATTAGAGCAAATGATGGCACTATAACAATAAACTTTATGTTTTGGCCTATGCCTTTAAAAACGTAGGTCGCAGAAACTAAAATTTTTGGGTCCAGACAAATTTTTCCCATTTTCGTCCAAGTCAATTCCCCAACATTTTGAACTTTCAATTCACAATCTGTTTTGTACCATTCCTTCAACAAATTTGACCAGATTTGGTATAGAACATTTCTGAAACCAAGCTGAGAATATCTATTTTTCTGATTTTTGATATTCCATAGTTTTATTATAACAAGTTGTACTTACATTACACAAAATAGTGCTATCTTCTGAAATGTTTGTGCTATTGCAGCCACATTTGATGGACATATAGGTAGATATGATATCTGAATGGCCATGAAAAATCTGTTACCATTTGGCCAATAGGTGGTGCTATAGTTACATCATCGATCTCTTGGGATCTCTGTCTGTATATGTGTATTACTGTCCTTCGCATTTCTTGAGAAACAATCATCAGATCAACCTCACACTCAGTGGGTGTATTGCTGAGGACCCAAGGGAGTTCAGTGTTGAGGGTGAAGTTGATTGGATGAGTGGTTGTCAAAAAACACTGCAAGCAGCACTTCAGGGAGCTAGGCAATCGGACCACTCTGAACCAGCACTGCATTAGTGTACATATGGTTAAAATCATGTTTGAAAGGTTTTAATTTGTGAAACTACATTATGAATGATATAACAGATAAAATGGATGGAAAAGAAGGATGTACTCCAAGGACAAGATAAGTTAGAAATAACATTGACATCAATAGAAGACATTACAGTGGTTTTAATGCACATAATGCATTGTCAGCAAGTAGAATAAGAGACTGAAATGGGGACGTATATGGATATTTAACATCAGTATGAGTCAGTGATGCAAGTGATAAGCAGAATACACAAGGATGCTCAGCAGTGCATCGATATTACTTGCTTCAAGTATAGTAATTGCTTCAAGAAGTGGATGACTGGGACACAATGGGCAGCTAATTGATTGTGTAATCATTCCATATCTGATCAAATTTGAAAAAGGAGAAAGATGCAAAGAGTTTGACAAAAGGTGAGAGTGGAGAAAAGTGGAACTATTGTAGGAGTGGGAAATAAATAACTCATTGTGTGAAGTGATAAGTTTTAGCAGCAGTAAAAAAAAAAAAGTTCAGCGGTTGAATGAACTTTAGTGGCTCGTGCTTGGAATAAGGTCTACAGAAAATTAAGACAGCATCCTCTCAAGAGATGCACTGCTGCTGAATACGAGAGCAAAAGCAAGAAGAGTCATAAAAAAGATGTCCAGAGAAAAGCAGCAGCTGGCAAGACTTGTGCAGCAAATTAAAGCATAACAAAGGTCGGTTTAGCCTGGAATGTAGGACTCTGCGTGACAAGGGACATATATAGGCACATCTTTTTCAAAATCATTCTTGGTGCAACAACACTGTGGTTTGGTTAGGTCAAGGCAAAACAAATGCTTGGTTAGGAAAAGTTTGGGGTTAGGAAAAAGATAATGTTTGGGTTAATATGATCACTTCAAATTTAGCAACATGGCGAGACAAACATCTGGTTGAACGCATAAGTGACCCTATAAAATGCTTGGAAAAGGTGTCTCTAGCTTGTTAGCTAACACTACTTTTGTTTGCTAATTATCAAATGAAGCTATCAAATGATTCTCATAATTTTACTAGTAAATAAAACATCTGTCTTCTCTTGTGCCCATTATTGGCTACCAAAAATTATCCTCAGTTAACAGATTTGACATGTTGTGTGTGGCTATTGTTAGTTTAAGTGATTATTGTTGTTCTCAAAATGCATTAAAAGGAATAGTTCAGTATTTTGAACATCTAGCCTCATTTCTCACATTCTTGACATATATCAGAAACATGGCAAACATAATTTCACAGATTTCTTCAGTATTGAGCTTTGTAGTGATTTTCTTCCGACCAGATTTTCGATATAATGGAAGTCAGTCAGTCAGTCATTTTCTATACCTGCTTATTCCTCATTAGGGTCGCAGGGGTCTGCTGGAGCCTATCCCAGCGTGTTACGGCGAGAGGCAGGGATACACCCCAGATGGTCGCCAGCCAATCGTGGGGCACACACACCATTCACTCACACATTCACACCTATGGGCAATTTAGAGTTGCCAATTAACCTCAGCATGTTTTTGGACTGTGGGAGGAAGCCGGAGTACCCGGTGAAAACCCACGCAGACACGAGGAGAACATGCAAACTCCACACAGAAAGGTCCCAGACCCCGGACCAAGGAGGTCTTGAACCTGCGACCTTCTTGCTGTGAGGCAACAGCGCTAACCCCTGCGCCACCGTGTCGCCCTATAATGGAAGTTTTGAATAATATTAGAAATAAAACAAAAAACAATTTAACTTTGTGAAAAACTAAATAAACACTAGTAGGAACAACAGTGTGTAACCCTCTCAGTAAGCTTACTGTGGAATGTTTAACATTATATCCATTTTTATTTTCTTGTTAAAATGTTAAAAGGCTCGGAAATGAGTGTGGCACTCCTTACGGCTTCCTAGAGCCGTAATATGGCCTTCAATATAGACCCAGAAAAATATAGCTCCAGTTTCAATATTTGTCTAGCAAGTCATCTATAAATCAGTCCCTCCAGCAGTTTTTTTTTTTTCAATTTTGTGATCACATGAATCCCTGCACCCCTCCTGGAGCTGCCACCTTATTGTGGTGGAGGGGTTTGCGTGTTCTGTTTCGATGATCCCAGAAGCTATGTTGTCGGGGGCTTCATGCCCCTCGTAGGGCCACCCATGGCAATCAGGTCCTAGGTGAGGGACCAGATGAAGTGCAGCTCAAAACCTCCTGATGAAGACTAAGAAAATTTGGTCAACGTTAACCCTGCCCGGGTGTTGAAGAAACAAAGTTTGGGGGACCAGTGGTGGACTTGCCTATCTCTGGGGCTGAGATCGCTGAGGTGGTCAAAAAGCTCCTTGGCGGCAAGGCCCTGGGGGTGGATGAGATTTGCCCAGAGTTCCTCAAGGCTCTGGATGTTGTAGGGCTGTCTTGGTTGACACGTCTCTGCAACATCGCATGGACAACGGGGGCATTGTCTCTGGACTGGCAGATCAGGGTGGTGGTTCTCCTCTATAAAAAGGGGGACCAGAGGGTGTGTTCCAACTATAGAGGGATCACAATCCTCAGCCTCCCTAGGGAAGTCTATTCAGGGGTACTGGAGAGGAGGGTCTGTAAGATAGTCAAACCTTGGATTATACCCTCTGCACTATACCCTCTGCAGCGTCCTGGAGGGTGCATGGAGGTTCGCACAACCAGTCTACTTGCGCTTTGTGGAATTGAAGAAGGCGTTTGACCATGTCCCTCGGGAGTCTTGTGTCCTCCAGATGCAGCTGGGATGAGGATCAGCAACTTCAAATCTGAGGCCATGATTGTCGACCGGAAAAGGGTGGAGTGTCGACTTGGGGTCGTGGATGAGATCCTGCCTCAAGTGGAGGAGTTCAAGTATTTTGGGGTCTTGTTCACGAATGAGGGGAGGATGGAGCGGGAGATTGACCGGCGGATCGGTGCAGTGTCTGCAGTGATGCAGGCCCTGCATCAGTCCGTTGTGGTGAAGAAGGAGCTGAGCTGAAAGGCAAAGCTCTTGATTTACCAGTCGATCTACGTTCCTACCATCACCGATGGTCAAGAGCTTTAGGTAGTGACTGAAAGAATGAGATTGCAAGTACAAGCAGCCAAAATGAGTTTCCTTCGCAGGGTGGCTGGGCTCTCCCTTGGAGATAGGGTGAGAAGCTCGGTCATCCACGAGGCGCTCAGAGTAGAACTGCTGCTCCTCCACATCGAGAGGAGGAACATTTTTTGAGTCTGTAAAGTACTGACAATATCCCCCCCCAAATTCCAAATAAAAAATATTATCGTTTAGAGCATTTATTTGTAGAAAATGTCAAATGGTCAAAAACAGCAAAAAAAAAAAAGAAAAAATATATTTTTAGAATTCCTTCTTTTTTCTTCATACCTCTGTAAGCAGAATGAGATGTCCATGTGTTGGAATTTAACAGACTTTAAAAATGGGCTTAAAATTCCTTGCAAATTATAAGAAAATACTACACGAAATAAATTTTGATCGTACAAAGCACAAACAAAAATTGTGAAATCCTAGTGGGACTGATAAATACAGATACATATTGACAAGTTACATTAAACCATAAGCTTCCCATTTGGGAAAGAGCTACTAAAAATCTACCTTGTACGCTTCCATTAGGTATATTGAAATTCCAGCTGGAGGGGAAATGGCGACAAAGCTCAGTACTGGAGGAATCAGTGAAATCATTATCTCCATGCTTCAGATACATTCCAAGAGGAAAATTGGGCTAGATATCCCAATAGATGTTCATGTACATGTAGCAAACATGGTATTGTCATCCACCAGACTTCTTTATTCTTGGCTAATTGCTATAGTTAAATAATTAAAACCACATTTTAAAGATCTTTAAGGCATCTGAAAAGACATACATACAATGTTTGGAAATACATTAAGAAGTACACACACATACACCTGTGCCTGCCTCTGACCCTCTTGGCTCAGCTTGGCTAAAGATGATTAGTTAGTGTAAAGCTGCATTAAACATAATTACTTTCATTAGAAAACTGCGGTGTCCTGGTGCATATACTCCGCTCCTCCTCTGCCTTTTTTTCTCTCCCTGTGCTCCTCTCTGCCTACATCTCTCCCTCCAGTCTCTGCCACCCACACACATCCCTAACTCGGCTGGTTGCAAACTGGGAGTTGACACTCTGAGAAACCATTAAAAGTGCTCATTATTGGGGAAGAAAAAGAAAGTAGAAATCAAAGAGATAGGCACTTATTCACTGCTGGGGTTCCCTGATCTGTTCTGCACTCATTTCCCAGGATCTCTACTATTTGCATCCTGCTTCTCTATTGTCTGCCTTTCTCCTTCTTTGTTCTGTGGCCTCAATTCAAGCTTCATCCTTCAGTTTGTTCACGTGCCTGTCAAAAAAACAATAATAAAAAAATATGCTTTGATTTTTAAAACATGGAAGAAAAAATCATGTATTATTCCTTTTTTTCATGTATACCAATTTAGTCTTTTGTCCCAACATGATGAAAATTTCCAAAAACCCAAGGTGTCATCTTCAAAATGGTCTTTTGTATCAACCAGTAGTCTTCAAGCCAAATATATTCAGTTTAAGGAAACTAAATAAACCAGAAAATATTCCAATATAACCACAGCACTGTTAAGTCTCACCAATTGACCATGAGACTCATGCAATTAACACCTTTCGCATGCTCAGCATACACCACGCATCCATTTCCTCACGCAGTGAAAAGCAAATTCATAATGTCGCTGCATGAAAAGAGGACACCGACAGCACGGCCAGATGAGCCAGAGCAGCACAGCGTGTCTCTGCTTTGGCGCTGTACACACATACGCAGGAGTTTGAATGAGTTTCTATGGCTACAGGGACGCTCTGTGTGTGTCATTCTGAAACTTTCTTGTGATTCACAGTAATAGCTTATTACATTAGTTGTGAGGCCATTTCATACTATTAGACTTTGAAGATGGCTTTCTGAATACTGATAAAAGAAACCTTCAGGTTTAATATTGTTTGAATGGGTTTATCCAAATTATATTGTGATGTGAAAAACAGTATTGAATTAGAAGGTGCTCTTTAGTTGGGAGTTGCAAATATCAAAAGCAGCTCTTCCAGTAGAAAATAAAATGTAAAAAAAAAACCTTCACTGCTTGGCTAGTTCATCATAAGAACATTTTTATTACATATTTACATATATTATTTGCTGTCATGTATATAAGTTGAAAATTTGAAAATGACCTTGTAGGCTTGAGTTTACTACCATTTTAGACTACATTATGTTTTTATAAATATAATTTCAAATATGTAATAGGTGCCCACGATAGGCTGGCGACCATCTGGGGTCTCTGCCTCTCACCAGTAATGTGCTGGGATTGGCTCCAGCAGACCCCTGTGATCCTAATGAGGAATAAGCGTGTATAGAAGATGAATGAATGGATATGTAATAGGTTATGTGGTGTATAAATGTAAGAAGTTTGATTTTTATTAACATTTTGATAAATAAGTAAGAGGGAGTACCCCATATTTGTTAGGTTATTTATCTCCCCAAGTTTGTTCTCCCATTTTAAAATACAACTCAGCCCCTGTGGTGATGGTAGCATAGTTATTTGTTATCCTATGTTTTTTAATAATTGTAATATCTGGTGCATATCAAAAATGCACCAGATATATCTACAGCTTTAAAAAAAATAAAAAAAAAGAAAGAAAAGAAAAAAAAATGGCTAATCTATACCCAAAGTTGTCAACCCGAATACTACCTGAATCCCTGGCAGTATATGGTTTATCTGTTTATTGTTGGTGTAAAATTATCATTAATATGGATACTTGACTTGGCTGGCTAAGGAGGAACATACTATACTGGAAGGGAAATTAGAGCATGCAACTGCTGGTGTATTGGATCAAGTGTGCTACTACAGTTATTTATGTATTTTTTATCCTCTTAAGTCTTGGGCCACAGTTCCCACATAGTTTTAGGTTCAGTTATGTTCTTCATTACCATTAGAAAGGTAACACCCTGAGGTGTATTTGTAAAGTGTGTTTTTCCCCCACCAACAATTAGTTACTAAGATCTATAATTTCAGGAACCAGTTTGTCAACTATAGATACAATGAAGCCAAAGCCAAACATCTCACCTTCCTACAGTAAAAAATAGGGAGGCGATAAAGATATGGAAGCGATCAAACTATGATTTTATTTTTTTTTTACATTTTTTTTTTTTATTGTTCTATCCATTTGTTTTAGTTGGGTCTTTTTTGGAGACTCCAAATGAACAATTGGTTACCAAAGCTGTATCAAAGAATCATATACCTATAATTTGAGAACCCCTGTGCCTAGTAACACAATCTTGATCTCTGCTGAAAGCTAACACCTTGGCTTCTCACTAAGGCTTCCTTGCACAGATTTGGATTGGATGTCAGTCATTCTGTCTATCTTAAGATTGACAGAAGCATAAACTCAATAAACATCTTTTTTTTTCTTATAGCCTTATAATTGTAATTATTATAAAAAGGCACACACACACACACACACACACACACACATATATATATATATATATATATATATATATATATATATATATATATATATATGTGTGTGTGTGTGTGTGTGTGTGTGTGTGTATAAGTAAAATACTGCAGTGTAAAAATAGTGCAATAAAGTAATAAAGTAGCAACAATTTATCAATTATATTTTGTGTAGCAGTCACAGAAAAAAAAAAAAAAAAAAAAAAAAACATCACATGAAGTACACTCAGTTGTGGTCTTCATGGAACAATTTGCACATCCATCTCTCCCAGAAGTGCCATCTTGGCTGAAGTGGTGTGGTTTATGTGCTGCTCCTGAGAGAGCAGGTGCGATGGGTGATGGGGGAGTGGCTGTCGAAGGAGAACCAATCAGTTCCAGCACCAGGGCCTCACAGAACTCCTTCTGTCTGCCAACTCTCTGGGCAATTTGTAGGAATTGACTCTTGCAATGTCCAGGAAATGATAAAAGTACAATTTGTGCCACTTCCAGTTCTTATGCAGGGTGTCGTAGAAGCTGTTTATGGTGTTGAACATGTCCATTCCACCCATATATCTTATATCTTATTTTTATTTTTTTTGTATTTTTTAAGAAATAAAATAATGGAAACAGGGACCATAGTTGTTATAGTCACTGATGGCTGGTTGAGCAGGGATTTATTGTGTGCTGGGTGGATTGTGGAGTACACCTCTCTTGTGTGGAGGTGGACCTTCTTGAATGCAGTAGATGGTTCCCCATGGAGACCGGTTCTCTAGGCCACTAGGATGGCCACTGGGGTAGTCAATGCCTTGCTCCCTGATTGTGCCACAGCCCCACACCTTCTTGGAGAGAAGGTCTTGGAACAGAGCAGTACTCATGTAGAAATTGTCTATATAAAGTTTATAGCCCTACCCTAGCACTGGGGTGCTGACCAATTTCATGACTGGGTCATAACTCAGTCCCTTTTGAAGAGTTATGCCTTTTCCTTCATACACAAAAAAGTTCTGTGGAGCCATTGGTCGAATCCCCCACTACAAAAAATTTATAGCCTCACGTCATGGGCTTGTCCTTCATGTACTGATGAAGACCAATGTGGACACAGAAATGTGTTGCTGGGGATGAGAGTGGACCATAATAACCTGACATCACCTACCCTGGTGTGCTCCTTCTCTTGTCAGTGGTGGCATCATCTTCAGGAGATCTCAAATTTAAAATGCTAGCATGGCAGCAAACATTCTCCCAGACATGACTGAAGGGAAGTGGAAACTATACAGCTCTGATTGCTCCAATAGCTTTTCATCCCCAATGATGGCCACATAGATCACTACAGAGACTACAAAATTGGTTATCATCTGTGAGGATGATGTTTTTATCCATAGAGGGTGGAGTTCTTCTGACTGTTTGCAGGGACGTCTTTTAGATAAATAATAGGAACAGCTGGGTTGAATACTGGCTGTTCAGGTGTGATGTCCTCCACATCAACACCCAGCCATGGCTCCCTATTGTGTGCAGGCTCCACATCTTGGCACCTTTCCCTCCCCTGTCCTCTCCCTTTGCCTCCGCCTCCATCTCTGTCTCTCTACACTTCTGGTTGGATGCTTTTCTGTACCCCATTTTCCTCTTTTTGGTTTCAGGGAGATTGTGCAGAGGTAGATGGGGGGCACCCCCCCCCCCCCCTTTTTCTCGTACTTTAAAACATACTGTATGGTTCCTTGCATTGGACAAAAACTTGAACTTGTAGACTGAAAATTAAACTTTTCTTTTTTTCTTATCTTGGTAAGAGTGTTCCCTTACCTATCAATAGGTAATTGTGGCCATAGTAGGCATCAAAACACACAAACTCGCAAAAGCCACAAATAGAAAAAAAAAAAGAAATTCCTAAAATGAACTGTCAGCTCAAGTAAAAGTAAGGACAATTCCTACCACATTGAACTACAAAAAACAACAACAAAAAAATCGAAAACAATACCAAGTCTAACAATATGCATTAGATATAAAAAAAAAAAAAAAAAAAAAAACTAGAATAGCCTATAGGCTCCTGGACTCAAATTGAGTAAAGTGCTGTGCAGAAGCAATAGGGTATGTAGAGTTAAGAGTCATAAAGTTAGCTTAACAAATTAAGCCTGTCGATAGCAAAGGGGATGAAGGAAGGTCTGGCACAGCATGTCCTTGTTCTAGGCATTCTAAAACTGCAGCCAGAGGGAAGGAGGACAAACTCTGTAAAAAAGTGGATGATTCGGACAGTTAAGAATAAGTTTGGCCTTGTTGGTAAAGTAATTCTTGTTAATGTCCTGAAGCTGGGTTTGCTGCTCCCCGATCACCTTACTGGCCATTTGAGAAGTTTTACCAGCTGTTGTATTTACTGGACAGATTGAGGCAACTGATACACAGAGCAAAAGGTAAGAACAGATTCAATAAAACATTGATGAAATAAAGCCAATAAAATCTAAATGAATTATCACCTATAATTCATCACTTAATTCAATAACTTCAATCTTTTTATTTATTTATATAGTCATTTTTCAGAACACTTGGAAAAACTCATCTCATCTTCTATACCTGCTTATTCCTCATTAGGGTCGCAAGGGTCTGCTGGAGACTATCCCAGCACATTACAGTGAGAGGCAGGGATACACCCCAGATGGTCGCCAGCCAATCGTGGGGCACACACACCATTCACTCACACACTCACACCTACAGACAATTTAGAGTCATCAATTAACCTCAGCATGTTTTTGGACTGTGGGAGGAAGCCAGAGTACCCGGTGAAAACTCACACAGACACGGGGAGAACATGCAAACTCCACACAGAAAGGTCGCAGACCCAGGACCAAGGAGGTCTTGAACCTGTGACCTTCTTGCTGTGAGGCAACAGTGCTAACCCCTGCAGCACCCTGTCATCCACTCCGAAAAACTGAGTGAGAAAAAAAAAATCACAGAGCCTGGATTTGGAAGTGTTGCTGTTTTGCAGCCCATTTGTACTTCTCTGAATTTGTGATGTCATGGATATAAAAATTGGTGTGTTAAGTTGAAAATACATCATGTTGGGGGTATCAAAACTTTAAATAAAATGTATTGCCACGATTACTTCTGCAGTCACAATCTATTTTTATCTCTCACTCACAAAATGCATGACAACAGATGCATGAACAGCCCTACCTTTCCCCGTCCACACCGTGATATTTCATAATAAGGAGAGAAACTACTGGATGATAGAAGAACAATTATGATCTTAGTATTGGAACTTCTGTATTTCATTGGTATATAATTGGGCATCTAGCATCACATCAGAAGTTTTTGAGTTACCTTTTATTAAGAAATTAAAATTATTTTCACAGTGGATGATTTTATTTTTTCTATTTTGCTTTGTAACCTGTGTATGTGTGCGCGAGAGAGTGAGTGTGAGTGAGAGAACTTATTTCAACTGTGGTTGGATTATTGTGTATCATGTGGATATGGCATGTGGGTATACTCTGTGGTCACTAATTACAACTTTTCAGGTGAGTCAGTTACACAAATGAAGTCTCACAAATATAGGAGTACTTTATTTGCTGAATCTGACTTGGCACGTCATACAAATAAACTTCACAGATAAAAATATAAGAATATTCAGATAAGAGTACAAGAGGCCCACTCTGTCCAACTGATTTTGTAGTGGTGGTAGTGTCTGTGTCACATGGCTGATACAACTAGATATTAAGCACAATATGTAATGTTATGCTGTCATGGGTATCTAATTCAAAACAGTAAATATAGACAGAGTTTGATGATTTCTTGAAGTAGCATGATATATGGGAGTTGTCCTAATTGCTCAACAGTCAGCTTCTCCCTGTTAGGGTTCCTTCAGTGTTCATTTTTCACTAGGACTTTACCAGGGGTTAAATTACTGTCAGGTGTCTCTCTCCCCAAAAGAAATGGAAATGCTGATTAAAACACAGAATGAAGCAGTTTTACATTAAAAATCTCCTTTTCAAACACTTTCTTTGTGACTTAGATAAGGCTAACAGTTTCACAGCTGATAACCAATGATGTAGCTTACATATGTGGCTTAAAACTGGATAAAAAGTCAATTTATATTTGCTTATGGTGTACCAAGATAATCATCATATCTCTGCTCAGACCATTGCTTTGCTTAAAGGATCATGTTTCTGTAGGTTTGTAAACTTGTTTGGGCTGATAATTTCCATCCTAGTGTTGCATATTGCTTCACTAAGCCTTTTATAATTTGGTAATAATCCAAACCAATTGCAGGCTATATGTACATAGATGTGGAAAATGAGACCTTTTCAATTTCACCATTTGGGAATTAGTAATTAAATCAGGCACAGATGTAATGCAAAACCAAAGAATTGGTCTAGGATTTGCATAAATGGCTCAAGATTCTAAGTAAGCCCTTTAAAATCTCCAAAAAGGAGCTCTAAGCCATCAGTGGGACTACCAGCCATGAGGGGAAAAAAATAGGCTCAGCCCATTTTGCATTCTGTAATGAGGCACCAAACCAGAGCAAATGGAAATCCACTATCTAATTTGCTACCTATTTTTCTGTCTTTGTTCACAGGGTGCAACTAGAGTGGGTGGCTCAGTGATCACATTGGGGAAATTCTCTTTTTTCCTCCTGTTACACCGGGAGGTCAGCATCAGTTCCACAGCAGAACACCTGGAGCTGCTATAGCCTCAATGTCCATGTGAAAATGGCTTCAGGAAAGCAGGTTGAACAAAAAGTGCTCACTTAACGCATTTGATCTAAACGTTTTCCTTGCAATTTAAATACATGTATTTTACTCATTAAACATATAAACTTCATAACCTTTTAGCTTTTTTGATGGCTTAGTTGGTAAAATATTAGGTTTTATTCTCAGTCACAATAGTGACCAGAGAGAAACAAGGTAATCAGAAATCATACAAATTCTACAATTAAACCCATTTACACACTAAAACTATAAAACAGTATAATAGGAAAACAATGTGGTTACAATTTATTTTATAAGTTGATTACTTATGGCCCATGTAACACAGTGTTTGAACCTACCACATCTGAGCCTGATGACAAACAATGAATATCTGTAAGTTATGTAATAATTAAGGTGTTTTATACGGGCCTGAGAAAGACACCATCGTCTTCCAAATTAGATTTTGAATCACAGCAATCTTTTTTTTCATTTAAAAGTTGAATTTCTTGCCCAAACTAAAACAAAACCCTTTGAGAGCTTTCTTTCAGAATAAGAAAAAAAAAATTAGCTCAAATGGGTTAAATCAGGTAAAGACAATCTCTATATGCTATATGGAGTTTCTATGTATAGTATACACTATGTATCCTTTATTTGCTGCTCAATATTAAAATCTGTCAAGATTCCATTTTATGTTACCAATCTGGCTTAACACCAAACGACTGGTCATAGTTGATATGAGGGTGTTTTTGCATTTGCACAAATTTGGTTCATTTGGTCTGAACCAAGGGAAAAAAATACCCTGTTCATTTTTCAGCTGTTTGTTCTGGTCCAAATCAGTTGATTAATTGATTAGTGGGAGAAAGAAACTCAAAGTCAGCAACGAAAGTCACGTGAGACCATTCACTTCACTCATTGGCTAAATATGTCATGAAACCTATTTCCTGCACTGTTTTCCAGGTGGACAGAATTGACATACACATAAATTTCAACGAAACTTACAGAAGTAAACAATGGGACAAAGAAAAGAAGACAACATGCTGCTTTTGAGGTATATATTCAACAATGGAGAGAAGTAAATTCAGCGCAAGTTGAGCATTCAAAGACTCACAGCATCCTTTAGCCAAACTCAAACATTAGACAAAACACTGTTATGATGTTATCAGCCCATTAAATGGCTATTATATGTCACAGCCCCAGCTGTGACTCTGAGCTTCCTGTTTCCCTGTTTCCTGTTCTGTGTGTGTTTCCTCCTCTTGTACTCCTTCTGTTGTATCTGTGTGTTTTTCTTGATGTCTTGGCATACCTGCCTTCAAACAGGTTGCAATATATAACCCCAGCTCTCCAGCCTCTTGATGCCAAATTGTTTTTGCCAGTCTCCTGGTAACACCAGGCTAACTTGCTTATATCTACCTTGTAGTTCTGCTTCCTGACTTTTGTTCCTCTTGTGTAATCACAGTTGTCTCTTATCTCTCCAGTTGACCTCCTCCATCGCCGTCGCTCTGCCTCTGCCAACCACACCCAGATCTCCCTTGGAACTCTGCACCAGACCCAACCTCACCAATCTTCTCACTGCTGCTCTCTACCACCAGAACCTCACAATGGACCCTGTCTCACCACCCTGCTCCCAGTGGCACCACCACTTTGCCTAAATAAATCTATTTTCACTTTTGAATTCTCTGTGTCTGCTCTGGGGTCCAGCCTGTAGTTCTGCAACATTATAAGTGGTCATCAGCCTCATTGATATGGGTTAGAACAGGGGTGGGCAATCCTGGTCCTGGAGGGCCGGTGTGGGTGCAGGATTTTGTTCCAACCAAGAAGTAACACACCTGATTCTACTAATCAACCTCTAGAACCATTGTCAAGGCCTTCATTAGTAGAATCAGGTGTGTAACTTCTTGGTTGGAACAAAATCCTGCACCCACACCGGCCCTCCAGGACCAGGATTGCCCACCCCTGGGTTAGAAGGACCTGCTACATTTGCTTGGTGCATAACCCACTGGAATGTAGACGTTATATGCAGGTACTTTATGTTACCCTATGTACCTTGCTGTTTTTTTTGTCTGACAATTACGCTGTAGTTGAAGATG
The DNA here is from genome assembly GCA_030544235.1 of Lepturacanthus savala. Taxonomy (NCBI): domain Eukaryota; kingdom Metazoa; phylum Chordata; class Actinopteri; order Scombriformes; family Trichiuridae; genus Lepturacanthus; species Lepturacanthus savala. Next base: position 24,127,567 of record CM060464.1, on the reverse strand, counting down.
AAGAAGTGTGTAGTTTTTGGGGGCATCTAGTGATGAGGTTCAAATGATCAACTGATCAACAAATCAATTATGGTGGCCATGAAAGTCATGGGCATGAAAACATATGGGCAATATGTGAAAGATCATCTCTTGAGCCAGCATTTGGTTTGTTCTGGTCTACTGCAGGAACATGGTGGCACAACATGGCAGACTCCACGTAGTGGGGATCCATGCCCCATGTAGATGAAAATGGCTCAATCTAAGGTACTAAAGACACAACAATTGTCATTTTGATTGAATTATATCGGTGGTCTTTTTTGACATATTACACAATCTATCTATAACAGAATTTGATCAAAAAAGAATACAATCTGAAACTGATTTACAATTTTTACTGTACAACCATATAGATGACATACCTTGACTAGTCTATGACAGATGATGATAGATGCGACATCATGATAGGCCAGCAATACATTCAAGGGCTGGTTTTAGCAAAGGGGTCACATAGGGACATGCATCCAAATGTCTTTGGGATTTGGATTTGACTATAGCTCCCAGTCTCTTACCAGGACAAGAACAGGAAAGACAAAACTGAAACGTCCACAATGCAATCAAAGACTGAGCCTAGGTCTAAATAATAGGAATGTTTCAGTTCTGAGAACAATGGAATTTTTGTGCTCAATATAAAATATCTTCGGGTTTTCACTCATTATCTTGTATTCTCCAACTGTATTTCTCCAGATCTTTCTTTCTTTCAATTTTGTCCTCTTTGTCCCCTTTTTTTTCTTTATTCACCACACTGAGGGGCCTTAGTGCTGAGCCACCATTGTATTGTGCACAAGGTCTCACACACAATACCCTTCTAAAATACATGCACACAGGCTGTGCCTACCCTACTGTGTTGTGCATTATATCCTTCCTAGCTTATGTCACAGAGCTTTCTCTCTCCTAATCCATGGTGAATGGAGCAGTGGGAGAAGCCAGCAGAACCCACCGCAGCACCCTGTGGGGGGGAAGGAACACGCTAACAGCCGTCTTGTGACAAAGAAATTAACAAATTAATCAAATTATAGAACATATTCAATGAAATACCTAAATATTGGTAATATTGGTAATAGCTGTATAATATGACAATATTTTACATTGACGTTTACTCCATATTACAGAAGATGTTTTGCATTAACAATTACACTATTGACAATATGGCGACATGGTGGAGCAGGGGTTAGCGCTGTTGCCTCACAGCAAGAAGGTCGCAGGTTCAAGACCTCCTTGGTCCTGGGTCTGGGACCTTTCTGTGTGGAGTTTCCATGTTCTCCCTGTGTCTGCGTGGGTTTTCACCTCCCACAGTCCAAAAACATGCTGAGGTTAATTGGAGACTCTAAATTGCCTGTAGGTGTGAGTGTGTGAGTGAATGGTGTGTATGCCCCACGATTGGCTGGAGACCATGTGGGGTCTATCCCTGCCTCTCACTTGTAATGCGCTGGGATTGGCTCCAGCAGACCTGCGACCCTAATAAGGAACTGATTGACTGAATTTGACAATAAACTGACATTGATCTCTAACTCTAATGGAATAATCTTCACTTCAGTTTCAAAGCTGCAGAACTGTAGTCTCACCTTCCTGGCAGTGAGAATAATTACAAACACACATTACTGTTGCAGGTTCAAGATGGTGGATGAATTGTTTTCAGCACCATGCGACTGCCATGGAATGATCATCAGAATTTGAACCATTCAGTCCGTTAATTCCTATAAGTGTAGAAAAGCTGCACAATTCAAATATTTCATCCACATTCAATTTAGCAGAGGGCTTTGGTGCACAGTCTCTGCCCATAGAGCAAGCTCAGTATATATTCAATGGGACAACAGAAAAAAAAATCTGTCTACTTTGAAATACAGAGATTTACCTGGCTATGAGACTCTTGTGTCAGCATTGTTTGAATTAATTAGGTAAGGGCATGGATTTAAAATTTCAGATTAAGTCCATGATTTAGTAGTCTAATAATGGACTATAACATGTTACCATCTTTCCTCATATTGTAGTGTGGAGTACAAGGATGCTCAGTATCTGCTTTACTTTTCAGATTAGCAATTGAGCCTTGAAGCAAGAAGTGCTTGGTTACACTTTAAAAGGCATACAGAATGAATCGAAGGGTCTCACTTTTTTTTTTAAATAGTCAAAGACCCTGACCACCCTATTTACAATACATTCTGCATTCCATGCAAAACTGAAGGCCTGGAGGGAAAATCCTCACCCATCACCTTATTTTATGTGGCCAACAAGAGGTTACAAAGAATTGCATGATTTAATGAGCGATTGTTTCAAGGGTCTAACCCTCTAAGCAACAATCAAGTTTCAAAACATCAAAGGACAAGCTATTAGAATATATATATATATATGCTGCAGATATATATGTACGGATAGTTATTTCACCTTCAGAACAAAAGAAAAAAATCTAATAGGAAATTGAATCTCTCAGATATATATTCAAATCACATGGTGAAAAACAGTCTTAAAGAATTCTGGCAACCAGAGGAAAGAAAAAAAGAAAACATTCTAACGAACACACATCAAAACCATTTTACATTTTGTCAAGAAAAGTCCTTTGTTTTTTCCTAAAAATTTATTCTTTAAAGCAGTTCCTGTCTGCAGGGCCACAGATCAAACCACTTTCCTCATACTACCAGGAAACAGATTGACTGAGGTTTCATTTTTTATTATAATTTCATTTTTTTTTATTCTTTTTTGTTTTTAGAACTTGTTGAACAAATACAACGATATTCTCAGTTTGTACAATCCGAGTGAGGTTTCTTGTTCAAAATGCAATTACAGATTTATTGAGCTGCCTGTCAGCTGCCTTCAGTGTACACACATACACTACAGGCTCTATATTTCTCTGTCATGAAGCCAACTAAGATCTGTAAAAATCATGATAATAACTTCATATATCTGTGGATTTCTCAATGCAACTTATGTGCATGCCTTTACAATGCTATCCAAATGATTTATTCGATTCACAATGTTCTAGACACCGCAGATCAAGCCTGGATTACAAAGCCTCAGAAAGTTATACAAAAGGAGATTCAACATGTCAGAGTGAACTAGGATGTCTGTCAGCTGATGGTTGATGTTTGTTTTTTTTGTTTTTTTCTTTTTCAGATCTGTGTATTTCGAGGTAGTTCTTTAGGACAAAGAAAGTTCTTAGACATTTACTTTTATATTCGGGGAGTATAGTGTGATCTAAAGGCACAGCAGGAACTCTTTCAACTCTCAGCATCTTTGGAGTTAAGTTATTTAACTTTCTTCTTTCCCTGATTGACAGCAGGCAGACTTCAGAGAAGCACACTTCCTCAAACAACCTGATTATTTTTACATTTAAGGTGGAAGTTTTCTGTTCTTTTGCAGTGTATTTCATCATGGAGTTTGATGTCTGCATGCTTTTGTGTGTCTGTGTGCGCGTGCGCATGCGTGTGCGCGCATTGACATGAATCCTTCAAAATAGCACTGCCAGCTAGCATGTGTGTTCCACCAGATTTACACCTGCTGTCTCCTCTGTGATTGGTCCAGGGACAGCTTGGGACGTCCCCCGGGGCTCCCGAGCTCTTTATCTTGTCAGAAGGGCAATCAGCAAAATAAGGGACACTAGATTTACCCCTCAGCGTCTCTCCACCGGCCCAGGTGGGATAGAATTGGCCAGGAATGGATGTGCCTGCCTTCCTGCCTGCCTGCACTGTCTCTCTTGTCCCCGTCCCTCCTTCCCACTCGTCAGGTGATAGATATGTGGAGATCACTCATTCCTTATGGCCCAGAGAGGTGGCATCCATCACTCTTTTCCTCTCCCCACCTTTCCTCCTCTCTGCACCCATCCAGCCACAGTACCATAAGCTGTCTGTCAAACTGACAGGCCCATCCACTATATCACAGGGAAGCTCTGTGGCCCATAGGACTCTATTATATCTAATCTGCTCCCACCTATGCAGGGCACTTACACAGGCCAGCCACCAGGGTGTGTATGTGTGTGTGTGTGTGTGTGTGTGTGTGTGCAGTTTATCTGTATTTTGCTGATGTGTAAATGTCAGAAATCTGTATAATTATAAATAACTGTTTATTGAATATTTTTCTATAGAATAAATTACTGTTCAAAAGTTTGTGTTCACATAGAAATTTCCATATTTTAGTTTTTTTCAATGAAGATAACTTTGAACTAATCAGAAATACACTCTACACATTGCTAATGTGGTAAATAACTATTCTAGCTGCAAATGTCTGGCTTTTGGTGCAATATCTACATAGGTGTATAGAGGTCCATTTCCAGCAACTATCACTCCAGTGTTTTAATGGTACAATGTGTTTGCTCATTGAGTCAGAAGGCTAATGGATTATTAGAAAACCCTTGTACTATCATATTAGTACAACTGAAAATAGTTCAGCTGGTTAGAGAAGCTCTAAAACTGACCTTCCTTTGATGAAAGTAAAATTTGAAGAAAAAAAAAATTACATATTCAAATCATTATTTCTAACCTTGTCGATGTCTCGACTATATTTTCTACCCATTTTACAACTCATGGTGGTAAATAAAAGCATATCTTTTCATGGAAAACACAAAATTGTCTGTGTGACCCCAAACTTTTGAACGGTGATGTATTTGTTAAAAAGAAAAAAAAAATGTTCATCAATAATTGGTCTACCTGCTTCCTCACTAGGGTGTGCATCCTAGTTTCTGCAGGCAACATTAGTAGAACATAAGTGCTGCTAGAGTGGTGCGGACTGCTAAGGGAGGTCTAAAGCTTTTATCGAATTTGAGATCGAAATGACAGATTAGGCAGTGGGTTGCAGAACTCCTTGAATCAAAAGGAGGTCTACAGCATCAGTGCTGAAATAGTGTTATGAAATAAAAAATCATTAACACCAGCTCAGTAAATATTTAAGACTTTATTTTATCTTATGTCCCTGTGACAGCACCAGACATGTGTCAACCATATAAAAAAAAAAAAAACAAACAATGCTGTTCTCTCCTTGGCACATAGATGTTATATATCCCTTGATAATATAGAAAGGATTGAATCAAACAGCCAGTTATTTAACAGAAAAATCTGGTTTAATATGAAGTTGTTATATTTAGCCTTTTTTTCCTCCTGGTCATTATTAAAACAATAAAAAAATATCAGTCCTTATTGTTAAGGACTGATATAAAATATTTTAAATCAATAATGTTCTAGCTATATTGGCTGCCCCTACACAACCTGATTCATACTGCACTCTACTGTATGTTATTTCATATATTTGATATGGCGTGGTCAATGTGGGGATACAAACCATGGCAACAGAAGTTATTTGAGAAGTTGAAGTTTGAAGTTGAGAAGTATTTAAGAAGACTGTTCGAAAGGTGCAACCTATCACAATGTGTTATTTTAAAATGGAATAATTAATAAGATGGCTGACAGGCAAGGTGCACAACACTCTGATTCTGAACAGAAGTATGTCCAAGAAAATCAAAATGTGAAGTAATACTGTGATTATGTATTTAACAAGAAGAGAGAGTTCATGGAGCACTCCATAATTGAATCATTTAATTTAAAGTGATTAAGATTTGAGATTGGGAAATCTGGTCAATTTTTACTGGAAAACCACAGATGAATCCATTTCTCTAAATTCACAACATATTCTTAGAGAATCCTAAGACCCTCAAATCAAAGGCAATCTGCCTTCCTCCACAGCTATGTTGCTGACGGGGGAAAAAAAAAGCTTTTATTTCAGAGCACTGTAAAACATCCATGTTATCATAAACATTTAAACGGGCAGTGTTACTCATGTTCGTGCTAGTGAGCCATAACTATTCCATGAGCACTTTTCAGTTTTACACATTTACACAAATGTAAATTCTCAAAGTCCCCTCACAATTTCATTACCCCACCCAGAGCACAGATGATGTCAGGATTCTAGAAATGATACATTTTTCATGTACTACTTTACCTTTCATATAGTTTTTACACTATAAGAACTTAACAGAGATGTCCAACTTTATGATCCACGGATGTTTATTGAAGTTGTATACAGTTGTTTTGTGCCCGAAACATAACTTCAAGTTAGATAGTTAGAAGTTAGATAATGGGAAAATAAGTAAAAAGTCTGATGGTATGCTGATGCTGCTCCTTTCTGCTGCCCAGTTGCAATTGACAGCACATGAGGAACATCTCTCCAACTTGCCAAATACCAGAAAGTGCAACATGGATTTTAAAAATGCACAAGAAAATGACCCAATGATTGGTTGAAGAACGGAATGCAGGATGCTGCATGATCCACTATGCATTTGCATCTTCTAAATATGTCTATCCATAAAGGCTGTCCAGAAGATAACTGGTATTGTTTGTTATTTTTTTCTGAATATTAGTATTAGCTGCAGCAGATTCAACACTTCCCTGCATGTAAAATCCACCAAGGTCGACACAGATCCATTGTAATGTCTCCTCATTACCATGAAGTGAGAGCTTCCCATCGCATAAACACTTCTGTCAACAGCAGACCAGCTCTTCTCAGCTCCTAGCTGAGCCTCTAAACCTGGACTACAGCATAAATCCTATCCCTGTTATTGTCCTTGCTAGAGTTAGCTGAGGCACATCCTTTCCACTCTGCTTCTCTTCTTCTTCTCTAAGCTTCCATTCTGACTCTCTGCTGAGCTTGTAATTTCAAGTCAAGTCACTCACTGGAAGGGAAGAAAAGAAAGAAGCATGCTTGTTTTCTCCTGACTAACTCCTTTTTTTTGCCTGGTGAGTTTGTTAGCATTTCGATAGCAATGTTAATACAATTTTAAAACAATTTAAAGGTTCATTTTCAAATATTTGAGAGATTACCTTTAATAAAATCAAAAGTTTATTAAAGGTCCCATATGTTATAAAGGTTGGTTTTAATATTTTTTGGACTATAAGAAGGTCTAATTGTTATATAAATACCATGTTTACAGTCTATAATTATACAGCCATACAGTCACACACCGCCCTCCATTCACACACAGTTCAATCAGCCAATCAGAGGAGAGTCTCATTAATATTAATGAGACTAACACAAAACAGCCTGTACTTTGTAGATCTCCAGAGAGAAGCTTGGGAGAAGAGATGTAAAACTATAATGATATGATTTTTGGTACTTAAAACCACACATATGCCTTGTTAGGGATTCCACTAAACATGGTTAATTACAGACTATTATTGTGATTATCTTCATTAAATGTTATATTGTCAGCACTAATATTTGTATATGAACACTCTTTTGAGATTGTATTTGTATATAGTTTTGAAGTCAATATAAAACAAATACCTTCTTATAATAAAAAAAGCTCTTCAAATCTACCTTTCTACAATATGGAATCTATAATTAATGGGTTGAGGTAATTATTCAGATATCAAAGAAAATGTAATGGATTTCTGTGATTTAAAAAAAATATATATATTGTTGCTTTTTTGGGCTGTTTTTTGCACAAATTGAAGGAGCTGAAAGTTTTACATATCACTTAGATCATGTGCCAAAAAAAGATTGATTAATTAATATTCACTAGTTGGTTATTAGTACTGGATACCAGGTGGTGTCCCATCATTATTAATTCTTACATTATTAATTATTGCAGTTTACACTAAACCAAACATGTCAACATTCCATATCTTCTGGAATCAGAGATATGGCCGATATGATCTGTGATGCAATGGGTGGCTATGCAGTAACATACAGTAGGTAGGTTAAGAAGTCTCTGGTAGGCTGCTGCTAAATGCTCTGATGGTGAGTAGTAAATCATTCTGAGTTAAATAAACTGTGCTGGTCAGTTGTTTATTTGACACTAAAAAGCTCCATGGTTGGTTTATTGTCAGTGTTTCATGGACTGGCGATGTTGACAGGTGTGTACATGTTCTAATGTGTGTGAATCTAATGTTAATGGTGATATGTGCCAGCAGTGCATACATGGAAAAAAGACAACAATGAAGGATAGATTGCACTAGTGCAAGATAGGCACTCAATAGCTTTTCATCAAAATATCACACTCCTGTTCTTTTACACAAAACAGTGAGACCTTGTGCAGGCTGTGTAAAAGGGGCCTAAGCCTGATCTTCAGATGCTGACTGTCTCCCTCTCTTCTCTTGTGATGTGACATGGACGTTCAGCCTTGTCTTCTCTCCGTGGCCCAGAGTATTTTCTCAGCCAATACTGGTCTGCTGGCCTGTTTGGTGTGTTTGTCCAGGGCTCACACAGCTGACAGTGACACAGTGCTACCATTACCGCATGTGTAGCTCACATTCCTGGCTAATTGGGTTTGAGGCCCCTGAGGCTATGCTTTAAATGGGGGATTGGCTATGTGTGTGTGTTGGGATTGTGCGGTGTGATTAAGGTTGAGGGGTCGTTGGCTCATTGTGTGCATATGTGTTTGTGTATGTGTGCCTGTGTGTGTTGGTGGGGATAAATTGCTACAGCAGAGATGTGGTCTTATTATTGCATTTACTGTATCCCCCCAAAAACTCTGAGAAGTTGCATTTATTCCCTCAAGGAACACCCCCCCCCCCCAAATTCTTTATGAATATCTCCTGTGTACCTATTCTCTGTGTCTTTTTTTTTTTTTTTACCGGGTTGGGAAAACAAGTTGTGATAAGGTTGAAAACAAACCCTTCAGAGCAGAGCCAAGACCCAAGCAGGTGAGTTTAGCAGCTGTATGACACCACTTCCTTACTTCATGGAAAATGTGTTTCTCTGGCGCTTCGCCTTGTTGCATCTCTACCCTCAACTTTTTTGTCTGTTCCACAACCCACGTCAACCCCTGCTGTGAGCCCTGCCGCATTCAATGCTGCTTACTTATCTAAAGTTGATGAGTGTTCCTTTTGCAAGCACAGAGTGATCTTTGGGCAGAAGAAAAGGATGCATATCTGCAAGCACGATCACCGCGACGGGGGTAAAGAAGAGCTTGAATGAATGCTCCACTCCTTCACTGCCCTATATTCTCCTATTGATTTAGCGGAGAGGGAGGTGTCAGTGTGCGCTCTGAGTTTAGTCATCTACAAGACACTAGTTAAACACCGCCTGCACATCTGAACACTGGAGGAGGAAGAGGAGGAGAGGAAGGAAGGAGTAGGGGGTGAGGGTGGGGAACAGGACATGTTGGTGAAAAGGCAAGAGCCGGTGAAGGGGCGGGACAGCGCGGCTTGTTTCTGAAAAGAGGACAAGAAAGAAGCCGGCTGGGGCGAAGGCGCAGGGAGTTCTGATGATGAGCAGGCGGAAATCATGATGCACGCAGCAGACAGCTGTACTTATTCACAACTCGCTCTGCTAAAGTCAAAACTTCCAGAACTCTGTGTTCCACAGGAGTGAATGAGGAAACACAAGAGGATCACATTCCGTTGCACCCTGTAAGATCAGTGTTGTGTGTTTGTGCTGTAGATTGTCATTGTACTTGAATATCATTCATTGTACTTGATGTACAACTTCCAACTTCCTGTTTCCATTTGGGTTAACAACAAATCACAGTTTTTGCATAACCCTGACATACATCTGATAATTATTTGATACCTTTGCAAACAATTAGAGTTTCTTGTCAGTCAGTCATTTTCTATACCTGCTTATTCCTCATTAGGGTCGCAGGGGTCTGCTGGAGCCAATCCCAGCGCGTTACGGCGAGAGGCAGGGATACACCCCAGATGGTCGCCAGCCAATCGTGGGGCACACACACCATTCACTCACACACTCACACCTATGGGCAATTTAGAGTTGCCAATTAACCTGAGCATGTTTTTGGACTGTGGGAGGAAGCCGGAGTACCCGGTGAAAACCCACGCAGACACGGGGAGAACATGCAAACTCCACACAGAAAGGTCCCAGACCCCGGACCAAGGAGGTCTTGAACCTGCGACCTTCTTGCTGTGAGGCAACAGCGCTAACCCCTGCGCCACCGTGTCGCCCGCAGAGTTTCTTGTGTAAAAAAAAAAAAAAAAAAGAAAAAAAAAAAGAAAAGGATACTCTGAAGCACCGCAATCACATCATCTGTGAGTTCATTTATTTAATGTGGACTATTTTGTGTGTTTTACCACATTCTGGCATCCAGTTGTGAACACTTGTCCTACACATTATTTCACAGAATGCAATGTTATTTGTACAGACCATGGATGCATAATAATTAAGAATAGAACAACCCCAAAAAACATTTTTACACACACACAATCATAGGAAAAGGATGGAAAACTGCTAACAGGAGAGCTTAAACTGCAAAAAAGGTAAATTATAAATCTTTCATGAATGTTTATATTTAATTGGTTAATATTTTATTAGAATATTATGATTATAACATTTAACACTAGACCAGTATCTTTAACTACAAATCTCAAATATAATTTCAACAAATATTGCATCTCATTTTTCATTTAAACATACACACATTATTTCTGTATGTTTTATCTTCTAAATCACTAGTGCTGTTTTCATGCCATTTCAACCTCTATGGATCAGTGTTTGATCCATGGAGGGTTTAAATTTGTAAATCATCCCTCGAGCTGAGCAAAGTGATTTTAACAACCGTGACATCACCACATTGTAAAGTCTACAGGCTGGGCTCAGGGGCATGATGGGATAAACACTAAGTAGGCAGTTGCCGTATACGCCAGGTGAGTAATTCATATCGACTAAAGACCTTTTTAGAGCCGGTTTACAGATATTAGAATACAGCCATGGTACAGACATCAGTTGTCTTCATAGGATGAATTTGAGTGAATTATTAGATTCCCTGACTTTTCCTCCAGCGCCATGGGGCTGACATGTTTGGCCAATGCTGAAATGTTATGACAGCTGTGGATTGGATTGGCGTGACATTTAAAACAGATGTTTAGGTTCCCTAATCTCCTTACTAATAACATCACCCTAGGCTGTACTTTGTTTTTAGTGCTAATTAGAAAATGTTGGAATGTTAACACACTAAACTAAATGGTGAACATGCCAAATAGTGAGCCTAAGTCCCTCTTCTGTTGGTGGGCCACTTTCCAAAATTGGGAAAATATCTGAAACTGTAGTGAACAGTGGGAAACATCATTTTATGATCCCATTTGAATTATGCCACAAATTACTCATATATAAACTGCTCTATCATGTTTGACGAAGAAACGCATTTGAGTTTTCTGTATGTCGATAAAGAGGAAAGTCTCAGCTTCGGGGTGATACCAACATTATCTATCTATGTCAAATATTCTGTGAGATAAATGCTTCCAAAGTTTGACTGTTATCAAATGTTATTTTTGAAAAAAGAAAAAGAGCTTTAAAGATAATAATTCATATTCAGCCATTTTTCACAGCTATTAAAATATTTATTAAGACTCAAGTCAAAATTAACACAATGTCATTTGGTCAACAGTGATTACCCACATATAGCCTACACACACCTTCACTACAGTAGATAGGTCTAGAGGCCTACAATGGAAGATGAACAACTATAATGTACATATGATGTAATATATGATAGTGAATTTAAATATAACAATATAAATAAAATATTAAATAGTCTATTAAATGTAGTGGTATGTGTATGCAGGAACATGCACAAAGTTACAAGTCCATATCCAAACAATAAAAAACTATAAAGGATAGAACATGAACAACCTGACACTGTTTTATAGATACAGTTTCCTCCAGTGTTAAGAGCTTTTAGCCCCACATTGTAAAGTTTGCAGCTGCACTTGTACTCCTGGGTTACCCCAGTCTCTTTAACAGGCTCTTCATTTATGTAACAATAATCGGAGACAGTGGTTTTGGCTGTGCAAGTCGAGCTGCTGTGTCACAGCTCCTCTATCAGGTGTCAAATTCATATTTTGCTGATAAAACCCTTGTACTTTTACATAGGTGATATTTTATATGTAGGATTTTTACTTGGAATGTAATATGTAATGGAATATTTTTACATTGCAATGTAAATATTTAGGAAAGGATGAGTGCTTATGTATGCATTATAAATCTTCAGTTCCAACAGCTTTAACAAAGATGTGGCCTTAACCTTTCCACAAAGTGGGTAATAGTTAAATTCTCTCTCTCTCTCTCTCTCTCTCTCTCTCTCTCTCTCTCTCTATCTCTATCTCTCTCAAACACACACACACACACACATTTATTATTTTTTGGTTTTTATTGTTTATGTCATTCCATCCATGTGAAAAAATACTGTGTACAATAGAGTATTAGTATTAGAGTAGATAGACTAAAGGATAGTGCCCTTAATGTTTATGACACTGGACCCGTGAGAAAAGATAGCCTTTGCTTGCTGCTGCTGCTAACTTCATCTTTAACGCTAATGTCTTTATATTGCATAAACCATAGGGGAGTATCATCAGTTACCTTTGAAACAGTTTTCTCCTGTTTTTGTTTAGCCTAGGGAGTTAGATTTATCAAATGCATTTTGGTTTGTTTCTTTTGTTTATTTAGGCTTTAGACAGAAGGTGTGTTGGGAAGATAGCCCGGCATTAGTTTTGGCCTTGATTCACCCTGAGGACAACCTTCACTAAACGTACATTATGCTCACCGTGCACACCAATAAATTGTTCACTTTTGCTTCATTTTTTCCCTCCCATTTTTTTTCCCTTCTGTCCTTCTGTTGAACTCTAACACCCTGACACCAGGACGAATAACATGTAAATGTTGTCATTTTGAGAACCTTCCCTTGCTAACATCAGCATATAGCTCAAATCACAGCTGCGCTGAAGTACAGGCTCACAAAGCCGCTAGCATGGACAGTAAGTGGGTCTCTGTGCATCATTCAGAAAACAGCAAGAGCAAACTTCAGAGAGAAACGACTGCAGCGCAATGATGAATTTGCAGCCTTTCATAGTGCAAACAGACCAACATTTAATGTGTTATTATCAGTCAAACACTTTGACTTGTGACGGTTTTCTGTCTGAAAAATGGCTAGCATTGCTGACGACTCTCAAGGCTCTCGACTCTTGGCTTTATTTTCATGCAAGCAGCACTTTGCCCTGACCTTCAACATTATTTATTTTGGTGTCAGAGCCTGACAGCTTCCAAGACCCAACAGACTGAAGAACAACCCGCATTTGCTTCTTGCTAAAGTCTTTTTTTTTTTTTTATCTAACTTACAAATATGAACACGCGTCTCATCCTGTACCAAATTTTGTGCAAGCTACCTAAATAAAGCCACACACCCATACACACTGGTTGATTATAACTTGGTGTGTATTGAATAAGTACCTCCCAGCCCTGTTGCAATTGTAGGAGTGAAATAAGGTCATACTGATGAACTCTCTCTTTCAATGTATTTTTATTATAGCCTATATTTCTGACAGCTTATATTGGATATACTTGTTTCTTGTTGTATCCATTGATACTTATTTATGTTGTATTTATGTGGTTCTATTTCCCTGGCTTTCTCCTCCTTTTTACTACTTTTATAGACTCTGTATTTAACTGTCTGTTCTTATAGCCTATAAGAATGCCAGGCAGTGATATACAGTGTATGAGATCACTGATTTTAATTGATGACATGATGTGATTGGTCTGCATGGATCAAACTAAACACATTTAAATTATTCTCTCCTTTCTCCCATTAAATACAGTAGTGTTCAAAATAATAATAATAACCAGATTAATCCAGGTTTTTATTTAATTTATTTTTTTATTGCTACGTGGCATACAATTTACCAGTAGGTGCCGTAGATTCTCTGAAAAGACCCAGCATTCATGGTATGCATGCTCTTAAAGCTGTGCAAATGGGCAATTAGCTGAAAGGGGTGTAGTAAAAAAAAAAATAGCAGTGTCTGCCGTTGACTTTACAAACTGAAAACTATTTTGTACAAACTTTTTATTTCTAGTATTTAGCAATCTTGTGAATCACTAAACTATTATTTAGTTTAATGACCACAGTTTTTTTTTTTAATGCTGCTTCACATCTGTGTGGCATGTAGATAACAAACTTGTGGCACCTTTCAGCTGTTATTCTATTCCAAGGTTTTTTAACAACATTCCACTATCCATTTGTATTTCTTGGTTTTGCTTCAGAAACAGCAATTTGATGTTACCACACATGTTTTCCATTGAATCAAGGTCCATTGATTGGGCTGGCCACTCCATAACATAAATTCTATTTGTTTGGAACCATGATTGTGCTCATTTACTAGTGTTTTTGGGGTCATTATCTTGTTGAAACTCACATTTCACGGGCATTTTTCAGCATAAGCCAACATGACCTCTTCAAGTACTGTGATATATGCAAACTGATCCATGATCCCTGGTATATGGTAAATAGGCCTGACACCATAGTAGGAGAAAGATGTCCATATCATGATGCTTGCACCACCATGCTTCACTATCTTCAAAGTGAACTGTGGCTTGAATTCAGAGTTTGTCATCTCATAAAGTGTCTCCGTCCATTCGACCCAAAAAGAAGTTCTTTGGCAAATTGTGATCTCTTCTGCTCAGGCCTTTTTTTAACAGTGGGACTTTGTGGGGGATTCTTGTAAATAGATTAGCTTCACATAGATGTCTTCTAACTGTCACAGCACTTACAGGTAACTCCAGACTGTCTTTGATCATCCTGGAGTTCATCATTGGCTGAGCCTTTGCCATTCTGGTTATTCTTCAATCTATTCTGATGGTTGTCTTCTGTTTTCTGCCACATTCCTTAGGCTTTCAAAGAGAAATGTGTGTTCAGCAAGTGCTGGCTGTTATTGTTTTTTTGAACTAATTGCCCAATGTTACAGCCTTAAGAGTTTGCATATCATGAATGATGGGTCTTGTTGACTTTCTGAGAATCTATTGCACCTGCTGCTAAAGTGTTTTCCATGTAGCAATGGAAAACATAATAAAAACCTGGATTAGTCCAGTTTGTCACATTGGACTGCTATTGTTTTCAACACTACTGTATAACCTTATGAAGGTCTAAGGACCGAAACGTCATTGCATTTTGCTAGAGACTGACAGTGTGCAGGATTTAAGATTGAAATAAAACCCTCAGTCTTTTGTTGTTTATCTTTAATCTTGGTAATCATATGAATCTCTAGTGCTGCATTAGGCAGGGGTTTTAGCAGCGTGTTCTACCAGATTGTGTGTGCATTGATGATGCAGCTATGAAAGGAGAGCAGTGGAGGGGTGGAGGGCACCCAGAGAAGTCAGAAACTGTCGACATCCCCCATCATGTCTTCTCTGCTTGACCAATCCCTCTTATCATCAGTATCTGAATTGGCATGCCTCCCAAACTACTGAAGCTTCCTCTTTCCTTTCTTCTCTCATTGTCTCGCCCCCTCTTCTTGTAAAGGCGGCCTTCACCGGATGCTCATTAAAATTTTCTCGGCTCAAACGGACACGAAGAGACACGGTAGACTTTCCTCTCCATCATTTTTCCTCCCTGCTCACTCGCTATTTCTTTCTCTGCCAAAAAAACAAAACAAAAGCCTGGAGTTGGGAGTATGTGTGTTTTATTTTCTCCAATCTACTATTTCAATTTAAACTGCTTCTGGGAAGTTTGTTTATGATGGAGTCACCCCGTGCCAAGAAAAGTTGGTTTCCAAGCTGGATTTGGAAGGAGGATGCAGAAAAAAGAGCATGTTGGTGAGATGGAGAGAAAAATGGAAAGGAAGTGTTAATGTCACTCAGTCATTATAATTACAAGTACAAGTTACAAACTTGGCATTGTGCTACTCGTACAGATATTAGTTTTTCCTTGTCCAAATATTCCGAGATTCACTCGTCTTCCTACCAGTGAAGTCAGCCGTGCTTGTTGACTGGGGTTATAGCCCCAACTTGGTCCATATTCAAGTACAACCATACTCCCTATACCCATGTCCATTTGAGATGAGAGCAGGTGAGGGGTGTGTGACTCCATGTTGCTCAAAAGGTTAGAAAATTGAAGAAAAATCAATGTTTTAATCCCAACGGTTACAAAAATAAACTCCTCCCAATGGAAGAGTTAGAGTATTAGAGTATTATGGGATGGTGGATGTGTTGGTCCAGTATGGGTTAGTTCCTCAAAAAGTCAGCAGCAGCCAGCAGAACTTTGGCTTTTCACCGGTCCAGTCCTGTAATACATGTTCATTCAACAAAAGCGGCAAAAAAAAGGGTGAGTTTTGAGCAATGTACTTTACACCTACTGCTCGGGCTGTTATTTACTCATGTCTATTCAGGTCTTTGCATTGACTGTGTATAAGTCATGTCTTTTGATGTGTATACCACAGTAGAGGTAAAGACAGAAGGCTGTCATCCACCTGTTAAGGAATTTTCAGAAATGAAAGCTGAAACACCCTCAGCTGAATACAGATGCTACAGAGGTTTACATCTATTTAACAGAGCTTGATGTTGCAATGTGAGCCTCTGTTTCTCATATTATAGATAACATCAAGACTCCAAGAGACCACAAAATTAAAGAATAAATACAGCAAACACAACACCCTTGGTCGAAGTCTAGACGGAGCCCTCGTTGCATGTCAATAAGGTAATACAAACTTAAATTTAATACTAAGGTGATACAAAGCAATGAACAGTTTTTAATGCAAATTAAGATTTGTAGGATACATGTCAAATACAGCCTCCTGTTTTCGAAGCAGATGTTTTAATTCTAGATTTTATTAGTCCCCCCATTCTTCATTTTCCTAACGTATCCACAAAAACAGAGAGACTGTGAGACTCAATTGTTAAGCATTATATGGAATTTTTATGCTTTTATTTTTATTAGATTGTTTTGATAGCAGAGCGATGACAGGAAATGAGTGGGGGGAGAGATGGGGATCTGCACCTAAATCCCCAGGCTCATTGGATTTAAAACAAATTTTAGAGTCAGTCACCTGTGACTTATATTCAATTGTTTGCATCTAAGCTTGAATACAGGCTTCTCTACACTAATCTATTAAAATTTCGTCCAAATTTCGTCCAACAAGTTTCTGACCGACACACATATAAATATATAGGTGATAATGATACATATTGATTATAAGTATATTTCACTGGTTTCAATATTATCAAACCAATGAAGGGGCCCATTCTTGCACCATTCTAGGGCTGAGTTTGATAACCACTGATAATTCCCATTTAATAAAATGATGACATCTGAAGTATACGAATTTTTCACCAATGGTCGAAGTGCCGGTATTGATTTTGTTTTTCAAGATCCTTACTTACCCAATATAACAAATAAATAAAAATCTACATGTAGATGTGCCTCATTTAAATTCAAAGTTTATCCATATTGGATTAAAATTGGATAATGTGCTTTGGGTTGTGTTATGTACCGTATAACCTATTTGTAATTTTAAGCACAAAAGAATTCAATAGAACATGATTCAATATCTCTTCATCAATAATCTCCAGATAAAAAATAAAGAATAAAAATAAATAAAAAATCTCAATACTATAACTGAGGACATATTTGGAATGCCTACTCCTGATTGATCTAGTATGTTCATTCACTACAGTACATATTGTGAGAGCAAAGTTCTGCAAAACTATACTTCTTTCACATACAACTATAAAATCAAGCAAATGTGCACATATTGTGTTCACTAAATGTCCATGAGAATACACAGACACCCCTGCACACAGACGGTCATGTTGGCCCGGTGGCTCCTTGCACTAATTGAATGCCTGTCCTGACAAATGGATTGTTGAAACCACACCTGCAATGCACCATTAGGCTCTCTTCCCCCTCCTTTCACCAAGGACTCTATGTGTGTACATGGGTGTGTGTTTGCCCATGTGTTTTTATGTCAGGAAGCCTTCCTTAATGTCAACCTCTATTCATTCTTTTTAAGTTATATCCATAAAAAGCCTCTGCAGGGGATCAATCTACCTTCAGATAATGCACACAGCAATGTGAATAATAATAATAATTTAATGGATATAATGGTGAATGTATTCATTGCAAAATTACAACTTTAAATTATTATTGTTGAGGGGGTTTAGATTATCTAAGGAAAATAATAATAAGTAGAAAACATGATAACCATGCAGTGTGCAGCCATATATCTTGACTTTACTAATTTGCTAACATGTAAGTTGAAAGGAGCTGTTAGAGAATTCCAGAATACCATCCAGAGAACTTCACAATATGAAGTGATTTATTTCTGAATTAGTTTGGTACATGAAAAGAAGATGAAAACACATCACCATCACTGCCTACCCCATTTAAGTCTAAGGGCTTCTAAATCTATGATATGATCATTTTATACTTATACTTGAAGAGGTAGAGGGGTTCATCCACTAAGGCATTGTAACAGACCCCTGCTAACCTATACCACTGATACCCATACTAATGGGGTGAAAGAGTGGTTTTCTTTTGGCTGAGGAAACATGCTGATTTGCAAAGATTATATTCACCATGCAAAAGCCAACATTTTCGTTTGGCTCGTTTTATGTTAGTTGAAGAATAATACAAAACAAAAATAGATTATATATATATACATATCTATTATAGATATTAGATAAACTAATTATTTTACAATTTTATTTGTAAGCCATCTATGAACTAGCCTGCCCTCCTACATACCTTCCACTTAATTTTCATTTCATTTATTTCAACCCGTCTGGGTTTTCAGTATATTTGTGGGTTTTCTCTGGACAAATATTTACCTGTCCAATCAACAATCAGGGAGCACATCTAAAGAAGTTGACTGTGAGGTATGCTACTGGTTGTAGACATTTGGTCCATTGTGGTTAAGCAATGGTTGGTGAATATCCAGAAGTTAAAGACTGAGCAAGGACAACATTGTAATGCAAATTCGTGATTAACTGATTAATGTAACTTGAGAGGTCCATTTAGCAGCTAACATTAGCTAAGATAATCATCAAACAGCATAAACAACATGGTTCTGTAAGCAACTTCACCTATCAAAAACTTCAATTGCTTCGTCATCTTTCCTAAAATACTTACAAATCTTTATGTTTTTAGGTATTATATTATCATTAATATTATAGTATCATAAAAAAATACTTGGAAATTTATAATAGCATCCACATAATGATTATAGATGGTTTACAAACTAATTATTAACCATTAACAAACACTAACATAACTATTAACTCAATTTTACTAAATAATTAATCAACGTTTTATAGGTGAGGGTTTTGATGAAGCGTTACATTTTGTTTGTGCACAAGAAAACTCTCCTCTTAATAAATCCAGCTACTTTACAGAGTTGGAACCAGATCCAACATGGAATTGGTGATTGGAAGCCATCCCTATTCATCAATCTGAGTGACTCGTTTTACATTATACACAGTACTTTGATCCATTGGTAATATAAAAAAAAATATATATATATTCATTATTACAGCTTTAAAAAAGTACTTTTTTTATTTTTTCTTGCCGAACTCATATATCTGGGACATTATGAAGAGGATAAGGTGGGGGAAGTGCCCCCCCCCCCCCCCCCCCCCCAACTCCTCCCTCCCAACACCCACCTTATTTAACAGGCATCTTCATCAAGGTCCGGGCCCATTAAATACATCATTGGAGCGGTGATTAAAAATGAAACAGACTTAAATGCAGTAATCAATCATTTAATAGGTTAACAGGCTTAAAATATCACAGCCGGCTCTCAACGTGAGCTCAGTGGCAGAAAATAGAGGTGGAGAGGAGGAAGGGTAGGATAATGTAATAAATAAAATGTGATATTGTTTTAAAGTGGTCTCACATGGTTACATATTCACCAGAGTCTCTGAGTGTTTGAATAGCATGCTGTTTATCTTTTACAGGCTACCTGAACTGGCTGTTCTGCTGAAAGGTGATAATGACTAGGTATAGGAGTGAGATGCAGGATACATTCAAATAAATGTGCATAACTAGAGCAATTATCATGCAGCTACATGGAACTGAAGGCTTTCAAGCTATAGCATGCTCAGTGGGGAGTTTTCATTGAATGTGTGCATGAATGCTTCGTATTGAGAAGGAGCTGTGCTCTGGATTCGCGCAGAGGTTAAGTGAGTCTTAAGAATGCCCTCCCACTGCTGTCACTCCAAACTTCCTTTCTTTCCCGCTATGACATGAGATTACCGGCAAAAAATATCCTTTCTTTCAGTTCGGATCGGGAGATGAATATGATTTTGCATGATTCAGAATGCTTTTTACCATCTGCACTGAGTGCTACAGATGGGTGCTCGCAGATTTGCACTGTTCGAGGGTGATGTAGGTTTAAATGATAGGTTTCAAGCGAGCAGAGAGAAAAACAAACTCATTCAGGAGACAGGCATTTTGCACGGGTCAAAGAGACCTAAACCCAACAAATAAAGTCCACCTGGCTGAATCTGGCTTTTATGTTAACCTATGCATTAACTACATTTGTGTTGTTCCAGAGACATTATGATATCTTGCTTACTTTGAACTCCATAAACAGGTTTTCTCATCAATTAACAGCATTATAGACCTTATCTACTAACGATCTACATTACCGTTCAAAAGTTTGGGGTCACTTAGAAATGTCCTTATTTTGAAAGAAAAACACATGAAGACTTTGAACTACTCAGAAATACACTCTATACGTTGTTAATGTGGTACATGACACTTCTAGCTGCAAATGTCTGGTTTCTGGTGCAATATCTACATAGGTGTATAGAGGCCCATTTCCAGCAACTATAACTCCAGTGTTCTAATGGAACAATGTGTTTGCTCATTGTGTCAGAAGGCTAATGTAATACATTTTTTTCTATTCATTTTCCAACAAAAGGTGCTAAATAAAAGTGTGACTTTTCATGGAAAACAAAAAATTGTCTGGGTGATCCCAAATTTTTGAACGGTAATGTCCAGGTGTAAAAATGTGTGGTAACTCATAACATACGCAAATAAATGTACAAACAGATCTATGTTTGGTGTCCACTGAGGATTGCGTTTTAAAAATGTGGAAATTAACATACTTTCGTACTTCCAATTAGTACTTTTGCCATAATAAATGTGCAAGATGGCATATTCACAGCCTATTGTGCAAAATTTGGGAAAGAAAAAAATGTAGCACACACACTGTGAACTACCAAATAATAGACCAAAGCTACCAAGATCTACCAAAGCAATTTCTGTAATGGAGACTGTCTCAGAATTTTGTTTTTTTTAAAGGAAAAGGCAAACCATGTCTTTTTCATGTATTTTCTATTTATTGTTTATTCAGTTATATCAATGTGCCTGCTGACATACTCCTATTCCTCTATCCAAGACCAACACTGAAAATGTTTTACTATGTTTACTTCATTAAAAAATTTACATACTGATACAATATAACCACACACACATTTTATCTATTTGTTTTAATGAAATAGACTCACCTGCATTCATCAGCTAGTTTTACAACTTCCTTTTTAATAAAAGTAGCATCCCATGTTTTATCCTTGAAACACAACTGCAGTACCAACACTGTTGTCTAACATTAATAACTAAACTATGTGACTATGTACAAGGTGAGGTTAAAATTATAAATATAATTATAATTCTGAAATAGCTACGGTCTGATGTAATCATATAAACTCTTTAAGATTTTTGTATTTTGTATTTAATCTCTATCTATATTAAATAACTGATGAAAATAGCTACTCTATCTGCCTGTCATGTGGCAAAACAAACATTTAGAAAATCTCATTACAAATGCAACCACAATGTTACCTGTGCAACAAAACTCTCATTTAAATACTGCTCACTCCACCGTGTTTGCACCTGTTGTCATTCATGCAATTATTTTCGCAAAAAAAAAAAAAAAAAAAAATCTATCAACTACAATCCCAGTATTTCAGGCCCTATGGATTTTATGCCTTTGGACATTGCAAAAAGAATTAATTGTGAGCTAAATTGGTTTGAAATATATGTGTGAAGCTAAATAGAAATGTGATATGTTCATGTGATATGAAGAGAATACAGCTGATGGTATTAGCCACTAAAGCACCAGAAAATGGAGAAGAGCTATTTAATTCATGGATCTATGCTATGATAAATGATGAAATAAGTGTTCTCTTAATTCCTTTGAGCAGTGTATATAGTAGGTTTGTACATGCACCCAGGGCTACACCTTTAACACCAAATGCTTGTGTTCTCAACAAAATAGTACTTGGCAGCTATAAGGCACAAGTTGGCACCTCGCCTATGTGCGCTCTAGTACCCCACCACCACCACCACCTTTGAAAAATTTTGTGCAGCGCACGCTGAGCTGACAATCAGCCTCAAGGTCTGCTTCTAAAGGTGACTGCAATGTCCTGAATCAAAGCTCTACTGTTGCTCAATCTGCCTTTTCTTACAATACCATCAATGATTGGAATAGGCTCCCTGACAGCATGGAAAATATTACAACCTATTAAATTTGCTCGCACAAAGTGAAGAAAATTGTTCCTGCGTACTCAACTCTGTCAGCATTAAATACAATGTTTTATTCTATTCACATTGGGTTTTACATGCTGTTAATAGTGTGAATGGGACATGCATGTGTATTAGATAATCTTTTCTGTACTTTATTATGTATTTTGATCTGTATGTAAATGTGCAAAGGAATATACAGGGCCTTTATTTCGGTCAATTTAGTCATGTTTTCTTAAAATAAGATTAAATTGTTTGACTATTTAATCATAATTGTTTAACTTTTTATCATCTATTTCTTTTTATTTCACATTCTTTGAAAAAGTTGACATTAGTAAAATGATCTACCCATGGAAAAGGATAATTCAAGATCATTCTACTTAATATTGGACTAATTGTACTAAACAGAAGATATTCTCCTGTGATAAGATTTCATTTTTTGCAGTGTACATTTAATGACCATATGTGAACCTGTATTTTGCGATATTGCACTTTTTTGTTTTATTGTTCTGTATATATGTTGTATTTTTCCATTGTATGGGCTGTATTTTGTGTGCCGTGTTAACCTGCCTGGGAACTGCAGAAAGAAATTAGTAAAGTGCTATAATCATTCATCTTATCTCTCTGAGATAAGATGCTTGCTGTACAAGGTCCCTGACAAACGTAATAAAGTGAAGCTGCTTTTGCTTAAAAAAACCTGAAAGTTGGAAAAGCGGCTATGATGTAGAGGATTGACGACAATCTGACATCCTTATATTTGAAAGAAAAATCTGACATCTGCCACAAGTAGGCAGGCTGACCAATCTGGTGCTAATGAAGGTAAAAACAGTGGACGGTCGGATGTATAATAGCGCTGCGTCGTGACATGACACCTCTCAAACCGGAGGCTGAAGATGTGTCATCGTATCAGGCCTTCTGGCTTCAGATGCCAGCACATCATACACTATGAAGAAGCTGTGGATGAAAAATATTACCAGAGTCACCCACATTCATATATAAATCAGTTCAGACTGCTAAGATTTAAACTGTTGATTGGATTGTGGGTATTGTGTTGTTTTTTAATAGTTTAGTGACATTTTAAGCCTATTTTATTCCATATAAAGAATATGCAGCATGCATGGTGGTCAAGTACACATCTATAAGATTCACACAATGTCTGGCATAAAAGTATAAGGTGACAAGTGTATGTATGAAATGGGATGGGTGCTGGTTTGATAACTAGATGCCCAAAAGTTCAACACCAGCAACTGAACATTTCACCACATTTTACAAATCTTCTTAACCCAACACATGAGCTTTCCCTTAACCTAACAGATCTTATACCACAGTAAACCTAATTAACAATGATTTGAAATGGTTGGAAAGGCCTAGCACATCTACTACAGATTCTAAAGACACTGTACTGACACACAAGGCAGTTTTAACTATTGTCTCACAATGGGAAAACTCATCCAACTACTGGTTTTAACATGCCCATCACACACAGCTCCAGGTATTTATAGCTCAACAGTCTCATTAAGTCATTTCACATGCACCTGTAATGTGTTGTCTATAGTCATGTCTCAATCAGCAGCACAGTGTGAGAAATGATGATTAAGTTTATGGAACTCATATGGAAACAGACCTTATAATAGGCTTCACAGTTAAAAATGAATTAGCCTGAAGCAAAGGATAATGAAAACGTGAAATAAACAAGCACATGCTGAATAGAATAGCAGGAACATGCGTACAACATTAATACAATGGAGCAGGCCAAAGCAAAGAAATGGTTATAAGTGAATGATAATTATGAATTGTATTGACTGTAATCATTACACCACCTCAGTCAACATGTGAACTTTAAAGAACAATTCTGTGTATTAGACTCATATTACATTATTTGTACATTTATAGCTATTCTCATCAACATGAGAATGTCAGTAAGAGAAAGAAAGAAAAATAAAAAAGTACACTGTAAAAAAAAAAAACAGTTTAAAAACAGTAATAGTAAATGATGAATACTTATATCACCACTAAAAAAAACAACCCTATAATAATACACACAAATAGTCTGGCTAAAAGTTAATATAAAGTACTGTTATTCTTTATGTATTCTCTATGTATTTTTTTCTGTATTTTGAGTAATACTAAATATGTAAAATGTGGAAGGAATTAACAAAGTTTAATTATGTACATCTCAACAGTCTCCTGAGCCTGAAAGTGCCACCAAAAAGTACAAAAATCTGCAATTTCTGCAGTTTTTTTTTTTCTTTTTTAATGTCTGCAACAGAGGGAACAGTTGGTATTTGCAACGGTTGCGCAGCATCAGTCATATGAGAAGGCGCCACATCAAATCACATTCCTTCAACACTATGAATTTAATTGCCCGACATCCGGATCATTTATGAGGAATTTCTCAGCAGCCTCTTCTCTTGTCTGTGAAGAGAGAGAGCATCATCCAAGACTGTTTAAAGGGCCAATACGTAATTTTCCGGATTCCAGATTTTGTTGAGGCTTGTAGTGTAATTTTTCCAAATGTTTAGCCATTTACGAGCTTTCATTAGCATTAGCTCAGGTAGCAGCATCAAACAGCCTTGGAGAAACATTTTTAACATGAAAATGTCTCAAGCAGTGTTTGTACCTTTAGTCACTGGGTCTTTTTGCTTTCAAGATGAACTTAATTTTTTTAATTTATTTTTTTAAAATTTCCACTACTTTATGACATCATCAACATCTTTTGTTATTATTTTGCCTATAAAATTTTGATGAATCTGATTGTTCTGTTTTATCTTAACATGTTACTTTTTTGTTGTTTTTTTGTGAATGTGTAATTTGATGTTATGGGCTGGGGACCTTGATACTTTTGTCATTTTTTCACATTTGTATTTTTCTCAACTTTTTCCCTGGAAAGTACATTTTTAACATCGATAAAAAAGGAATGACTAAATCTAGAGCAAAATGTTTATTTTTTTCACTTCTAGATCTATAAGCGTAACTATTTCTTTCTGATTTAGATCATTCATAAACTGAACATTTTATGGGTGTTTGAATTTGGGCAGACTTGCTGGTAACTTTTCGAAATGACTCTGGCCGGTAAAGAGTTAACCAGCAGCCCTGCATCCATTTATGAGGACTGAAAAACAAAATGTCACTCAGCTAACGTTAATGACGTGACAGCAGAGCTTTTGTCTCTGCATTCCACTCATCAAATGCAGCTTTCAAAAGACCTTGTGGGAGAAAATAAATAAAAACCTTGACTGGTCATTGAACAAAGACGTTATGCATACACAAAGACCTAAATTAATCCGACACATTCTGCTCTCCAATTAATTTCTGCTGACCTTTCCTGACGAATGACTGGATAATTAAAAGATTTGTTTTGTTTAACATTCCTGCTGCACTTCTCAAAAATGAGTCTGAGGGCAGGCCGCAAAGGGAAGAAAACAGCAGGGAATCCTCAAATAGGAGTGTGCAAGAACAGAACGGTCATTCTGATCTGCTACTGGACTGCAAAACCAATTTGACACGGTGTAGAAAATGTATGCAATATTTATTTTATGAATAATTTCAGAATCTAATCTGTTGATCACATTCATGTATATACAGTATCTGTATGTGTGAAAAGTATAATAGTATAGAGTTGCTTTAGTATTACACTTTCATTTAATTTCTGGTCGTTTTATTCTGATTAGTTCTATTACTAGTGTCGTGGTAAAAAACTAACAAGTGTGAGCAGATGAAATAGGAGATCTGTTGTTGAAGATTGGACATTTAGCCCCATTTCCATTGTCTGGCCGGATTTTCAATATAATGGAAGTGCACAGGGCATATTTGAATCCTAGTAGAAAAACTATTTCACTTTGTAAAAAACTGAATAAACACTGGTAGGAAACTTGGTTTGTAATCATACTGGCCCAGTAAGCTGTCCCATATAATGCTCCCTATTTCATTCATTTGTACTTTCTTTGAAAGGCCTGGAAATGATCTTGTAGCCTTAACCCTGTGTTTATTATCATAGCCATGACAATGAAGGTGGCCTAACTTTAAAGAAGTAGTAATTACATGATCAAACCACAACTAGTCATTTAATATGGACTCCACATCTATCCTTCCTTTATTTTTTCCTGTAAATGATCAATTTTTAAGTACATACTGTGAGATAATAATTGCAGCCAACTTATTGTAACTGTGACTCCATTCCAGCTGTGTGTAGTTAAATGTGTGAGGAGTAACTTGAATCTTCATTTCTGAGTATACATTCTCACTGTTCTAGTGTAAGTGTGTATGTGCGTGTGTGACTTTGTCTTAGTGTGATTATGCAAATGCAATTAGGGCCTCTTTATCTGTTCAAAGGCACCGGGATGAAAGCGAGGCAGTCTTGACCTGCTACACATCCCATCTTCTGTCTTGTGTTCAGCACAAGAATACCAATGTTCCCGCATTAACCTAGAGAGACAGCGGCGGGCGGAGAAGAAAACACACACACACACACACACACACACACACACACACACACACACACACACACACACACACACACACACATACACACACACACACACACACACACTCACACAAAGAAAAAGCAATATGGAGTCAGAGCTTTGTTAGTGGAAGGCGGGAAAGGTGAACATGAGTGGGCTGGAGAAAAAAAGCAAAGAAAAAACGGCACTAATTTGTGGAGTCAAATCAATATCAGGGTGGAGAGGTACTGAGAACGCTATTGAATGATAGATATGGAAACACTATGTTCTGCATGTGGGTAGTGTACCATCACATATACCATAAGAGGAGACTTTCAACATAACCGATGAACCAAAGACAACCTCACCCCTACTGTTTTTTATTATGATAGGATGCTTTTCATTATATCCCAGCAGAAAGCTATAGGTGCCTTCACCCCTGAAAATTTATGCTCAAAAAGAGTTCATTTCATGATGTAACAACAATAGCCTTTAGCTTTCTGTCCTCTGAATCACACACCCATATTTACAATCTTTAAAGTGAGTCACATCTGTAGATCTGCAGATTGACAGCTGTTTGAGAAATAAGTCAGCCATCAGAGATGATATTACAGAAACAAGTCTTTGGCACCTTGTTTTTGGGGTCAGTTATGTTCATAGTATGAGGAAAAAAATACCAAACATTGGCATGGTATTGTTTTTCCTCTTTATTTTGTATTTTTAAAATGTGGTAAAAAAGGAAAATTGTAAATATGAAAAAAATAAATAAATGAAATAAATAAATGGAAACAAAAATAAGAGTTCATTTGCAAAATAAAAAAATAAATAAAAGAAAAAAGATGAACCCCATTTTGGAAAAGAACGATTTTTGAATTTTATATATGTTTTTTAAATCTCTATTTTGTTGTGTCATATCTTCTTGGTCGGAGATACTGAACTTTGATGTGACTGATATCTCCTTGAGTAAATAATAAATCAATTTTTGATGATTTCCAAAAAATGAAAGAACTTTGGAGAGATTCTTTTTTTTTTTTATTTGACCTCCTCAGGAATCTTAAAGTTATTTAGTCCTATTAAGTCCTAATTGACCTAAATGCATAGGAATGGGCTGACCACCCTACAGAAGATAACAGAACCATTAAACATAACTATAGGGAAAGCAGGGTTTAGAGAAAAGGGAGAGAATGTTACGTGAACATCAGGCTGGACGACTGAGTGGACAGATACGCAGTCAGAGTTTATTGGGGAAGTCTTGGAGGGGTGGCTGGGACAAGGAGGTGATGACTGGAGCGGAGAGTTGAGGAAAAATCCAAACCAGGGTTGGCAAAGGCAGAACAGCAGCAGCAGAGGAGGCAAACTGGAAGGCAGAGATAACAGAGGTTGCTAGAGTGGAACAGAGCTAGACTTGAAACTAGAGCGAGCGTTTGCCTGCTGATACTGAGTAGCAGGTAAAACGATCTGGCGATGAGTGGCCAGGGAGCTGGGTAGATATCCACCGAGTAATGAGATGATTGGAGGCAGGTGTGCCAGGATGCCATTGTGGAGGAAGCACACACACACACACACACACCCAAGGGAGGGAGCACAATGGGGAAGAGACAGATGAACAGGGAAATCCTGGAGCTCAAGGAATCAAAATTGGAGCTGCGAAAGAGAAGACCTTTTCACAAAAAGGAAAGAGTAGAACATTACACAACATATTTTTTAAAATTAATTACCACCCAGTGTGACACAGTGGAGAAGTGGTTAGCGCTTGCCTCACAGCAAGAAGGTCACAGGTTAAACACCTGGGTCTGAGACTTTTCTGTGTGGAGTTTGCATGTTCTCCTCATGTCTGTGTGGGTTTTCTCAAGGTTTTCTGGCTTCCTCCCACAGTCCAAAACATGTGGACATGAGGTGGAGACACTAAATTGCTAAAAGGTATAACATTTTCAAAGGTGTGATCTAGGGTGTATCCCTGCCTCTCGCCTGTAATGCACTGGGATAGGCTCCAGCAGACCATCATGACCCTAGTGAGGAATAGGCAGGTATGGAAAATGACTGACTGATTAACCAACCACTCAACCACTACGACAATATCAGTGTTGACTGAAACAATAGTGACAGGACATCAATATGTCAGTCACTGGTGATTGGTAAAATTAGTGGAAAAAACATATTTTATACACAGATTAATGAATGTTTTTTATTAATAAATTTATTTTTAATTTGACCTGCTCAAGAATCTTAAATTTATTCAGATGACGAAATAAATCCTCTTGAGCCACAATGTTAGTTGAAACAGCTGGTTTCGGCTCCTTAGATGTGATAATTGATTGCTTTTCTTTGTGGCACATTCTTATAAACTGAATAACTTTTGGTTTTGGACAGGACTAGACATTTGAAAGTGTAATTTTTGTACTGTGATTTTAACATTTTAAACAGGTGGACTACATGTGACGAGGGGTCCCAGGTAGACTTTGCTTTATTTCAAGGGGTCATGAGAAAAAAAGGTTGGAAACCACCGGGTTAGAGTTTAATTATAGCCCATTCTCAAATAGAAATCAGTTAACATGCACAGTGTCAGACTGAATTATGAAGTGAAATGAGAGAGCAGGTCAGTCTGATTATCAGGCTAATGTGAGGGTACTTCCACTCCACTTTTCCACTTAATGAAAATGTACCACTTTTACAACATGGGCTATTTATTTATTTATTTTTGGTAGTTTTGACCATCATTTCTATCCATTTTAACAGTCCATTGCTAAAATATGGGGAAACAGTAGAACTGGGACCAGTAGGTCAAAGCAATAGCAGCTACTTGGGGCTAATATACAGTAGCTTGTAATCAAACAGCTCATCTTGTAACCACTTTGGACGTAGGAACTATGGGAAATGCATAATGTCATTTGACGTTGTGACATATTATGTATTGTACTGTAATGTTGGGTCATATTTTACCATAATGTCAGAGCCTTTTTTACTGCAATGTTGGGTTATTTTTACTGTAATGTCAGAGATTCTTTTACTATAATGTTGGGACATTTTACAGGCTGTTTCTGCCATTTGTCTGGATATTTTTACCAAAGTTTGTTAACACAAAACATGATCTTTTCCTATCCCTAAACAAATGTGTTGTGTATAAAACTACCAACCACCTTAACCACAGCATTATCAGACCATACATGTTTTGTAATAGAGTGGCATATTATGATTGTTTCCCAATGAGTTAATACTAGCAGGTGTAGCAGACCCCTTCTAACCCATATCTGATGGGCTGATAAAAATACATAAATACATACATGGGCTAGATGCATAAATCATAGAGATTCACCAATAGGACTTTGTGTTTGCCCAAAGCCAGAAATCTGCTCTCACTCTACTTGTCAGGTTCATAATGTTCCTTAAATCACATGTGCATGTGCCTGATTTCCACTTTGAGTTAGATGGATGTATAAACACCTGCAACCACCTGTTATCATATTGATACTTCTGCCTGCTATGACATGTCAATGAAAAAAAAAAAAAAGAAAATGAGCAGAAGTGCAATTTTACTAATCGTGTCACATCTGCGAGGTTCTCCAACAGCTCCAGCACAGCTGTCATTACATGCTACCCATGCCTTTAATTCAGCTCACGTACCTATAAACCATCAACAGCAGGGATATTTCAATCATCTTTATTTAATGTGAGAAAGATGATCAATGATTCATTTACGCCGCTCACACTGAAACAGACCTGAGGATGAAATGAAAAGGTCATTAATGGAGAAATTATGACCTGAATGTTAATGAAAAGAATGATAATATTTCACTTTTCATAAATAGCTATTTAAAACTGATCTTAGAAATGTGTGTTTGTTCATAGACAGCATTTTCATCATTTCAAATCACCCTGAGTGAAAATATCTGTCAGACACTTGTGTCAAAGCCGTTAATAACAACTGTTTTTAAAGTTAATAAAACTCTTAAGGAGGAGCAGCAAGGTCTCAGCTGGGAGAACTAATCCCCCCCTTAATGAACACAGAGATCAACATTTCATCTTAGGTAAATTAAAAATCTACAGCCCAGCACATAAGTAGGAGGTTAGGGTGATAGAGTGACAAACAAATGGAAGATATCATCAGAGTAATAGTGAAAATATAATGACTCTCATGCCTGTATGTAAATGACTAGACGCTACGAGTCAGCTGGTAGCGGAGCAGTCAATGAATGAGCTGGTGATGGTGAAGAGGCAGCTCATGCTGAACAGGAAATACAAGTGTGACTTGAGATATCATCAAATAATCAATTAAAAACAACAATTACTCATAAATATGTTGAGCAAATTGATGAGAAAGGCTTAAAACGACAGAAACCATCTTTTGGAAAAAAAATATATATATATTTCACATGCAGATAGATGTTTGACTTTTTTTTTCTTGCTTATATCCTATTTGCTAAATTGAAGGGGGCAGGATATATGATCTATGTTGCAGCCAGCCACCAGGGGGGTGAGGTTTTGGCATTTTGGCTTCACTTTTTGGATAGCTGTCAGGTTGCCTTTTTTTTAATATACAGTCATAGACCCATGCTGGAGACAGACTCGTCACTTGTTGGGCTTCATCACCTTTGTGAGGAGATTCTAACTTTAAACTTTGAGATTTATTCATTTAAAAGAGGGACAAAGCACATTAATGAATATTCCAGATGCACACTACCATTCAAAAGTTTGGGGTCACCGAGACAATTTTGTATTTTCCATAAAAAGTCACACATTTATTTACCACCATGAGTTGTAAAAAGACTAGACTATTTTATTACATTAGCCTTCTGACGCAATGAGCAAACAAATTGTACCATTAGAACACTGGAGTGATAGTGGGCCTCTATACACCTATATAGATATTGCACGAAAAAATATTTGCCAATAGAATAGTTATTTACCACATTAGCAATGTATAGAGTGTATTTCTGTTTAGTTTAAAGTCATTTTCATTGAAAAAAAACAGTTTGTTTTTTTTTAAGTGAAAATTTCTAAGTGACTCCAAACTTCTGATGTAGTAGTGTCAGTATGCCACATATAGGCTAATCTCCATCAGTAATCTCTTTAGCAAATTGTTTGAAAAACATAGATAATATAATTGCACACTGTCCCTTGGTATTATTGCACGATTCCACATTATCTTATAAATCCCTACATTATTGCACCCATGAGGAATTGAACAATTGTACATGGCAGTAATGCACTTGGTTGAGTTTATACATTGATGTTATTGCACAGAGACCCCATGCTCATGGATACAAAAGACAAGGAAAGGACAAAACCATACAAGTTTGGGAGAGATCCCCACTTACAAAAGTTTCAATTTGTTTTGGGGGCTGTTAGTGGCTCATGCAATGCTAATAGTTGAGTGAGCAATTGACAAAACTCTGCTCTGTTGATTGAGCTAGGGACAATCCTCATAGTTTTAGAAATATAGCCACATGTATCGGTTGTGCTTGCACATTTACATGTCCAATAACAGACTGACCATTAGCCTCCTTGTAGTTCATCTTAGCTCAGAGCATTGGCACGCAAATCTTTGATGAAAACACAAAGTACATGTGAGACTGATGTAAATGTCAATAGTTTTGTGGAGTGGAAATGGCAGGGAATCAAAGCTCTTTTTGGTTTTAAAACATTGCCTCAATGAATTTTTTGCATTTTCTGAAAAAAAAAAATGTAAGAGTGAGTTTCATACTCTACCAGTAGCTTCTGCCACACAAATACTGATCTACTGACTCCCATGAACCAATCTCAACACATTTGTTTGTGAAGCTAAAAACAACCAACACCATACTCCTGCCTCTGACAACTGTAGACATATTCCCAAAGTCCTGCTTGACAGCCAACTTTATTAATAGTATTTTTCTCCAACCAAGTCCAAAGCCAGCATGTCAACATCAGAATAGTCCCTGGTACACGCTGAGGTGCCGGGCAGTCATTCATTGCAACAATACAATGAAGTCATGCTGCTGTATTATCCATCATCATTAAGTCACTGTGAACATTAAGACCTAAACATAGGTAATGGAGCTTTCACAAGGCATTAATCAGCCACCACACTCCCATACACTTTAAGCCTCTCTTGTTTGATGAAACACACCTGTTTATAATGATGCATTATAATTCTATCAGTAAAATATAACTAGCAGTCACATCAGCACCCCCATCCCCCCACCCAAGTGTAATAATGTAATGTAATAGGATCACCAATAAAATGTAGAACTTTTAAAAATGAATACTGTGGTAAAACTGTTAATCTGACATTTTACGTTATGTTAGATCACATGTACATACATGTTATATTTTTGTAATATGATTAGCATCATGGGTGACACGGTGGCGCAGGGGTTAGCGCTGTTGCCTCACAGCAAGAAGGTCACAGGTTCAAGACCTCCTTGGTCCGGGGTCTGGGACCCTTCTGTGTGGAGTTTGCATGTTCTCCCCGTGTCTGTGTGGGTTTTCACCGGATACTCCAGCTTCCTCCCACAGTCCAAAAACATGCTGAGGTTAATTGGCAACTCTAAATTGCCTGTAGGTGTGAGTGTGTGAGTGAATGGTGTGTGTGCCCCACGATTGGTGACCATCTGGAGTGTATCCCTGCCTCTCGCCGTAACGCGTTGGGATTGGCTCCAGAAGACCCCTGCGACCCTAATGAGGAATAAGCAGGTATAGAAAATGACTGACTGATTAGCATCATCATGTAACTTTAAAAAGACTGAAAAATGTTTTTTTCTTTCTTTTTTCACAGTTAGCCAACACAGCAATTAACTTTAAGCTAATGAACAAAGGATCTATACTGGGGACACGGCTGCAACAGGAAGCATCTTGTAAGTCATTGTTTAACTTTTAGTTGAACATTAAAAAGTAATAAACTAGTGTGAAATATTTTTCCTTCTGTCCTCCATAATTTTTGAGTAACCAGCCGCCACCAACAATCATTTTAATGTTACGGATACTTGAATATAAACCTCAGGCAGCGCAGATTGAATATTAGAGGGATATAAATAACCAAAAGATCAATTGTTATTGTAATTTTAAAAGTAGATTAAAACAAGGGCCCTATGTAGTGATATGTTGTTTTGCCCCTGTCCCCTCCCCCTCTTCGCAACTGCCTCATTGAGAACTGAGCGGTGTATGCTGAGAGCTGTCTGTGGCAGTGCTCAGTGCCTGGTTAGGCAAATGAGTAATGAATAAAATAGACTAATTCATCAAATTCAGCTTCAACTTATTGAGTTCCTGCTTCACAGCTTTGAGACAGGAATGAGCTAGTGCACTGCTTTTCTACCCATTTAATATCAACGCAACATTGGAGGCAACAAACAACCTGCTGCTGTTTGTGGACGACTATATATCAGAAACGATTGGGTTCGTCTAAAACATTATTTTTGTCTTGTTGGCAGTATCAACAACTCTGCAGTCACCGCAGGTGAAGCCTGTGCTTTTAAAATGTCAACTGGCTTCGTCTCAGACTTTTTCACTAGCACATGCATCTTTCCTTGCATGTATATTATTATATGGCCATTATCCTGTCTTAAATTATGGTATGGCTGTATATCATTACTGGAGTGGAGAAAATGGGCTTGATTGGGAGCAGAGTTGGTTAACAAATAATTCATATGTATGAGTGGTAACTATTAATTCATAAAATAACAATGATTAATTAGCATTAATCATAAATGTAACACCACCTCTGTATCTTGGATCATTAACCAAACAGCTCAGATATTCTTATAAATGTGGTTGTTCTCTTATGAATGTCAATATTTTGTAGGTATCTGTTCCCCCCTAGGCCTATTTATCAGTCTACCTCTCGAAAATTACATGCCCAGACATGCACTATATCTCCACAACTACAGGGGTTTTCTGAATGATCTTGGGTTTAAAATAAAGCTAACACCTGTGGGATAGGTGTGGGACACAATCAATTTAAAATGATTGAGTGTTAAAGTACATCCAGGTAGAATGAAGCAAAAAAGTGAAAAAATTTACACCGCCCAGAAAAAATCCATCTATTTAGTTTTGAAAATCATGGAAAATCATGGGTTAGTAGCCCAATTCACCCATGGATCAGTAAAATAAAGTGTTATAAGTAATTGCACAAATGTTCAGCCTTGTAAAATGAACCAAACTGATTTTAGAGATCTTCAAAAATTAAAATAATAATTACATATATACCATTTAATTTGCTAAATAATAATTATAAAAAAGTACCATGATAAATTATATATAATAATACTATATAATATACAATATAATAACAATTATCTATCTATTTATGGGCACATATGCGTTGAGCTGGGCTGTGTCTGAAAAATAGCATAGATAAGACATTTATCGTTGTATCAGTAATCTATCGTTGGCGGTAGATAGATCAGTAATCTATCGTTGGCGGTTCATGAAAAGACTGAGTAGTGAGTGTTCATCTTATAGAGACAAGCTTGGTACCTCTGTGTAGATCAGAGTGTGAGCTTTCTAACAACACCCTGTTTACTGACAGAATATGGTGTTGGAGAAATATGATCAAGAAAATGCAGAAAGTTACAGATTTATGTTTACGCTATATTCTCATATTATTGCTTAGCGTTGCAATTATGTTTTGTTAAGCTAATGATGGTTGATAGAGACTTGTAGCTGAGTTTCTTGTTGATATTTTGGTGTGTTACGGCGGGGGCCCTCGGGGGAACAGGTTGATATTTCCGAGGTGAAAAATGTAAGAATTGGTGCACTGGGTCTTCTCAACCAAAATATTAATATGCAGAAATAATACAACTTCTCTTGAAACCATAAAAAGATGTATTAACATTAATGCATCAATTCAAGATCAATGGCATAAACCACAATGAATCACACAAGCAAAACTATATACAACAAAGCAAAACCAATGAGCAAGAATGTGTGTATTGTGTATAGTGTGTGTATGGTGAGGACTTCAAAGATGGAGGAACCTGAACCTCCAATATGAGGACGTACAAAGATTGGAGGCTTTAGCTAAACGTATGGTGAAAATGAAATGCTTGACTATGTAAACAAAACTGCGTGGATAGTGGTGTCTTGTTTTTGTCTCTTCTGTGTCAGCAAGAAACTGAAAGAGGCAGATTCCAATCTTATTGGCAGTGTTTATATTGATGAGATGTCAATTCTTAGAGGGAGAATAGCAAGCTTTTAAAATGCAACACATTGATAAGGATTAAACCAGTGATTTGGCAGTTTGTTGGGCTCATATGTCTATGAGTTAACAACTCCAACAAATCGTGATTTTTTTTTGGTTTTTCCCTTCAAGCTGCTCACATGGTTTTAATTCAATAAACGTTCCAATGATCCAGCAGCTATAACAGTAACATGCTGCTTATACAATTATGTGAATATCTAATGTTGAATCTAATATATCATATATATTAATCAAATGGACCAAAATAATGCATTTCATTGCTAACACACATACCTGTACTTTACCCATACAGTATCTATGAGTCTGATTACCACTTATGATGACCATTTAATGGACTGATAACATTTAAAAACAACTATTTTTTTCTGTTTTCTTTTTTTTTTTTCATTATTAAATGCCTCTCGATGTTGAGTTGTAATAATTTAATGTCAAGGTTATCAATGTATTTAAAACCCGTTCATGGCCTCAGTATGTTATGAAAACACACACAAAGGCTTTACTATATTTACTATATAGATTTTGATTTCAAAAAGAGACAGAGCTAATTCAGACTCAATCTTAAAACTGCATGTCAGTCAGTCATTTTCTATACCCTCTTATTCTTCAATGGGGTCGGGGGGGGGGGGGGGGGGGGGGCAAGAGGCAGAGATACACCCCAGACAGGCTGCCAGCCTATCGTGGGGCACACACACCATTCACTCACACACTCATACCTACAGGCAATTTAGAGAAAACTGAATGTGTTTCTTAAATACATTTTTTTTTTAAATTTAATCTATTTTTTCCGCTACCTTTTTCTCTTTGTGCAGCCCTGCACAGCCAAAAACCACCTTCCAGCTCCCAACAGTCGCACTGAATCGGCGGCATCATTTCAATGCTGAGTGCAGTAGATGACTCATGCCTTATTTAACAAGGCGGCCTCTCTGAACGAGCTCGGCTGGCAAAATAGATGAGGAGCTCTTGAGAAAATGAGCACAGAGGAAATGTAAAATGGAGGAGAGTCAGCGGGTTGTTATTTTTTTTTTTTCTTCTCCCCTTCCTGGCTTTTGGCAGAAGGAAGACGCTGGTGCTGGCACTCGCACCTCGCAGGGCACTCTCTCTCCGAGGAGACTTAATTTTGTCCCTGCTGGATACGAAGCTGTGGCCAAAATGACACGGAGGGAAATGCAATGTGACAGCAGCAGCAGCAACAGCCGTGGGGGAGGAGGGGAGGGGAGGGAGGCTGGTGTGTATGGGTGGTGTATGCTTCACAGAGATTTGAGGATTCTGTGTCCATGATTGTGTGTGTCTAGCGAGGTGGTAAGTAGAAAGTACCGTGTTTGTGTACAGGATGAGTGTGTAAAGTTTAGGTCGATAAGTATAAGTAGTGTATTGCCTTTCTAGCAATATTGTTTTTACTCATTTACTTATCAGACTCAAAGGGAAAATTATGCAATCACTTGTCATGCTAAGTTACTAACGTTAGTCTAATGTTACACATTTTGCCTGCAGAATTTACATGATGTCATCTTCTTGGTATCCTTTACCCTCACCTTGAATTTACTGCCAGATATAGTAACTATCTATTAACCCTACCCATGATAGCATATATATATATATATATATATATATATATATATATATATATATATATATATATATATATATATATATATATATATATATATATATATATATATATATATATATATATATATATATATATATATATATATATATTTATATATATATATATATATAAAGAGAGAGAGAGAAAGAGATGGATACCAGCTCCGATACTGACCAATCAGCTGGATCGGATATCGGATGAACGATGCCAATCTGCCAATCCAGTGTCCGATCCAGTCACGCATCTAGTTACTTTGATTCTATGTTTTAAAGCTGGTTACGTCATTACGCAAAGCAGCACAGCATTCAAGCAAACAGTAACATGGAGCCAGACCAAGTCATTTAGAAACATTTTAAAATTAATAAGATAACAAATCCGCTGCGTGTGACGTACAACGTGAAAATTGTGAGGGGAGGTAATAAAGTTGCTAAATAAACACCACAAACAACAACCAGCTCTGACGTGTGTCCCAGACTCTGAACGACCCGCTCACAAGCTGCTTATCAAGGATATGTTTATCACAGTGAGAAGTTCTGAATAGAGGGAACATGTTGGTCTAATGAATCAATGCTTCCTCTTCACAGTAGCAACCGTACACCAGGTAAAAAACACTAAAGAAAGTCCAGCACAGAAATGAAAAAACAGACAAAAAACACCTAAATACGACATATTCAGGACTGTATGTAATTGACTTTTTTTTCTTTTGCCTGTTTTTTTCTTTCGTTCTTGTATCAGGATGCAGCATGTGCATTTGGAGCTTATCGATATCAAGGAGCAAATGCTTATATTGCATATGTTAAAGCGCAAGATAAAACATATTCTGGACTGTATGTAGCAGACTTTTTTTTTTCCTTTTGCCTATTTTTTCTTGTGGTTATGTACCAGACTTTTTTGCCGTTTTTTTTTTCCTTGTACCGGACTTTTTTTTCCTGGTCCTAATCCTCCTAATCAAACTAGCCACTAACTAATAACTAAAAATCTAATAATTATGTAATAACCAATGAGCTAATGACTATCACATAACTAACAAACTAATGGTTATCTAATAACTCTCTACCAACTAGTTATAATTCTCTACTCTTTACCTAAATCTACTAACTAGTGAATAGTTATCTAATAACTAACAAGCTAGGCAAATAACTACTATCTCTACTAACTCATAAGCCCGCTAACTACCCTTAAACTATCGAATAGTTAACAAGCTAATGACTGTCTTAAAAACTCTGTACAAACTAGCTAATAGCTCTCCACTAACTAGCTATGATTTAATGAATAGTTAATAAGTAATCTAATAATTATGTCAATCAAGACCTGCTTCCCTTCACTGGATACAAAAAAGGAAGAAAGAAACAAGAAGACAGAGAAGGGAGGCACAAGGAAGAAAGGAGAAAAGAGACCGAGACAGGAAGAAAAGACATGGTTTGGGTCAGGGGTAACTATTGGGCAAGGGGACATGTCAAGCAAGGTGAGGATATGTTTATAAAGGAAGCTCAAACATATATGTTAATTGTGTACATGATAGATTGCCAGTGTGTAAAAAATTGTGTTTAAAGTTCACATACAGCATATTATGTGCCTAAAATATAGGCCTTTTCTCAATTCTAGTGCAAATAGGAGTTGACATCCGAACATTTAAAACCCCCTCTGACTTTTTCCAGTCAGCCATCCACCTCTGCGCCACTTATTCAGAGCAAAACCATGACCCCAGCCATGACACCGCCTGTTACACACCTTTTATCACCCATCCATAATCTCAATAATGCACTGCTGAATCTGTGCAGTAAAAGATGTTACTTACTGTAATGTATTTAATCATAGGTTGTGCTGTCTTTAGATTTACAGTAGCAATATTGTAACTGTAAAATAAAACAGAAGTTTAATTATAATGTACTTAAATCACAGTAAGGAAATTGGTACAGTAAAATGTTTTGGTGGAGCTGTTAACAACTCATGGACATCTGAAACCACTCACTAGACAGTGGAACACCAACCAGCTTTGAATGTGAAGTAGGGTCAATTTCACACAGGAAATTATGTTTTCCTTTCAGTTTTTCAGTTCTTATCTGGAAACATGAAAGCAAATCTTTCAGATCATTCTCTAACTCACAAGGTCAATAAGGTTTTCAAGTGCACGACAAAGTAATTAGGAAATTGTAGAAGTAAGACACTATTTAAAATCCATTATGTAAAAAAGGCCTTTGTCAATCTGTAGCCACAGTTAAGACCTGCCTTTGGTCAGTCTTAACACCTGTCTTCATCTGTCCTCAGAATACTACTGCTCTTTTATTGCATTGGACAACACCTGCAAAACCCCCACTGGTCCAAAAATAAGTGGAACTGCATTTGCTATATACATGATGTAGGTACTTGGCATAAAACGAAGACTTGCACTGGTGAAAACTGCTACAACTACTGCTCTATGACCATTTTAATGCCTTCAAGATATAGCCATGAGGTTCTTCAGTCTCCAGCAGTGCTAGTGTGTTGGAAATTCTCTTTTTAATTTTATCTTTACCTCCAGTTACCTTTCCACATTTTGATCCATAAACAGCCAAGTCCATAAATATTTGGACATTGACACAGTTTTAAACTTTTTGGCTTTGCACTGGACACACTGTCAGCATGCTTTAGTCAATTAAGTACAAGTCAAGTCAGGGGGAAGTTCAAAATATCACAAGTTCAGTAGTCAGGTGTGTGCGTAGTGGTCCTGGACAGCACACCTCATATTCTTATTGGATTATCACAACAAAATATACAACTTTAACTCCTAAAACACGACAAACAGCAGCAGCAGCAGGTCACGTTCATGTGCGCAGTCTTTCGGCCTTGTCACGTGTCTAATCACAACAACGCTACGGCATGCTCTAGCTAGTGTTAGCAACTTACCAAGTCTGACGAAAACAACAACGCATGGGTCCCCGACCACCTCTCTGCGGTAGCTACACTTCCAAGGGTCATTCTGTGTTGATAAGTGACTTAAAAACCGCAGTTTTTGTGACTTCTGACTGACTTTCTCTTCTGTGTTTCCCATTTTTACTGCTGCTCTGACTCCACACTGACTTCACTAGTATGAGAGGAAACTACTTTCTCTTAAAAATTCTCCATCCGCTACACACAATGCGACCAACAAAAAATGAGTGTGTGCTAAATATACTGACAGGATAATAACAAAAGAGGTTTAATGAACAAATCACAAGTCACAAATCACAAAAAACAAGTCACTTCTGAAGCCCACTTCATGTACAGAAACATTAAATTGTTGACCATGATAATAAGCAAGACTTTTCAACTGTGAAAGATGTCAAGTCAACAGTATGGCAGGTGTCCATAGCCATTCAAAGTCTTTAAAGAAGAAGTGATCTTTTAACAAGTTTATTATTACCTATAGTTACACATATTTAAGGACATCTTAATAGAAATCCGAGCAACCAAAGGCCATATTAATGAGCAATTCATTTTTAACAGAGTACTGTGATGTTGTAGTTTTTTTCCTGACATTGGATGGTGAATGTATAGTAAAATGTGAAGAGGAAAGCCAAGGTGATGAAGTCAGGTCTCCATCAACAGCGTCCACTTGGTCACACACAGGATCTCAGTTTCCAAGTTCAGGAAATACCAGGTCAGATGTCTATCAATTGCTCATTAGACTATTAATATTCCATTGACCAGGAAGAGACACTAATAGCAACTAAAACAATAAAAGACACACTATGCAATTTGGATCTGCCCCAAAATAGAATGGGTTCGGCCTTGGCCAATTCTACACTATATTACTAAGTTTCATAAAGACATAAAAATAACCAACTGATTATGACATTATGACGGCCTAGGGTGGCATAAACAGTGCTGAGTTAGCCAACAGACAGCTCTTACATGTCCTGTGAACAAAGCAGCAGATACAAAGTTAAGATCTGTACTGTTTAAGCATCATGTCAAGTTGTGATTCGTCTGATATAGAAACACAAGACATCCTTTAGCATCTGTATGAGATGCTAAAAATACAAATTACTCCAATGTAAACCCATCCACCTCATTATTAAGTGCATTCTGTTACAATTCACTGTTATTAGTGTTCATTATAATGATGTTTTGTGGTTTGACCTTATGGTTAAGGTTTCAAGGAAAGATCATGGATTTCCTTCCCAGTTCTATTTCACTATATATTCATTTTCAATTATTTGTTTTGATGTATTCTTCATGCTATCTGATTATTTTTTTTCTCTTCTCTGTTTATTGGCATATTTTGTACTTGCACTTTAAATATTCATTCATTCAATTATATGTAACATTGTTAGTTTTCTCTGCAGAGACAATGTTCCATTGCTGAAGTTGGGGCCCTTTGGTGTCCTGGGGGTGTTCCTGTGCCACAATGAAAGCAAAAATAGGACATACTTGTAATTTTGCACTATACTTGTTTGTTTTTTTTCCCCAAAAACACATTTATTTTAAAATGAAAAATATCCTAGTGTGATTGTTAAATGTTCCAGTGGTCTGGAGCACTGTGTACATTCTGCTTGTGCAAATTTGCAAATGAATATCATTGTGATTTTCTACAGTATCATGCTGATCACTATTGTTGTAATGCACAGTACTATACTGCAAATAATATTCATAGTAATTACCTGTGGAAAATAAATTACTGTGGATTTCACAGTGCTTGTACAAAGTCAGTGGCCATGTCATTACTGTTGACCTTTAGGAGATGTTAGATATTGGTTCGAGATCATGGCAAAGGGAAGTTAATGTTTTCAATAAAGCCTGCGGCGCTCTCTATACATACAGAATGGAGTGTTGATTTGATCCTAAAAGTTTTCATAATGGGGAAGAGAGTATCAAGTCAACCCAAATTTGTCCTTGGAAAACCCTAGTCCACCTGACTACTCCCTTGATTGTCCTTTTTCTTCAGTCGCAGACCCCTTTCTGTGTGTTTCCCCACACATTCTGTCCTCTGTGAAGATGTCATTATGATAGTATTTTTGCAGGTTTACTGCTTGGCTAGATAACATATCCTGTTATGGGGAAAGCTTGGGGGAGTTGCTTGAAAGAATGCATGGGAAGGATTAAGTAAGCTTTCAAGCTGACCATTTTTCTCCAGGCTTGACGTGGAGCTTACATATGTCAAGCAGGACCTGGAATGATTTCTTAGCCTGCTCTATACGCCTCAGTCAGCCATGCAGGTCATACTGGGGGAATGCTTTGGTGGTACAGGTGGGGGATTTATTCATCTTCATAATGGTAATGCTTGTTGTTGTTTTTTTTTTTTTTTTTCTGATCTAAATACATGGCATGTTTGTGAAGGTAAGTGGTACATATGCAGTATGCTTCATGGTACATTTAGCATTTATAGTTGTATAAGAAGGTGTAATTGAAGCACGAAAATTATTTGTCATGCTCCTCTGCGGCACTTTTTATTGCACTTGGTACCCCTAAGAATCATTTTACCACATGCAGTTCTGATGGAATTCTATAGAAATCCCACAACAGCTGAAAGAGACACACTAAACCAAAAAAGGCCAAATCTCTGAAACATGAGATAAATGTCCTTATTCAGAGGTGGTGGTTTGATAAATGCAATGTTTCACGAGCGGAAGGAGGGCACTGTTTCAGTAGGCTGGTTAAAACCATCCTGATCACACGAGTTTTCTCTTTGTCAAGGTCAATGTCAATCTGGACTTCTCTCTATTGAATCTGGACTTTTCTCTATACTTAAACTTCTCAGGTGTACAGCAATACAACTAGTAAGTGTGAAGGCAATCAGAAACAGTTCATGAGATATGTAAATAATACATAGTATTTACTATAGTAAATGTATCATTGTAATTTGGACTTTTAAAGAGATATTTAATCATAGTATTTTGTTTGAGTCATGACATGACCTGAGGCATTGCCTCTGGATACAGATTACAGAGGCTGGAAATATTATTATGTAGTGGGGTCAGACCTAACAATATTTCTAACAACAGCAGATGTAACTTCATTAATGAGGGAAAATGACTTGGGGACAAAGGTTTAAAAAAAAAAAAATCCACATACACACAATAAATTGCCTTAGGCAAATCCTTGGAGGCAAAATACCCAGACACACAATCTATTTCTTGCTTACACAAGGGTGTACCCACAAAAATTCATTTTAGTAATATCAGGCTTGATTTGGGCTTATTAGCTTTGCAGCATTAAAAGTTCTTACAAGCAACAGCTGTTTCCCCGGTGTTACCTGAGGGTTTGACTGTTTCAGGAAATACAATTACCTCTATCCCCATAATTAACATGGAATTCTCAAGGAATATTAACTTCCTCAGCAAGTATAACGACCCTTATCAAGAGTGAGTTGTTATGTAGTCTCACTCAGCTACGGGCCAAACTGATGATATTATTATCTCTATTATTATCTGCATTATGTCCCCTTTTTTTCATTCTTCATTGCAGGAATTTATTTTACATAAACTTACACTTGTTGACATATATTTTATTTAAGCATTTAAGCATTTTGCTCATAATATTGCAGTAATAATTGCTGCCACATCCAAAATTAAAATGAATATAAAAACATGTTTTGCATTTACTTAACCACTAAAATATGTTATACTGTTTGGGTGTATCTTAGTTTTCTCAGTGGTTCAAATGTATGATAATAATTGATATATTATACACGGATATTAGGGCCATGCATAAATAAAATGTTATATAAAAATATATTAATCCAACAGAAACTTAAATAATTTCATAATGATAAAATAAATCAAAATGTCAAGAAAAAAGTTAAAAAGAAATGGCATTTCAAAATTAAGAAGCTGAACTTTTAAAAATAAACCAAACATGAGCGCATATGACAGACTCAAAAAGTGAATGCCTTGAGGTGAATTCTACTACAGAATTGACCTTATTAAGAAGAAAGTAATTATCATTATATTTTTATATAAGTAAGACTTTCATTCGTGCAAACTGAAATAGCTATAATGGACAGATAAAGGGAATTAATGGTTACATATGTGTGGACCATAGAGGATAATTGTTTTGAAGACACAATAAGACATTTGATTATATTGTCTGAACAGGAGTTGATTTTGACGACATTTTGACTTCACTCTTGAAATACAAAATAAAAAAGTGAATAAATAAAAAAAAAATAATAATAATAACAATAATTCAATGAATAACCAAATGTACTTCCCTTTATGGTGGGTGTCGCAGGGGTTAGCGCTGTTGGCTCACAGCAAGAAGGTCGCAGGT
This sequence comes from Lepturacanthus savala, assembly GCA_030544235.1. NCBI lineage: Eukaryota > Metazoa > Chordata > Actinopteri > Scombriformes > Trichiuridae > Lepturacanthus > Lepturacanthus savala. The sequence goes on along the minus strand of CM060464.1, from coordinate 24,082,856 downwards.
TCAAGACCTCCTTGGTCCTGGGTCTGGGACCTTTCTGTGTGGAGTTTGCATGTTCTCCCCGTGTCTGCGTGGGTTTTCACCAGGTACTCCGGCTTCCTCCCACAGTCCAAAAACATGCTCAGGTTAATTGGTGACTCTAAATTGCCCATAGGTGTGAATGTGTGAGTGAATGGTGTGTGTGCCCCACGATAGGGTGGTGAACTCTCGCTGTAACGCGCTGGGATAGGCTCCAGCAGACCCCTGCGTCCCTAATGAGGAATAAGCAGGTATAGAAAATGACTGACTGACTTCCCTTTATTTTTTTAAGCCTGGCCCTAATACACCATCATAAATACTGTATTCCGTTAAACAAGTGATTCAGTTTGGTGACCTTTTGGTTTCCTTTCATTGGAAAGTAAAAATTACACTTGATTGGGTATAAATGATCTTAACAGAGTATTTATTTTTATGTTAGTGTCTAGAAGAGAATATATTTTGGCAAGACATAGCCTGTCATCTAGTCCAGCACCACAGATAGAGGACAATGCAGCTGTGTTGCGTTGACAAGCTATGACAAGTGACACAGCAGTGCTGTGGCTTGGTGCTGGCTGTGGTCCTCTATTTATGCAAATAAGTCTGATTTAACCTCTTAAACCCAAAGCTGCTTTGCCAGGCCTCTGCTCGAATAGGTAAGCCTTGTCAGATTTATGCAGGGGTGTAAGCATCAAAATAGATATTATTGGGTCTGAAAAGGGTATTTGCTTGCCAAAAAATAACTCTACAACAAATGAAATTAATGAGCTTTTTTTTGGACTATACTTCAACAAAAGAAAACTAATGGCATTCTATTAGGATTGTTCATATTTTACCTTGAAAAATGAATGTGATGACATTAAAACGTATTTATAAATATTATATTCCAATTCTGCCAAGTTCCTTCTGCTAGATCACACTTAATCTCACACACTATATCTAAATCAAAACCATAGTCGAGAAAATAATTTAGATCAGTATTTGAAAATGGATTGCCAGATTTTTTTTTTCCTTCTAATTTGCCTTTTAGGGTTTCCATAGGTTAGCCATCACAGTACCTATGTACCTACGCAGTTATTTTCCAGTCACTGTGTCCCAACGCCAGTGGATGAAGTTGAGGTGTGTGATCCCAGCATTCACGGGCGTGGCAGACCTGAAACACCTGAGAGAGAAATAGACAGGTCTATTCAGAATATCTGAGGAACATCAGTGCAAGTAACACATGGATATTTCCAAAGTAAAGGGCCCTAAGCATGCTGAGAAAATGTAAAATAGGACTATAGGAACATAGGACTATGATGGCAGAGGAATATAGGGACACAGAAGGCTGGTAACATAGGACTGTGGGGACATATGACTATGGGAACTTAGTCAGGAGCCTTAAGCATGCAGAGAGTTCTTGATAAAATACAAACATATAAATGGCCTGTAACCGAAACCTCAGCAGCCATTAATGGTAACATTAGCATTAACATGAACATTATTTATTACACCGAACAAAAATAGATGCAAACTTTTGTTTTGCACATTCTTCAGGTGATGAAATAAAAGATCTAAGATGTGTTCTATGCATGCAAAATGCTTATCCCTCTCAAATTGTGTATACAAATTAGTTTAAATCTGTCAGTGAGCACCAATTACGTAAAAATAAAAGAAAACAATGGTACTTTTTTTTAGAATATCCAAACACATTAAGGTTTTGGACAATTTAGCAGTATTTTATCAATACGGTCAACAGCAGCCATAATTTTAATTGGTATTGGATCTAAATAGAAATCAGTGGTATTGTACATTACTATTAATTATGCACAGCCATTGAAGAGTGGACCAAGGCAACCACCAACAACCTGATCATTTGATCAAGGCATTGTTTCACAATGTGTGACTCAAATGGTGGTCACACCAGATGTTGAGTGGTATTCTGCCAGAATACAAACAAGCCTATGCATGATACATGCTGTGCCATGCTGTTCCACATGAAAATACTGTGCGTGAAACTGGGATTCACCTATGTTTCTTACAGTACAGCAGGTCATACAGGTCAGAGTTTAGAGTCCAGACATGAAATCTATGGGCTTCCTGAGGCTGTAAATTCACTCTCACACACACCCAGTTATCTCAAAGGCCAACCATTTAGACCCTCAGGTGTTGTAAATCTTGCTCCTTGGCTCCCCGACAAGCCAGACGCCAGGATTACAATTCCACATCCATCGCTCACACTAAAGCTTCTAATTCCCTGTTACACAAAGCAGAAACAACCCTCCCTCGCAAGTGCTCCAAAAAAGTCAAGGGATGAAAAAAAAAAGTACTTCAGAAAGTATTTTGTATAGGAGCCAACGGCCTGCAGTGACTTTGCAATGCTTTGATGAATAGTAGCTGCTACAGCACAGCTCCCCACGTTGTTCCAGTGAATTCTGCACAAAGCTGCTCCTGATGTGCCTATTAACACTGTGTTAATCACCAGCAATTAGCTGAGCCCCACACCTGAACATATGCCACGCCGACACACAGCACTCCTTCACTGTGATGGAGGGAGTGGGGAGAACACACAGAGCTTTAAACACCCATTTCCATCTACAGTTGTTTACTTAATTCAATGTTCTTACTTAATTCTATTCTTGCTGTTGTTTTTATCCAGTGACTTAATATTTCATTTTTTTTCATTTTTCAAAATGAAAAAGACAACAGTCCTATGTCTGTTGACCTACAGGCATAGGATATAGGACTATGGGATCATAAGACTATGGGAACATGGGACTCTGGGAGCATAGGGCTAGGACTATGGCAACATAGACCACTGGAAACAAAGGACTAGGACTCTAGAAAGATAGCATCTTGGTAACATAGAACTCTGTGGAGTGGACATAGAACTCTGGGCACATAGGACGATGACAACAGAGGACTCTGGGAACTTGGGACTATGGGGACATAGGACTCTGGGAACATAGGACTTAGACTCTGGGATCATAGGTTTCTGGCATCATAGAACTCTGGAGACATAGGACCCTGGGGACATGGGAACATTGGAATCTAGGGACATAGGACGCTGGGAAAATATGACTCTGGGAACATAAGACTAGGACTATGGGAACATAGGGCTATGGGGAACATATGACTAGGATTATGGGGACATTGGACTCTGGGAACATAGGAGTAGGAGTAGGGAATATAGGATCCTGGTAGCATAGAACTCTGAGGACTATGTGACATAGGACTCTGGAGACTTAGTTCTATGTTCCCAGAGAATGTTTAAATGTGGCTTCTGCTGTAAATTCAAACATATTATTGTGAAATAGCATCTTCACATTACTCTGTAAATTTAAATAATACTTAATGAAGCTTTTGTCAGGATTTTGGGACTGTAATTACTGTTTTGTCCATGTGGGATCCTCAGTGTGCATGATTGCAGGTCACTGTCTCTGTTTTTCTGTGTGTTGTGTCACTGATTGTATGATTGTGTCCACCTGAGCCGTGTTAACATATCTTTTTGTGTGTTCCTGAGTCTTGAAATGATACTAGGCCATTGCATTACAAAAGTTGAGTATCTGAGTGTTTTTATTTGTTTCCTGGCTACTGAGCCTTGCTAAAACCTATTTTAGTGTTTAGCCTGTTTAGTTACTTTTTGAGAAACTGTTTTGTATGCTCTCAACATTTTTTTTTTTCTTGGATGATTTGATGGATAATTTTTGCCTGGCTTATCAAGTAAAGAACATCTGAACCTTACTGGACTGTCTCTGTCTCTGCGCCTGAGCGTTCCCTGTCACTTCTAGCATAAGGGTAAGGTTCGTGACTCTCACACAGGAGACCTGAGTTCGCTTCCCTGAAGTCCTTACAGCTTTAATCAAACCGAAGTGTCTTAACTTATGAATTGAAAGATTATGAAGGTGTGACTTATTTATGGATATTGGTTTCATGATGCATATAAATCACTCTCCAACACATGCAGTTTGAGAAGAAAGACGTTTTATTTTAGCGGCCCCCGGAAATCTTCCTTTCATTTTGACCAGAATCGGACCACATCTCGGCTCACAGGACACTGTCAGGGGTAAGTCAGTGAGAGTGTATGACACTGATGATAGGGATGCTATACAGATTCATGTCAAAAATACCGAACTATCCCTTTAACAAGATGAACTAATAATACTTTTTTGGTCACACACCAGACGCTATCTTTTGTTACTAATGCCTAGAAATGTTTTGTAGTCAATTATCCTCTTTCATCTAGTAGTGTTGCTCAAACCAGATGGTAACTTTAAGGCTGAGCTGGCCAAATCTGCACAGAGCCAGTGCCAATACTTTTTTTCATGTTCACACTTTCAGCCATCCGACGCCTACATGGAGAACACACATGTGCTCACAATTATTTACATTCACCCAAACATGAGAATGTAACCAGAGGAAGAAAAAAAATAATCGTCTGAACTTGACATTCAGACTCTGAGTTTAAAGCTAATTTATTCACACGACTTTACACAACCACTTAATTTCTGCACCTGTTACACACACGTGTGCACAGATAATCACACACAGATATTTTATGGAGAAGGTAGCAGAGGTTGTTGCTAGGAAACCATTGTTGAATGGCGTACAGCGTTAGCATGTTTGTGACTGCTGCCTCGCCTCTAGGTATAGCTGGGATTTGGAGGTGAAGTGGAAGCGGCTGAGAAGATAAGACCGGAGAAAGCGGTGCTTAGTGCTCGAGAATTGCAGGGATCAAGCTTAAGGGAGAAAACAGTCGGTGAGCTTGATCCTATTCTGCCTGTCCAGATGTGTTTCTCTTTTTTTACTGCACTTCTTTCAGATTCATGAGAACGTCTGTGTTCGCTGTAGCCAAAGCACAGATAGCCTTCCTTCGCTCTTCACTAAAGCTGAAGAATTAATTAGATAAACCTCAGAGGATCCAGCAAAGTGCAAAGAAGAAGTCGTTGGTTTTGGAGTAAGGTGGAACAGGTGAATAATGTTTGCCAAGTTACGTGCACATGCACACACACACACACACACACACACGTAGAGACCAGCACCTACAGAGAAAAAAACGTTTTAGACTCGTGAGCACATTGTGTAGCATATAGAAAGGCTATAATGCTGCCATAGCATGACTTTTGATGTTGATTATTTTAATTGGTCAATAATTTTAATTTGATCAAAATTATTTGTTCAAATGTGGTTAAATGTTAAAATGCAGTAAAACTGTCAATCTTAATATCAATATCAATTATGAAAGTAACAACAATCTTGACAGTAGAGAATGTTACTGCCCCTTCAACACCCCTACTTCCCATGTCTTGGGACCATTGCACCAATTTCCATTGTTATGTGCATTAAGTGGATACCAGCTCATACCTATGGGTTAGAAGGGGGCCTGTTACATCGGCTAGTAGGTGCTTTGTCTCACCTGGTCTTCTACCCCTTATCGGGGTAGGGGTATGGGCACAGTACTCTCAGCAGAGAAGGCCAGACTTCTCTCACCCTGGAAGGACACCTCCTGGTCGGACATGCCCAGAATGCCTCACCAGCGAGGCATCAAGGAGGCATCCTCACTAGTCATCGCACCTGGCTCCTCTCAATTTGAAGCAGCAGTTCTATTCTGATACCCTCCTGGATGGGCTGAGCCAAGCTTCTCACCCTATCTCTAAGAGAAAGCCCAGCCACCCTGCGAAAAAAATTCATATCAACTGCTTATCCTTGCAATCTTAGGTCACTACCCAATCCTTGTGACCATAGGTGAGGATAGGAATGTAGATTGACTGGAAAATCGAGAGCTTCCCCATTCAGCTCAGCTTCCTCGTTGCCATGACACACCGATGCAGAGCCCACATCACTTCACATGCCGCACCGATCCGCTTGCCTCATGCTCCATCCTTCCCTCACTCATGAACAAGAGCCAAATATACTTGAACTCCTCCACTTGAAGCAGGATCTCATCCCTGACCGAAAGCTGCACCCCACCCTTTTCCAGCTGAGAACCATGCCTTAGATTAGGAGGCGTTGATTGGCATCCTAGCTGTTTTGCACTCCTGCTGCTATCCAATCGGGTCGTCCGCACAAAGCAGTGACCCAATCTTGAAGACACTGAACAACTACTACAAATTCTGTCCACAAAGGTTATGAACACAACCAGTGACAAAGGGTAGTCCTGGTGAAGTCCAACCCTCACTGGAAACAAGTAGGTGCATATGAAGCTATGAACTTATGAACTCCTATTTGAATAAGACCATAATATGTCACTATGTTAGAAAATAAAGCAGTTTTATAGTGTGGCAGTGTTGTTAATGTCTGGTTAGGTTTAGCCACAACACTTGGCTAAAGTAACAACTTATCTAAGTAACAACTTAACCAACATCCCTACCTACATCCTCCTGCTAAGGAAGGCTGAACTACATCACTTTCCCTGGTCAGACTAACTAGATGTTGTCACCAATGACTGATAACAGCCTTCTGAACCTACTAGCAGATGTAGCAGGCCCCTCCTAAGCCATATCTATGAGACTGATAACCACTAACACTCGTTCAGTTGAGTGATGATATTTGAATGTTCATTCAGTAATCTCAGAAAAACTGAGCCACTGTTGCTTCTTCTAAGTAATGATACATAAAAACACATTTCAGGCTGCAATTCCATTTGTATAATGATAGTGAAACATGGCCTGTGAAGACTGCTGTGTTAAGTCTTTCAATAGAACTTGAATCGTGTTTATAAAAATGTCCATCCATGGTTGGTAAAAGTGATAAAATCGTTTTGCACAGCTCCAAAACATGGGTAGACAAAACCAGTGATTATTTCTAAAAAAAAAAAAAAGGACCAAATAAAGCACTATAACAAGTCTAAGCACATCATTTTCTCCTGAAAAAAGAAATGAGTGTTTCATTTATTTTATTTTTATTCACTGTATAATTTGCCTCGGAACTATTTTATTCGTTATAGCGCTATATCTGCAATCTAAAGTATTGTCTGGGTTATTTTTAATGAATGGGGAATGGACTGCATTTGTATAGCACCTTTCTTATCTTCCCACTACTTTAAGCACTTTACACTACATACCTATTCACCCATTCACTACAGATTCATACATTGTTGGCAGAAGCCGCTGTGCAAGGTGCTTCCAGCTCATCAGGATATAACTAATGCTCATTCACACGCATTCCCACACTGTTGGCACAGCCTTCGGGACCAATTTGGTGTTCGGCATCTTCGCCCAAGGACATTTTGACATGAGCCCCTTTTTACACAGCCCGTTCAAGGCGGGAATATTGCACTGTCATGCTGCCTCGCCCTTCTGTGTAAAATGGGGTAGGGGTCAGAGTTCTTCTGCCATCAAGCTGGCAGTGGAGGTGGACATTTTTTGATGACATTCTCTTTGATTTATCCTACCATTATCTCCATATACACACTGTTATAATGTAATAAACGCTCACACATGTTATATCACACACACACACACACATACTTCTGTCTTGTGTTCAGCACAAGAATACCAATGTTCCCAAAACACACACACACACACCTATCACCATCGCCAATCCATGAAACTCTGCAACAACAGTGTCATCATATATTATTATCAATTAAATGTGCATTATCAGTGGATATCAACCTTAATTTTTTCCACAATATGCTGCTATGCTGCTATGAAACAATTTGGTTTTATAGTGTGACAATTCTTTTGTTAAGGTCTGAGTAGGTTTGGACACAAACCACACTTGTTATAGGTTAGGAAAAGGTCAGGAAAAGGTCACACATTTTTATCTGTTTGAAGATGTTGAAATGGTTGGTTAAATGGGAAGCCAGTAGTCATCTCTGAATTCTTTTGCAACATTTCCAACATTTTAACAACTTTTCCATCCTTCACACACCTGTCAATGTCACCAAACCATGAAGCCCTGCAACAACGGTGTCGCCATGTATTGTGTCTAACTACTTTCAAACAAACTGCTGACTGACATCTTATTTAATTCAGTAAAGTAAAGTTTAACCATGTATTATACTTGTCAGATAGAGTAAAAAACAATTTGCAGGTAGACAAGACAAGTAGAGTTTACAAATGGGAAAAAAAAGATACACGTCACACAAGATGTTAAAGCTGGTGTGTCACAGATTACAAGCTGGCTTGTTCGGTTCAGTAAAACAAACACGAATTCTAGCAAAGGTGGAATAATGGGTAGTTTTCTTTGCACCATTATGGTGGGTCCCCCATGTGTAAAAAGGACCTATGGAGACAGATAAGAGTTGTTCCGCCATAGGAAAGGCAGGTAGTCAAATTGGCAGATCAATGCCTGCACACTGAACTAGGTGTGTGAAATTTTGACAACATGCTATATGTGGCATTATGCGTGTGAGGCACCTTCTTCGCTTCAACTTATCCTTCAGGGTTTGCTTTTTGCCGTATACACACAGCTGAAACATGTTGGAAATAACATTACACACATACAAGTTACAACACATACACACCAATGTGTTGACAGCTGTCAGTACAGGAGATATAAATTTGCCAGGCAGAGTAAAGAGATTCATAGGTAGGAGGGACAAACGGCAGAGTCACAAATCAACAGTACATATACTTTGTTACTTAATTAGAAATTTTGCGTATACTGCAGTAAACATTTTCACACATTTAAACAACCCATTGGTTTGTTCCATCGCACCTGCACATGACACAAATCCCACACTCAATCCTGTCACATATAAATTCATACTCCATCAACAACAGGGCACACGTACGTAGCCCCGTTTCCATGGCACAGACTCAAGAGAGCTCCAGTTTTCATGCCTTGACTTTTTGCACCTTTACAATACTCATAGGCAACTAGTCATCATATATTTTGCTCAATGAAACATGTGTTCAGTACTTCACATATATGTTTTATGTTGTTTTTTATGTATTCTCATTGTACTAAAATGCACTCATTTTTCATGGGCTGAAATGCATGATTCCCAAATATTTCAACATTAACATTTTAAAGGGGTCCTATTATGTAAAATACCTTTTTCAGTGTTCATGTTTAAATATTTAGGTCTATAGTGTTCCTGCTAATGCACAAACTGTGAAATACCACTGATTCATTCTGATGTGATCTGGTCTTTGTAGTGTTACTGAAACCTGACCGAACACAAGCTGTTTAGATGGCTTATGTAGCCACCCCCTCCTTCCGGAATGCTTGAACTTGACTTATGTTTCTCAAACCGGTCCCAGTTCTCTGGAGGATGGAGCATTTGTGACTGCACTAGGTGAATCACAACATAGTGGGTGTTTTAGTAGGGAAGGGAGGGGAGAAAACAGGGTTTTTCAGAGTGAGTGTGTGGGAAGGCAGACTGCATTGCTGCTACAGCTCTAACTAACTAGGCACTTTTTGACGCAACACTATATATATATATATATATACACATTCATCTTCTATACCCGTTTATTCCTCATTAGGGTCGCAGGGCTATATATATGAAGATGCCACCTCTACAAAAAATGCTGATTAATCCAATGTAATGTTCTTTTCACTATTATGGTGGAATGTCTGTAAAAAAAATAAATAAATAAAGTTTCATAATCATCCTGTCCATCCAACCTCAGATGACTTTCACAAGAATTTTTTACTGTTGTGACCTTGTAATGTAATATATGTGATAACAAATGTCAGGTTCTTGTCTTATCAATATTGTATTTTGGCTTCATAGGGGAAAGAAGCCAATCATAATGTAATCTACTGACTCTGGCAATTATGAGGTTATTAAATAAAAATAATAACAATGCAGACATCTGCAGAAAAAAGGTCACACTCACCGCAAAGTGGATGCGGACTGGGTTCGGAAGAGAAGTCACAACATTTACAGACATGTGATACAATCATGTTGTGAGCATAGACATGAGCACTGGATTCTGGATACAAATGTAACTCATACGCTTTTACACAGACACGCTGGGGCACATTTGTGGATTTGGATGATGTGAAAAAAGAATGTGTGTGCCTGCATCATCATCACCATCACATACACACACAAACACAGTGAGTTTTGGCACAGCACGATATCCCATTTCATGGCTTGGCTGGGAAAAGCCTCAAAAACAGGCAATGTGTGAAAACTCAGCCTTTTTTCCACCTCACAAGCATATCTGCTTGTGCATGTACTCTGAAATGTTTAACACTGCATGCAACAATGTAAATTGGACACCCCCCTTTGGAGGTGGCAGAGGCGAGGGGTGGAAGCAGAGCAACGGATTTAGTGTGTTTGCAGATTTGTGTGTGTGTGTGTGTGTGTGTGTGTGTATGAGAAACAGTGAGGATGGGGTCAAGGAGAGAGAACAGTAGTGTATTTCCATACCAAAGGCGACAACTGTAGTTCCAGCAAACAGTTTATTTCTGTCTCCCTGCAGCCCTGGCGGGAGAAACCCTGGCGATTGTCGGCTTACTGTTTTTTTTTTGTTGTTTTTTTTCTTCTTCTTCTTTTTCTCCACACCGCTCCTAATTGAGAGCCCTTTTTGGTAGGTTGAGGCCCGGCCATCCGGGAAGCGGCAACAAGGATGTGAGCTGTCCTCTGAGGGAGCCTCCAGCACCCTGAGGAGCCCCTCTGACAAGCCTGTAAGCCTCTCCTCAGACCCCGCTGTCTGAATCCACCAATTACTACTTCCACTGTCTGTCCCCTCTTCCTCTCTTTTTTCCCCATTTCTCTCCATTTATCCTCCTCATTCTTATTCCCGCTCTTACTACTTCCTTTTTTCTTTGCTTCACCTCTATTTCTACATAACCCCAACCACACACACACACTTCGCTCCCACTCTGCTTTCGTTTTCTATGTACCTCTTTCTCCTCCCAATTTCCTTCCTCATTTGTCTCTCGTTGTCTGTCATTTTTCACAATGCAGCTATCCCGCCTGTTGTGGTGTGGGTGGTGAAGCCCCATCTACACCCCATTAGGCTCAGAGACGGACGGATATTTTTTTTTTTTTTTTTGTGGCAGGGTGCTTGGCGGGAACTGGTATGGTGTTGACCTCCGTCAATCGTGAGGATTAAGTTGAGGCATGGCAGTGAAAACAATCAATATGATTTTGGGCTATTACTCTATTATGGCCTCTTTCAGATTAGTCAAAAATGGCAAAATTTCCACATTTAGGTTTTATTTTACATTATTTTGTCCATGTTGTGATTGTTGATTTCTCAAAAATGGGGTTTTACATAGGACAGAATGTATTCCTATAGAAAAGTGGAAGCTTACGTAAACAATGTGCTACAATGTGTGCTGAAAGTGCGGATCTCAGTCTACATATCAGTGTTTTAAAATGTGTTGATAGGCAAAGAAAAAGAGGACTCTTAATAAATTTCTTACTTCATAATTTGTCTTGTATAGTCTAACAACCTAGGCATGTCCATTTTGTTTATAAATAAACACATGCATAATGAATTTAGGCCCAGAATCTTTTCTGTTAGGTGATAGTGCTGGGATTTCTTGAGGGTCTGTGAACGTGGCCTGGAATAAGATGGCTGTGGTCCACAGTAGCCTGTGTTGTAAAGTAGCAGATAGACCAGATAACATTTTAGGATTTGTTTTTTGAGAGATGTGAGAGATGTGCAATACTTTAATTACATTGGCTGCACAATTGGTGCAGAAAAAATCAAACAATGGACCTTTGAATTGTAACTGAAGCACTGGGAATCACATGAGGAAGGGCACCATGATACAAAGCTTTACACTGTAACTAAAGTGATGTAAATCTATGGGATTTTAACTTTTCTTTTTTTTTGGAAAATATTTTTTGTGGCATAGACACATTTATGAAAGCTCTGGATGGGACTCGAACCAGGATCTGCTGCTTAATAGCAAGGCTCAAGATGGCAAACACTCTACTTCTGTAACACCACATTGCACCAATGGGAGTTTAACTTTTAATGATAATAATGATGTTTTGAACATCTATCAAAAAAAAAGTTAGGATACACATTGTTTTGCCACGCCTGAGCTATATCCAAAATATTGAGTTTGTTTAACAATTAATGAGACATATGCAAGCTTGCTTTATAGATAGATATTCTGAAGCTTTTAACAGAGGAGCTAGTTCATATTGTTTGCCATTGAAAACCTGAGTTATATAACATATTTTCGTAAAAACACAAATCCTTAAAATCATCTTTTTGGACTGATGACAGTATTTTGGGATTTGTGGAGCGATAACAAGACATCCAAAAATCTCTGTATAATCATTTGACTGATATGTCAATAGAATTATGTTCACATTTCTGTTCCTTAAATCTGAGCACATATTTACTTTTCTCCATTTGCATATGTATACATTACATTCAGACAATACAAAAACACTTAGCCACTTTAAGCTTACTGGCAACTATACATAACCATAGTCTATCATTTTCACATTCAAGTGTCTAGAATAATGCAAAAAAACGAATGTTGTGCCTGGGATTTTTTCTTTATATATATAAAATTTGCGTTTAAATGGGTTAATGTGAGAAATCAACTGGGAAAGTCGTGGTGATATCTTCTGTTGCTTAACTTTTTCCCTGAAAATGAGAGGGATCCACTTATTTTCAGCACCGTTGATTCAGTGCTTGTAGTATGGTCGTCTTGTTGTCTAACTGATCTGACTTCATCAGAAATCTGATATTGGTTAATTACTGTTGTCCAACTAAGGAAGAAAGAGGATTCATCTGCTGTGGAGTGGGAGATGTATTTTTTTACTCAGCAGCTTGGCAGAGCTAAGCTGCAATGAATCCCATCTCAGTCTATCTTAAAGGACCACATCTACTTTCTGATAGTTCTAGAACTTCAGCCAAATGCCTGAGACTGCCGTATAAAGGTCTTACTCATATTATTGTCTGTGCTGTGTTATTTTATAATCAACATTAAGTTAGATTCATCACACTGCACACCGATGTTATGTGCATGGTGATTACTTTTTTTTAGGACTCTATGACTTAACAAATCAGTGGAAACCTCATAAAAGTATTTATTAAATGTTAAAAACAAGAGTTTGTGGGGCCAGGAGGGAGTTTGTCATTCCACTCGCAGGGTTGGCAGGTCAACATGGTTTTGAGGACACTTTGCGATGATAAGTTGTTTCCTGCAAAGTTCGTGTCATGGAAAGAAATACAGCACACGTACATTTTTTTTTTCTCGAGCCTGGCCTCCATGTGCTGAAGAATGGTGGAATGAGGGGAAGATGAAATCCAGAGAGCAGGAAAGAGGAAATGAGAGTGAAGCAAATGACAAAAAGGGGATACAGAGTCTATTTAGTTGCTAGTTTTGCACTGTATTGACTCAATTTCCATATTGAAAAGCCATGGTAACTACTGAGTTAAAATCATGAGTTATTGCTATATATGCTGAAATTGTTAAGTTTTATTATTTATTCTAAAGCTGAAATCAAACACTCTGTACACTGCAGTCCAAAAATTGTTGGCCAAAAATGACTGTTTCTTTATATTAATAATACTATTTTTAATATTATTTATTGTAAAGCTGTAATTGAACATTCTGGAGGTCTAACTCAATATTCAATTCCATTTTAGTAACATAAACACATAGTCTAAAGATGTAGGTGAACATGTTTTATTTATTTATTGTTTTAATTAGTCATGTCCACTGATAAAATAAATTCATCCAGCTCAATATCAACATTCAGAACTCAGGATCCTGTTGAATGTAAAGTTAGAATAGTAGCCAGTTCATTATTAAGCACAATATAAGCTGAAAGGGCTAGCATTAATTATCTCTATTAGTACATGTTAAAAATCATTGCATTATAATCAGTTTTATTTTTTTCTGTTACTGATTGAACACAAATTATCTCCTGTGAACTGCATATTTCCAAAAGATTACAAAAGATGCTATTAAACAATACTATTTGAAATTACTCCTTGGTGATGATTATTTCTCTGATTTTACAATTTAATATCCATCGTTACAAGCTTAAAAATTGAGGCAAAATAACGTTATTAATCACCATTAATCGCAGCACTAATTCATTTATAACAGTAATTAAATAGTGTACTGGAACTATATGATGCCTTAGATGAGTATATGAAATTAACACCTTCTGGCAATGTTTGCATGATAGATGATTAATAAAGGCAAAATAATGTCCCTGTTCTGACTCACAGTATACTGCATAGATAATTCTCCCTAGACTTTGCTCTGGTGTAACGCCACCTCCTTTTCATCTCCTTCCTCACAGCTAACCACAGCTCGGGTCAGTGCTGTGATGTTGGAGGTGTGCCACGATCTGATATCCATTGCGTACTAATGACTTTTGAGTGTTTGGCTGATGTAATCAGATTGTCACCTTCTGCTCAGCCTGATCACCACTCAGAGATCCCTGAAACAGCATCAGCAGCCATGTTCCTGAATGTCGCCGCGTTGTCAAAGCATGTGTGCAGTGACACAGACAGGCAGGCGCTCTCCTCACCACGCACACACAATAAAGATCGAGACGTTGTGCTTCCACAACGGCGGTGTGATGTAAAATAAATGAAGAGTGAGCCATTATTGTGCCACATTTATTGTACCACCTGCTGCAATAAAGAAAGGAAAATGCTTGTACGGAGAACTCCAATGGAGACCTTGGGCCCTATTTCGATGACAGTAAAGCAGTCGGAGCGCCGGAATGCAACTGTAATTGCTAGTTTCCGTTTGTGCAGGTGTCAATTTCATGCCCAGTGCCCATGCTGTGCAAATAAAAAAATGCAGTTGCACTTAGACTTGAACCAGTTGGTGTTTTGCAGGCGTGGTGTGGCACATTATTGGCATTATTATTATTGGTTATTTAAGGACAGTTTAATGTGTTAATACTGACCAAAAGGCCTGACTTAATATTTCGATTTGTGTGGTCTATTTATAAGCAGGATTTATGGTACAAAAGCACATAGGTAGATCTGTAGTAGCAATGCAGTCTGCCTTCTCACACCCTCACTTTCCCTGCTAAAAACACTCACTCTGTTGTGATTGGTCGAGCACTGTCAGAATTGTCCCTCCTTTTAGAGCTGTGGTTAGCCGGAGAAACACAGGTCAAGTACAAACACTATGGAAGGAAAGGGTCAGGTACATGGATTTAGGGGCAGTCACTCCCACTCTCCTGTTGTCATGTCACAACAGCAGTAAATTCTAAATGGCCAGACCATGACAGAATGAGTGGGTGGTCTTATTTTTACAGTTTGTGTAATACAGCTAAATATTTACACATAAGCACTATATATATATATATATATATATATATATATATATATATATAATAGGACCCCTTTAAGTGACAACACACGTTCACTCTGACACAGGGCAGAGGAGAAACATACCCAAGCAGGCTAGAGACATACCTCCTCAAAAAATGGAAATGTCTGAATAAATGCAACTTGTAGTGATGCGTGGATCACAGTTATATCCGGGATCCTCTACAGCAGATTTGGAGATACCCATGTCGTTTGTTTGTGTTAGTCTGTCACAGTAAGTCTGGTTTATGTAAAAGTTTCCTGAAAAAAAGCAGGGTGTTTATTCTCAGTGGGTTTGTCCTTGCAGACCTTTAATAATACAGTAACTACTCTACTCCATTAGCTACAAATAACTATAAAAATCGGTTTCAAGTATTGAGAAATATCAACATGATTTAGCTGAAAGTGATCTAAAGTATTTAAAACAGGGCTGGTTTGTGGTAGCTGATAAACAATTACAGTGTTAATCACAGAGACAGAATTTCTTCTTTTCTTAAGAGAAAACAGCAGTAAGTTGAAGTCTGCAGCAGCAGGTGTGGCTCTGGCCTATCAGTCATTGCTGGCCCCTTACCAAGTCAGCCGCCGCTGTCGGACAGGTGGCTGCTTGGTGAAATCTGTTGGCTCCAATCGGAAACATCTGGAAACATTTGGTAATGTGAGGGTGAGTATGATTACAGCTGACCATGTTCCAAGTCATACCAATATGTCCGTGCTTTGTGTTGTCCTGCTAGCAGATGATTAAATCAGTCTGGTAAACATTTTATTCGGACTGAGCCATAGCCTCCTTGGTTTCTAGTTACTGGTTATATACAACATAATACTTCATGTTTAGTCTCACTTTGTCTTCTCATGAGAGACGTGTGCTGAGGACCAGTCTTTTTTATACTGGTTCTTAATTAGTAACATTATTAATATTAGTCAGTATTGGAGTACTGCTAATTTTCAAACCAAATGATCCTGCTATTTGTATTGTGCTTGACTGCTATAGCAAAGCAGCTAACATTCCTAGTAAGGCAGCTAGCAACGCCAGCCAACCAATGTACCATAAGATTACATTATGATGTGTTCAGGGTCTGTTTAGTGAAATGACTATTCAGGAAAGTAAATCAAACATTATTTTAAAATTATTTTTTTGGCAAGATATGTGTTTGTTTTCCATCAAAATAAAATATATATTAGAGATGGCATGTCATATTTGTTGTTGTTGAGATATCTCATAAAATAAGGTTCACCAGCAACAAGCCTATATATATATATATATATATATATATATATATATATATATATATATATATACACTACTAATACCCTGACATTACTGACATTATCAGGGCATTAGTATATATCATCTTCTATATAAATGCACTGACCACTTTTTTTCTGATTATTATTTGTATTATTTGAAAACTTCCTCTCTTTAAATCATTAGATAGACAAATGGCCAGCCAATCCTTTCTATATTGTTCAGTCCTCCCAAAACTGTTTGTAGCATTAGGGCTCTGATTAGCAATCTCTGCAGTCAATCAGTCGATCATTCAATCTTTATTTGTTATTTGTTTGACATGATGACAGTGTAATCACAGTAAAATGTAATCCCGTCAGCCAAATAAGAATACCAATTAACTATAATCAACTAATTATTGGTGGGGCCTAGTTGTTTTCTTCACAGAAATGAATTAAATTGTCTAGATTGGGAACAGTTCTCTATGGAATGCAAGTAGGGCTTTAGACTTATTGCTGTGCCTTGAACATGTCTTCAAGTCTACATTTAATTCTGTACAGTACAAAACTAAGTTTTGACAATAAACAAACATATCTGTCTTCATTGTATTGTGACACTAAACTGCATTACCTGTTTATGCATGTTTTAGATTTAGGCAGCTGGCAACACCCCGTTTGTTGTCACGGCATATATCTGCCTCTGACTTTGTGTGAGTGTCCACTTGCCGATGCAAGTGATACCGTATGTCCAGTAGATGTGGCATTTCATCAGGCTACTCAGTATGCAAGGCAGCTCACCCCAAGCAACACAGCCCAGTAGATCCTATAATTCACCTGGCTGTGCTTTTAGAGACCTGGGAAAATACATCCATTTACAGACTAAAAGGCAATGGCTGCATTTCCATTTAGATTTATGGCTCATTCTCATTGATCAACATAGTTTACTACTGCACTTTGGAAAATAGAGGCCACGAAGAAGGGAAAAAAAAGGTTTCGATTTGGTCAAAGTAAACAGAAATTCAAAAAGAAAGTTCTGATAAAAGTGAGCAATACAGGGAATGGGAAAGATCAGAACTGAATTGTCCGTGTGATTTTACAGATGCTTCCCAATATTCCTGACATAATAGCACTGTAAATCCATCGCTACGTTTCACAGCGTTCTTATCCGCGCCGATTGATTGGGACCACTACGGTCGCAGGAAAGAAGCGTAATGATGTATGGTGTTGGCGCGCTGACTGATGTGTTGTCCTTCACGACAAACAATCAACACTAGAAGCCA
The DNA here is from genome assembly GCA_030544235.1 of Lepturacanthus savala. NCBI lineage: Eukaryota > Metazoa > Chordata > Actinopteri > Scombriformes > Trichiuridae > Lepturacanthus > Lepturacanthus savala. The sequence goes on along the minus strand of CM060464.1, from coordinate 24,065,143 downwards.
ATACAGCTCGTGCTGTGTGGGGATGTAAATCCAGAATGGCACTTAACAAGCACAGTAAAGGTTCTCTTCAAGCGAGGCTTCAGCAGCTGCAGGCGGACAGCTCAGCGGTGAATAATAATAAGACCAGACTGCTCTCTGATATGACCAGCTGCATCTGTGGTATTGCTAATTGATTAGTGCAAATCCTACATGCCCTGTTCTGCAAATTAAAATTAGTTTAAAAAAAAAAAAAGAAAAAAAAAAGGCAGTAACATAGCAAGTATACCTTGGAAACAAACAAGACAGTGACATATATATAAGATTGTTGTTGTTAGTTGAAGCATTGAAGCCCAAACAAGCAGATGGGAGACAACTCAGGAAATTCTAATTTGGGTAAAGCTAAAATAGTTTACCTAGCCAGGAGATTTGCTACCTGTTAGCTTACTTGGCAAAATGAGACACCCCAGGTAGATTACGAGCTGCCATTGTATGCAGTAGGGCTGCAACTAATGAATACTTTGATAGATATTTTGATAGTGGTCATTGAAATTATTAGTTTGATTGATTAGGTTGGTTCATAAAATAGTGTAAAAAGCTGATCACTGTTTGCAAAACCTTCTGATGCAACCTAAACCAACAGTCCATAGCCTGAAGATCATGAGTTCGCTATCATAGAAGATGAAAGAAACCAGAAAATAATGAGACGTGAGTAGCTGGAGCCAGAAAATTTGGACATTTTCTTCTTAAAAGATGATTCATATTGATTCATTGTTAATCATTGCAGCCTAAAATAATACAGAACATGATTAATCAAAACATTCTTGAACTTTCTGAATTTCAAATCCTTCAACCCTTACCAGCTAGTAATAAGGTAATTGTGTTAATGTTTTATGAAGTTAATTATTAATCAAAGTTCCAAATGATAAGTCCTTTGTAAAAGTGGTGCCCCATCTTACGGATTCAATGAATTAATTCCTATGATTAATTCATTATTCCTGATAATTATTGATTACATCTGGAAGAAAATTTAATCAACCACAGGTTAAATCTGCATGTTTGTTGATAACGCTGTGAGGTACCTACACATGTGCACCTGAAGCCTATCTCTGAAGCTCACCTCTTCTAAACATGTCAGACCTCGAATCCGTCACATGCATCTGTGCCATGCTCGAGCAATCACACTTGTCAAATGAACCAGTCTTTGGGGAGCAAATGGGCTTTTGCACACAAAAGCACAGTACAGATTGTTTAGTGTAAATGTGCCCTTATTCACGTCACCCTGGGGTATGTGTGTGTGTACTGTATGTGGGGGTGGAGGAATGCAATGAATGGAAAGTCTTAGCCACGCGTCCCAGCAATCCATAATTTGATTTTTTTCACTTCAGACAAAATGTTGAGGAGCCAAGAACAAGTCTAACAATTCCAAATCTAGTTTAACATGAGAGAAATGTCCCTCCACTTATCCTATCTTCACATAAGAGCTCTTCCTTGCTTTGTGAAGGGAGACACAATTTAATACAGACACGCATGTCCAATCTTTGAGTCATCCCTACACAACCATCCCTGAATTTACAGTAATTTGGGAAAGTAGGGAAAAGAGAGTTGCAGTACTTTTTAATCTCAACATCACACAACCATGTGGTTCATGTTGCTCTGGATAGTTCCAAACTATCTCCGATGTTGGCCTCTTTATTTTTTAGCAGGGAAAGCAGAAGCAACACATGATGTGTATTGATTACCATTCCATTGGATCATTTATGTCGTTTACTTCATTTTTGTCTTCAACATGTATTTATATTACCTTACCTACTGTATATCAATAAGAAGCAATATTGTAAGATTAAAGCAGAGCTAGGGATGGTTATAATACTACACCACCTAAGATTACTGAGGACTGTTTTATTTTTACATTTAGCCTGTTGAAGAAATTGACACTTGTTCATTCCCGATTACAATTACTCCGTTGACAACACTTATATTCAATATACAATGCTGTTCGCTTATAATAGCCTTTCAAGAGAGTGGAGGAGACAGCAGTAATCAGTTTTCCAGTTTAATTTTGGTGGTAAGGCCAATACAACCATAACGTAGGGGGGGATTCCAGGTCAAATCAAAATAAGTTGCTCCAGCACCATCTCAGATTTCTATATTATGAACAGGTTCTAAAACAGAGGCTTCTAAAATAAAATATGTCATTGTTTGGGCATTCTGGTAAAATTGCTGATAGAGTTGCTATATATATATATATATATATATATATATATATATATATATATATATATATATATATATATATATATATATATATATATATATATATATATATATAGTAAAACCATTTTATGATAATTTAAATTCCATTATAATATTAAGATTTAGAATTTACGTGTGATTGCACGCTTCCTGTGAAAATGAGATTCATTAATATAAAGTTACACAAAAACGTGTTAGCTGAAAGAAATGGGAACTGTCAATAAGTGGGAACTGTTAATAAAAGGATAAAGGGAATCATTGTAATAATTCAATAATTTTAGCATCCTATAGTAGTCTCACAGCTTTTGTTCGGCTTTGTGGCCATTTGCATTCTGTAACAATAAATCGTACAATGAATAAAGGAATCTATCAGGGGAGGGAGTGATTGATTGACTGATTTTGTGCAGCAATAAAATTTGAGATGGTTTAGAGTTCACCTACCACAGTTTCAGAGAACTTGGTATCGTGGTATAAACATCTTAAAGCTATAATAGGTGATTTTTCTGATTAAAATGCAGATTAAAATATCTACAAATGTCCACACCTGAATGTAATACAATATAACCAGATGAAGAACTTTACCTAGAAATCTTTGGATCTTAAGATATCAGCAACAAGCTGAGTTAGCTCAGTTTACAGTGTAGGACTGCCTTGGGAAAACATATTTTGTTAACACAAAGCTGTTTCATTCTGTGTTTTTACCTATTCTGTGTTTAATCCCCAGAGCATTTAGGAGGAGGAGTTTTTTGTAACCAAACATCTGAATCTTGAATTATTAAAGATAGAAGGTATACGAATGCAAGTATTGTTTCCTATGATTCCATGCTATGTTATGCTATGATGTCAGTGACTCAAGCTTTGTTACTGTTAAGCAAACAAGCCCCCTAGCAGCCAAAATTACAGATTGTGTATTTAAGCATGACATATTACTTTAATACATTATCAGAAGATGCATAGAAAAATGAAAAAGGTTATCTTGTATAATATTAAATGTAATATAATTATGAAGCACAGACATAACAGTCACATACCTTGTTACTTTGTGCATACACTGCCTAACAAACATCGTGTGATGACTACATTAACCAAGGAAGAACTTGGCTAGACACAGGTTAAGATATGCATGTTCTCTAGTTGAGCTTTCTACACTTTACTGTAATACGGTCTAAATAGGTATTGATGACAGAAACAGTATATCTAACAACAGAAGTTATATTGTGTATTCCAAAGAACAGCAATGTCAGGACTAGAACAGGACACAGGCGCAGAGTTGGAGTGGCAAACAGACTTTATTGGGTACCAGTAGGAAAATCTCTCACAGTGAAGGAAATGAAGTGGCTATGGAAACTCCAAACTATCTCTGGCTGTAAATCTATCTATGACTATAATTCTATCTATGACTATGAATCCATCGATGAATCTATCTATGACAAGGAATCAAACAAAAGGCGCTCCAGCTGGAGGATAACCTAATCTAGAAAACAAAGGAAGCTAAAAAATGACAAGACATGGAGACAAAACAAAAACCCAGCTTGACCTCACCGTGTGACAAGCAATAACTATGATATATTTTAGGTAAAAGCAACTTAGAACAACTGACATCCAGGCAGGGTATTCAGCAAATGTTGCTTTAGCTAACTGCTATTATCTTACAATAGACATTACCCAAAAATGGCTACATATCATACCACTGACTAAATATATGAGATTTCCTCTTTTATGTTGAAACATATTACAAAACATCTCTAATTTACCAGTGAACATCCTTCATAAACAGGGAAACCAATGGGATTTAACGCTGGAACTAGAATACAGGGATTAAAGCAAAAAAAAAATAAAAATCCCAAACCTGAACTTTTTTTATGTGGTTGCATAGGTGGATAGGGGTGGTAATTTGTGGTTTGGACACATTCACAGGCTTAAAATTATGCAGGAATGATTGCAGATTAATGCAAAAGTGTCTGGCTGCAGGTCTACAGGGAGTGGATCTCCATTGTAATGATATATGTCAACTAAACATCTTTTGTGGTGTTGTGGTTATTATTGATTTCATGACAATTTGACATTTTGTGTCAAAAAAAAGTCGCCAAAAATTGTCAGTCATCAGTCATTTTCTATACCTGCTTATTCCTCATTAGGGTCGCAGGGGTCTGCTGGAGCCTATCCCAGCGTGTTACGGCGAGAGGCAGGGATACACCCCAGATGGTCGCCAGCCAATCATGGGGCACACACACCATTCACTCACACACTCACACCTACGGGCAATTTAGAGTCTCCAATTAACCTCAGCATGTTTTTGGACTGTGGGAGGAAGCCGGAGTACCCGGTGAAAACCCACGCAGACACAGGGAGAACATGCAAACTCCACACAGAAAGGTCCCAGACCCAGGACCAAGGAGGTCTTGAACCTGCGACCTTCTTGCTGTGAAGCAACAGCGCTAACCCCTGCCCCACCGTGTCGCCTGCCAAAAATTGTGATTTTTGTAAAAAAAAAACATTTTAAATAACAAGAAACCAACATGAACGCACAATTTTGAGAGACCTGATGAATGCTTCTTAAAACGGTTTTTGACTTTCTCATCTTGCCATTTGCCAACATTATGCCAACATTATTCTCTCTTAAAAATTATTCTCTCTCTCTCTTTCAGATGTAATGAAAAATGTCAATTTTTTTGTTTGACACGCAAATCACGAAATCACGATTAAATTAAATTAATTCCACAGCCTTAATGATTCAAGACTCCATGTGGTGCGGATCTGATGTTAAAATGATAACTTTTGATTCTTTATTAGGCTCAGTGGTTCACATTAACGCATTTTTGTTTTCACTCCGGTCCGAACTGTACTGGGCTACCACACAATGCTACTTGGTCTGTGCTAAACACTGGTTGAGGATATTGAACTATTTCATTTTTTATATATAGCCCATATATATATATATATATATATATATATATATATATATATATATATATATATATATATATATATATATATATATATATATATATATATATATATATTTTTTTTTTTTTTTATTTATTTTTTTTTGAGAGGGAGTTGATTTTTTTCCGCATTCAAGTGCTGCTCACTGGAAATCTGGCATGGCACCGGAAAACCTTAATCCTTGAGAGTGTGTGTAAATATCGGTGACCTGATTGTGTCACTTTTGCATTCTTTGATTTCCATAGAAATCTATGAGAGTCTGGACATTCTCTCTTTATGAAAATAGAAACGACTACTGCTACTACCTGATAAGAAGACTGTAGTAGTGTGTATCATCCTGACTCTGAACAAGAGGCTGAATGAACAAACTCCATTCATTGATGAAGGAGATTTGGATGAAAGCTATAAAAATGTTCCCAATGAGAGGACCTTGAGTGTCTTTTAATGATATTTACTCAAATAACTCAAAATAATTTTGTAATTCATTAACTTTTGTTTGACTACTGGATTTCTGAACCAGCCTGCCACAGACAACACAGCCATACTCACCACCACAAGTGAATTCTCAACCTGTGGAAATGTCCGGAGGCCTTACTGGGCCCCAGGGTTTCTGTGTGACAATTAGTTAGTGGTAATTCTATTACCTGATGAAGAGTATTAATAACTATCATGCAACACTTTCACATGTCTCTTTGACAGCATTTACAGTACAGAGAGTAGTGAAAGTCATAGCTAATGATGTCCTTTATTCTGGACTTACTGCTTCTATGCTGACATTAAGATGACATCTCTGACTATACTAACCTTTGCAGACACCCTGCATCATTGTCAGTGCTCTAATACAACTTATATATATCATAGAAAATACATGGGTTACAGTCAGTTGAGTAAATGCAGTATCAGAATCACAGCCTTGCAAACATCCTCTCATGGCAAATATCCTCTCAAGCATGGTGTGTTCAAAATAGATCTTCTTAGTGGTTTGGAAAGGTTGGGTCATCTAGCCTGGCACCATTGACTGCAAAGGGAAGGTGTTTCCTTTTAGATAGCTTTCTTATAATAAGTACTTTTAACCAAACCAGCGATTGGCTCTGTTTCCACTGTGATTTATTGGGTTGCCGTCTCTGTGGGCTCAGTTCCACGAGGTTGCAACAGGGTGCATTGGACCCACAGTTAAATTAATGCACCCTCACTTTTTTTTTTTTCCATCCCCCTCTGGGAGTTTATTCCAAGTCGTTTGACTTTAGTTTGTTTCACATTGCCTGGAATAGTATTTAGCATAAGTCTCTCATATCAGATAATAAACTAATTTGCTGCAACCACTAGACTGGCTTAAACACAACTCAAGGACAAACTCTTTTAGATGATTTATGTCAATATTTGATGATGTTACTCTGTAATCTGTATCCTCTGACAACAAAATGTGTTTCATAAAAACAATGAAAATCTTCTGTTGATGTTCATGCATGGATGCCTCAGTCCATGCCTGCCTTGCAAACAAGCAAGGACAAAGGACAGGTGTCTTGGAATTCACTAATTACTATTTTGTTTAAATTTGCAAAATATGAATTTTTCTAGAACTTGTTGATGCTCAGGCTCAGGCAGATCATCAGGAACTTGTCTGTCACTGTTTGGGCATTAGGATTGGTTAGATTGCTGTTAGGATTGCAGTTCGTTGGGGAATTAAAAACACATATATATATCTGTCATCTATGAGAACATAGCTAATTGATTGAAGCATACTATGATCAGGAGCTGTATGGTCAGAGCTAACTGTAGTTTCAAGCCTGCAAAAGGAAATATGAGTCGCCAATAAATGGGCAGTGTTTCCCACACAAGTAGCATTGTGTGGTGCTAGAGAGAGTCAATTTGATTTGTGGTGCTAGGTTTTGGTCAATGTGTGGGAAACCCTGATGAACGGAACCTGCATTAGAGGGTCTATTTGTGACTTTATGGCCATCCTGCATGTTGGGAGCATTCTCCTTCTGCCCAGAATGGACTTTCCAAGGTTTAATTGACTTGAGGTCACACCAGGTATCACAAGGATGGACCTGAAGCAAGGTGGACAGCAGGTACCTTCTGTTTGATGTCTTGACTGAGGGTAGCAATTTCTTATTTCATTCCCCTTTTGAATTTGTCTTTGAAAGTTATAAGTTCATTACAGAGTTTCTGTTTGAGGTCCAATATATCGAATGCTACAAGTCCAGCTTTCAGTGTTATTTTCAGTGGCAAAGTAGTTACTAATTAACTTCTATAAGAGAAAGGTTTGGCATAGAAACTGGGGTGCATTACCTTTTAACCTTCTCTAGGATCTGAGTATTCTATTCCCCTCTTATTTCCCCAGAGGGGAATAAAAAAACCTCAGAAAACCTCAGAATGGCCATGATGCCTGTAGAGAACATGTATGTGCCGGTGGTCTATGTACCCTGGAGCTGCTAGCCTCCAGCAGAGATGAGGAGCTACATAGGTCTACTAACCTTACTTCTTTTTGACTCCATACCTCCACATTTTTGAGGCAGAATTCACACTGCAGCTCTCTATGGAAACACAGAAGGCTTTTTTAGTACTTTTTGAAAACATAATACTTGGGAACACATGAAATCAGTTACCCTTTAAGTTATTTTCACTCATCTTGATCTATTTTTGTACTTATTTTATATAGTTAATCTGCATATTTTCAAAAATCCTTTTTGAAATGCTTCTTTAATGACACTGAATCTTTGCAAACATATTTGCAATCGACTCTAACAGAGTACATTAACTTGAGAGGGGAATTTGAAAGAATTAGAAGCAGCAGCAGCAAGTACGTCCTGTCAGAAAAAATAGCTCAGTGCATGTGATGTGTGGGTTTATGACGTCTGGGTTTGCACCAGATCTCCACTGTCCTTCTTCCTTCCCCTCTTCTATTTTTTTTTTTTTTTTTCGTTTCATGAATAATCTATATGAACTCTGAGTTGAGGCCTGCAGGCATGAGGTCTGGGCATGTCCTCGGAGGGAAAGACAGCTTTGGCAGAAGACCTTAATGCAGCCACAACTTTGGTTTTTATGCTTTAGCAAAAGACATCAGGAAAACAATAGCTCCTTTCAGACTTTGTACCCTTGACCCTGCTATGAACAGCTACAGGGGATGAAAGGGTGTCTTCTCTGAATGTGTCCAAGTGTCTTACTGTGTTAGATTTGACAGATGTGGGTCTTTGAAAACTGATATTTTTAGACTCAATCTGCTATAAGAAAAAAAAAATCCAACCAATTAATAACATCAAGAGTAAGTGTTTTTCTGTCTGTCAGAATGAAATAGAACAGGGTTTCTTTCTGGAAAACCATTATGTACAAACAGCGAACAATCGCAGAGGGAGAAATTCTAAGTGTTGTGTTTAAAGCTCATTAACATGAAGTAGTTGACATAGTTTGCATTAAAAAGGATAATTTAAAAAAAGAAGATAACATAGTGTTTGGAGTGGGAGATTGTTTGGCCCCAGAAGTGCTGCTTGTCACGAACCCCTCTCTGATCGACTTTACACTCGACACTGTGCTCCCTTGGGTCCTCAGCAATACACCCACCAACTGTAGATTTGATCTGATGAATAGTTCTTGAGATATGTGAATACATGTCATAAATACATACATACCGACACAGATTCCTTCTTTGTGGTTAGATGATGCTGCTAAAGTGCCACCTGTTGGCCAAATGGCACCAAATTTGGAATCATATCCTTTTAATATAAGCAAACGAATTTTGAGGGTAAGCTTCAGCAAAACTGAATAGAAAATCCAAAATACATAGAACCTACTGGCTTGGTTCTGTATAAAATTTAGTGATGATTGCTCAAAATTTGTAGGAGTGATGAAAAAAAATAATGGGTGTTTTTTAATGGGCAATGATCTATAATCATAATCTGACAATTATGGTATACTAAAACATAAAGTTTGTTGTTATAGCGCCACCATCTGGCCAATTGGCACCACATTTGACATTGATCTTACTCAGGTCCACAGAAATGTACCCACCAAGCGTGAAGTTGACCAGATATTCAGTTACCAGATATGCAAGTAAAATACATGCATACAGAAAGAGATTCATTGTATATAAATTATACAATTGCATACATTTAGATTCTACACACAGGATTGAAATTATAGTGACAATCCCAAAGTTACCAAAGACATATTAGGGTGAATCTCAGTGAAATGTGTTTAAATACATGTAGAATAATATCCATTTAATGTAACTGCGCAGCCATATAAATGTGACTGCTTGGGTTTGAATATTTCACACTGAAATACAAACACAGTGGCTTCTAAGAAGTGTTAGAACAAGAAGACAGGATTATTTTTTATTTATTTATTTTTTTTTACTTAAAGCGACTTGAGAGAAAATGAGGGTTTCAAGGGGTTAATAAAAGATCAATATCTGCCTCATCAGTCTCATCCTTTACTGTACAGCCTGTAGTTAGGCTGCACACTGCAAATCACCTCCATCTGATTATCTCTCTGCCTGTTTCTTATTATAGTTCACACAGCAGACATTGTTAGTGAACACACTCTGGAGGCTATTTCTCTAATTACAACACTCAACTCAACCAGCCCTCAACTATTTCTGCACACATACTACATACACACATACACACACACCAGCACTGACAACTGTCATCCCACCATCTTGTAGCTAAGGCAGCCACTTGTAAGCAGCCCACATGCAGCTCCTCAGATTGTTTGCGTGGAATCACAAATCGCACACGCAAACTACTGCTACAAATCCACATCATCTCACACTCTGACTTAATGCATCGCTGACACCCACAACATACAAACATATACACACACAAGGCCAATCATCATACAAAGCACACATATTGAGTGTTGCGGTCTCCAAACATTATATAGAACAAAAAAAGAGGAATAACGGCTCAAACTGGAAACCACAACATAAAGGAGGGAAATCAGGGTACAAATTTATATGATTTCATTATTTTCCTTCCCCACAACACGTAACAGGACAAAACAGGAACTAAAATAAAACAACAGAATGTTAAATTATGTTTTTTTTTTCCAAAAAAAAAAAAAAACAAGAGGATCTGGAGAGGCCAAAAGCAAGCAAAGGAGGGGAGGCCCAGGCCACCCCCTAAAAGGATGTCGAAGCTGGTCCTTCCCTCCCCTAAAAGCAACCAAAATTATAAACTAACACAAAAACTAGAACTGCTGGGCATCTCCAGGTCAAAGTAAAGGGACAAACAAATGAAACTGACTGAAACAAAAGGCTAACAAAATAGCATGATCAGCACAGCTGCTGGTTCTGGGTCTGTCCTCCATGACACTGCACAGGCTGGCTTTTATAGAGGAGGTGGAGCAAATGAGTTGGAATCTGCAGCAGTTGTGTCAGCCTGAGTGAAAATGAGAAGAGATTAGGCACAGCCAATGAGTGAGAGAATCATGGCCGCATGCAACATTGAGTCATCAGTTTTGTCCCAGACAAAGGTCTCATTAAGGGCCACGATTTTGCTGTTTGAAAAGAGAAAACATCCCAAGGTCAGAAACACAATCATATGGATGCCAACGTGTGCATGAGTGTGTTTGCTTTTAAAGGTATAAAGCATACTGGGGAAGTGTAAATAAGTGTAAACTTACAAAACATCAAAGTACATTGTACAAAACAGGAAAGTCAGTTACACAAAGTAAAGATTACAATGTAGTATATATGTATATGTATACACATTTAGAAAAAAAAACATTTATTCACACAAGGCTATTTCCATTGCAGTACTAGAATTTATAGATTTATAGAATTTATAGAACTATTATAGGTGGAAAAAAATGTAAAAAAATGAGTGAACTGAATGAACTGAAAATATTTTTTTTTTCAGTAAATGAAGCTAAATTGTATTTGAATACAGTACTGCAATGATGTAAAGTACAATAATGGTACTGTGAATGAAACTGCAGTAATAAAACTGTATACACTTTACAGTAACCTACTGGCATCTAGCTGCCAGAAAGTTATAAATTTATAGAAACTTTTTTTTACAGCCTGGGGAACAAAAAGAAAAGAAAAAAGGGCATCAATTATACTATTAAATTATAGCAGAGGGACGTCTGCTGTCAGGATCTGACGGGTAACAATGCACAAAGATTTTCCATATGAGAATAAAAAAGAGGGTTCTGGGATGAAAAAACAATACATTAATAAAGAATTTGTTCGCGTAGGAAGAAAAGATAATGAATAGTGCTCTCACATATTTCACTTTTTTGAGTAATTTCCAAAACAGCATACATAAAAGTTAATGTTCATGCCAACAAGTTTTGGCCACGTAACTTGAACAAAACCATTTAATCCATAAATCACCATGTTTAAGACAACCTCTTATACTTTCTCCACCCCTCTGTCTCTCTCTCCTTCTCTCTCTCTCTCTACAGCTAAGCTGTTGCAATATCTAAAAGGGATATAAACATGAATCACAGCAGGACTGTGACTGTCTATAGCTATGAATTGTTGGTGAAGCGGGTGGGGTGGGGGGGGTGTGCAGCACCGAGTGATTTGAACTCATAATCGTAATGCACGTCGCCTTGAAAGAGACTTCATGAATATGCTCAGAGCCTCAGAGTGGCTGGCTGGCACCGGGTCAGATCTGATTTGCATATTGTTTACGGCCACTAGCTTTAATTTGAAGCAGAGGTTTGAGCCTGCGATAACGTCGAGTCCTTATCTACAGAGTTGCCTGAGTGGCTGCAAGGAGTAAACTTCTCAAAGTGATATGGTCCAATAGGCTGACAAGGAGCGGAGGCCCCTGTTGCATTCACAGCCCTCCACTTTATGCGGGAAAAAAAATGCTCAGAGGATGTGCGTGGCACATTATTTGGAAAGAGAATGTAAACATGTCATTTCTTTTAACGTTATCATGCATCACTTGGACCACAAAAAGCACAGTGAGTGGGGGTCGGCACATAGTTTGGAGTAAGCACAGCGAAGGCTGCGGGCTTTTAGAACAGACTTTCTAATATAACCTTCATATATCCTTTAACAACCAAACTCCCATCATTAAGGATATTTAGTCTGATAAGGCAGCTAAAGTCAATATTAGGTCATTGACAGTAAAACATCTTGGTGCCCAAAAGGTTACTGTTTGTCCAATATTGAGTTGCTGTATGATTTTGCCTTGATTTTTGTACTTCTACTATGGCGATACACACATTTGTTACTTAAGTAAAAGTATAGATACTGCAGTTTTAAAAACACTGGTAAAAGTTGAAGTATCAACTTGACGTCTTTAAGTAAAAGTGAAAAAGTATGTGCTCATAAACCTACTAAAAGTATAAAGTAATATTTTTAAAAATACATAAAAATAAATTAGTTGGTGCCAATGTGCCAAGGTGGCGCAGGGGTTTGCGCTGTTGCCTCACAGCAAGATAGTTGCAGGTTCAAGACCTCCTCGGGTCCTGGGTCTGGGACCCTTCTGTGTGGAGTTTGCATGTTCTCCCCATGTCTGCGTGGGTTTTCACCGGGTACTCCAGCTTCCTGCATGCTGAGTCTCCAATTAACCATGCTGAGGTTAATTGGAGACTCTAAATTGCCCGTAGGTGTGAGTGTGTGAGTGAATGGTGTGTGTGCCCCACGATTGGCTGGCAACCATCTGGGGTGTATCCCTGCCTCTCACCGTAACGCGCTGGGATAGGCTCCAGCAGACCCCTGCGACCCTAATGAGGAATAAGCGGGTATAGAAAATGACTCACTGACTGGTGCCAATGTATAGATTGGAAGCTTAATTTGAAGCTGATTATACACGTGGCCCAAGACACACCATCATCATAATCCCATTACTATCTAAGAAAAAGCAACTCGAGGAGCATGTTCTTTCTCAAACTTTATTGGAATTCAACATCCAAACCGAGGTAGCACTCAAGAGGTAGGTATTCAGGCCTGCACAGAGAGACACTAGCAGTACATGGCGGTGATGATGGTAACATTTCCATAGGGGGTCTATTTGGAAAGGCAACATTGGACATTTATACCTTTTGGTTCTTGAAAGAAAAAAAAATTCCGATTTTTTTGTTTCCTTCTTTGGCTCAATAGATAAATCATCACTTACTCTTTGAGTTATTCATTCAGCCATTTGAATCAGGTTCCTGCAGCAGGCACAGGCAAAAGAACCTGCTCCTCTAGGACCACACATGGGTCGAGATGATGCGTTATTGGAAGTCGGAACTTGGAGCTCTGAACAACCTAACATCAGAACTGTGCACTTCCCAGCTTAAAAAATGGGATATCATTGAATACAGAATAAAAGAAAGGATATTGATTGACTGAAAAGAAAACCTCTTTTCAGTCTTTACTTGTATAGATGCTAGATTTCAGTGCTTCTCTGACTTCAAACTTCCGATTTACGAGTACAACTGAATGCACCTCATTGCAGAAACACCGGGGCGATCACTTTCTCTTTTATTTAACCTGTTTGTCGACTTCCGTAGGGACAGTGTGGGAGAGGGGGACAGATCAGTGTCACTGTAAATGTGTCCTCGTGCTATCTGCGCCCATGGACACATCATTTTTTTTTTTTTATGTTTGTATAATATTTATTTTTGAAGGCGCATTTTTATCACCCCCAGATAGACCCACGCTCTGGTTCTTCCGGCCGGCATCCGACACAGCGCAACAGTTTTCACCCGTTTTATAAAAGTTAACGGTTCACCAAGTTAAAGCAAGAGTAACAAGACCGTTTGTTTTAAAAATGTAAGCAATAGAAAGTAGATACTTGTGTGAAAATGTAATGAGTAGAAGTCAGAAGTAGGCAGAAAAAATAGTAATGGAGTAAAATATAGATACCTAAAAAGTGTACTTAAGTACAGTAACAAAGTATTTGTACTTTAGTGTGAAAACTAACCGTTATGTCTTTCCTGTGCCTGACTTTCTGTCTGACTTAGTCTTCTCTGTTCAGCTTGATATAAAAATACAAGTTGGACAAGTAAAGGCTATTTTTTCACCAAAAAATACAACACAAAATATACTATTTCCAATTGAACTATGAAACTTCAAGAGTGGCACCGACACAATACCTTAGAAGAGGGGTGGGCAATCCTGGTCTTGGATATGTCAGTATGGGTGTAGAGCACATGTGTCAAGCTCCAGTCCTGGAGGGCCGGTGTGGGTGCAGGTTTTTGTTCCAACCAAGGAGCTACACACCTGTTTCTACTAATCAGCCACTACAGCCCTGGCTAAGGACCTTCATTAGTAGAATCAGGTGTGGTACTGCTTGGTTTGAACAAAAGCCTGCACCCACACCGGCCCTCCAGGACTGCAGTTTGACACCCCTGGTGTAGAGAATCAAAATCAGAATTGTTGTGTTTTATCAGTTTCAATTCAGCCATTTTTATCTACACGGGGAGTGGGTAAGTTTCCATGGAGACCGCCATGTTGCACCATCAGGTTTCTACTGTAGCCCAGAATGGACAAACCAACCTCTGGGTCTTGAGACGACCTTTCACATTTTTCACAAGACACCCCATGGTCATGGAGGACTACTCAAATTACTTGCAATCTTCGACCTCACCACGGGATGCTACTAAATCTTACACACTGTACCTTTAAATAAAGTTTAACTGAGCTCCATCTAAGGTGTTAAGAATTTGCTACAAGTTAACATTAAAATCCTTATTATAACCTGAATAAATTCATACAGGGACCTTCTCTGCAGCAGAGGAAAAGTATTTAATGTATAAGAAATTGTGCACAAGGCACAATTTCATTGATTATTTTAATCTTTGCCCATGCCGACAGTATCAGCCAGGATCTAATGGTATTTAATGTTATTGTTCTTCTACACAACTTAAAATGTGAATAGTTATACACAGTCAAGGTTCAAACAGTGAAACATTCCAAAGACAGAATGTGTCACCGGGTCCCCACTCCACTATCATTACAGGCAGGGTCTATTCTTGTCAGAGTGGCTCATACAGGCCAGAAAAATGATAATTATTGCAACAACACAAATGGGCCTAGACAGTCTCTCTTTCACATTCTCTACTAAAGTGAGAACGCCTTTAAAACATTCAGATTAAAAATCAATCATTGTTTTCACACAATTGTTTTAAAAAGAATAACGATGTAAATTACAAGTTACAGTTTGTTTTTTGGTGTTGTTGGTAGTGATATCTCATCATGGTTGGTAAGGTTGTCTGTGGTATTTTTTTTTTTTTTGTGGATTCCAGTAAATGCAGCAAATCTTGTTAGAAAAGACTTTATGCAACAAAACACTGATCCAGACAAAATATTAGGAACTGAATGTTAATTTTAAAATTATTGTCTTGTCTATCATATTTATGGTTATATATGTTTTACTGTATTCATGAAAATGATAAACCAATATTACATTGAAAATGATAATAAAATAAATAATAAATGATAAATGATAATAATTATAAATAATTATAAGACTAATTAAATAGATTAGAGAACTACACTTTTAACAACACTTTAATATCAGAAAACTAGAAGTGTAATAACTACAATAACAGCATTGTCACTTTAATGTAAATACAAATATGTGCACATTATATATATATATATATATATATATATATATATATATATATATATATATATATATATATATATATATATATATATATATATATATATAGAATAGAATCAGCCTTATCCTACATTGTGTGATAAACCATGGGAATATTTGTCAATTTGCCCGATGACAGGAGCGCTCACTCTGAGCTTCTGTGCACGATCAACCGAGCCTTCTGTTTCTCTTTTCTCTCTCCTACCCTGTCATTCCCTCATGTTGTCATTCCCTCTGCTCCCAACCTCTTTCTTCCCCCCTCTTCTTCTCGAAACCCACCTTTCTCATCTCTCTCTCCCTTCATCTTTCTTAGTTTCCCTCATTCCCTTTCTTTCTGTTCACTCCTTCATATTCCTCCCTCGCTCCCTCTCCTTTTTATCATGCATCAACCGCTGCGTCTGATGAGCAGATCAGTCAAGGCCTGGCTAATGAAGTCCCTCTCCTTCACCATTAGAGTGAAATAACTAATCTCTCTCTCTCTCCGCTCTCTCTCTCATCTAACCAAACCACTTCCTCTCCTCTCTCCCCACTCACCTCCTCCCCAATCCATCTCTTTCACTCTTTTTTTCCCCTCTATCTCTTTCTACTCTCTAGTGTTACTCATTCCGACATTGAGGAAACAAATAGGATGAAGGTTAAAGGCAGAAGAATAACTGGTCATTTAAAGAGATGAAAAAATAAACTAATCTCAGTGCACAAAAGAAAAGAAAATAGATAAATGTTATTGAATTCCTGCTATTATTTCCTTGAAATTATTATCTTTGTCCAATATCCATATCATCCCTTCATTGTAAAAGTAAAATCTTCAAGGATATAAACGTGGGTAGGTGGTGAATACAGTGTGTGTGTGTGTGTGTGTGTGTGTGTGTGTGTGTGTGTGTGTGTGTAGTAATATATTACAACAATCCTCCAATGAAATCTGAATTAAATGTTCTTTACATTTGAATATTTAAAATAACATCGAGGCACTTCATTCATGCAATATAATGATGTTCATTTAAACTTGTGCAAATCATCTTCATAGGAACATAACAAACCAACCCATACACATTAGGACCAAAAGTACCACCACTAATCATATTGCTTGCTTATTGCTTAATTATATATAACTGAATGAATATGGAATACCTGAGACATCATATTGTTAAAATTGCCCTTTTTTTCTTAAGTCAATTCTTCTGTTTGTTTTTTAATTGATAGGTAATTAATTGTATTAATCATAAACAATTTGAAGGTATCTCATTTGTAATTTTTTACTGATCTAGCCCACTTGAGATCAAATTCCACTGTGTGTGACCCATTCACTAAATTGCAGTTAACACCCTTGCTTTATAGGCTTGCAGTAAAACAAAAGAAATCCTCAAAAATTTATGTAACAATTTAAAAAAAAATAAAAAATAACTAGGAGAGAAAAAAAGCACAATTTTGCATAAAAAATGCTGGTGTCCCTACCCACAGATTAGGAACTGATGATGTAGATATTCCTGTTCCTTGAGAGAGAGAGAGATAGATAGAGGTACTATAGACACACATTAATGCTCATGTTCAACCATCATATATTGATGCACTGTCCAGATGTCCACATATTTTTGGCCACAGTGTATCAGGCATAGAAAAAAAAAAGACATATGTTTCTTCTGCCTCACATTGGAAAACATTGCCAGGTCATGCTGGAATAAAGATGTGGTGATGTGAAAACAAACCGTTTAGAGAAGGGATATGTATGCTGATTTCTACAGAACGCAGCCGACCATGCAGTCCAGTTGCTGACAGGGAGGTGGACATGAGCCGAGGCTTTTCCGCTAACTACATGTTCACAGATCAAATCCCCGGCCTGCGCGGCCGCTCCGTGGTATTAACTCAACCTTGCGTGAAGACTGCCTTGATCCGCTCTCCCAATGCACCAGCTTGTTCACTCACAGCGCCCATATACCCACACCCCCACCACCACCTCCACCACTGATCCCCACTGACATTTTTTTTTTTTTTTTTTACCAGAGCCCAGAGCCCCACCCCGTAATTCACATTAATGCAAGTGGTGGCACCAAATTAATGACAGGATCACTTAGGCGAGTGCTACGGTTATGCTAATGTGCCATCTGAAACCTGGCAGCTTAATTTAATTTTTTTAGCTCCTGCTCTCCAGGAATGGCACGACTCACACAACGGGTATATTCGTCCACTTAATGAATCTGTTTAAAATCCACCACGAGGACTGTTCACAGCTCATCGAGCCTCTAGCCCCATCTAGCACCATCACATCTACATCAAGTCTTATTCAGGTAAATGACAAGTTGGCAATGCAAGTGTCGGAGCAACACATAACCCCCACTGGTTTAGAAGAGGACTCGAGATTAGACACAATGCAAACTGCACACTCGCATCAATGCATTCAATGTGTGGACTTCTGAAGATGCAAGCTGAAGTTTATGGTGTGTTTTACTGATGTCTGCATCACCTCAACTGTCATAAAAAACTATTAAAAAGGCATAAAAGCGCCATACAATGGGTGACTTATTCCTTCATTACACTGTAGTATATTTTAGTATATTAGCTCATTGCTCCAGTGATCCCAGTTTCCCTATGGAGCGTGCCAAGATGCAAAAAAAAAGCCTTGCAGCAGAACTACCTCAGATCTTACATCTCACGCTAAAAGTTCACCTTGATTGTTTCTTCTTGGTAGTTGGGAAGTCCAGCTTTCAGGACAATATATTGACAACAATTAAGATAAAACCATGAGCTTCCAATTGGGTTTTCTGTTTGGGAAAGCTCTATTGAAAATTTGCCCTGTGTATTTCAGTCATCTTCTATATCTGCTTGTTCCTCATTAGGGTCGCAGGGGTCTGCTGGAGCCAATCCCAGCTCATTACGGCAAGAGGCAGGGATACACCCCAGATGGTGGCCAACCTATCATGGGGCACATACACCATTCACTCCTACAGGCAATATAGAGTCTTCAATTAACCTCAGCATGTTTTTGGACTGTGGGAGGAAGCTGGAGTACCCAGAAAAAAAAACAAAACAAAAAAAAACAGACAGAACTCCACACAGAAAGGTCCAAGACCCAGGAGGACTTGAACCTGTGACCTTCTTGCTGTGAGGCAACAGCGCTAACCCCTGTTCCACCGTGTCACCCTGCGTATTTCCATTACATTGAAAAATCAACCCAAATGGAAATCACGCTCAATACTGGATGGATCTGTGAAATTATGGTCTTCAGCTGCAGGAATATGTTAAATGGAGCTAGAAATCCAAAATACTGAACTATCCCTTTAATGTAGGCTATTTTTAATTATGTATTAATTATGTAAATATATATGTGATATATATATATATATATATATATATATATATATATATATATATATATATATATATATATATATATATAATATAAATATGTTATTTATTTATTTTCAGGTTGCCTTTAAACATATGGCCAGGGACTGCAAATGGAAACAAGCAAACTAATTATTAGGATAAATCTGGGACATTTACAGTCTATCTTTTCATTAACAAATTCTATTCAATTAAAAAAATGCAACCAAAAGATACAAATGCAATAAAAACTTACCGTATAAACTTCCTGTATAAACAAGTTGTTATTGCTACTTTCTGAAACTGACACCCTTAACAAGCACAGCAACTTCACACAATCACTACAGGTGTGTAGAGGCGTGAAAGTAGGAGGATTTGAAGCTCTATACTTTTTTTTCCATTCTTCAAACAGATATCTCTGTCAACTGAGGGAATGTCTTCAAGAAACTGTATTGTGTGCTGTTATCTCCATTTGAACGATTTGTTGTGTCTCACCCTTGTGACAACAGACTTTCAGAATGGGTATATCCTTTCCTTTCGACAACATGGTCAGACTATGTTTCGAACAAATGTTCCAGTTATATCAAAGTGCGCCATTTTTCTAGTTTAATATTATTTTTTGTGGTCTATTTGTAACAGCTAAACTGCTTTTATGGTCCAAAACCAACTAGTTGGAATCATCAGCAGCAATGCAGTCCACCTTCTCAAACACCAACTCTAAAAAAAAAAAAAAAAAAAAAAAAAACTTTCTATCAAAATGACACCTCTGTTCTGATTGGCTACTGTCAGAAATGCCCCACCTCTCATAGAGCTGGGGTCTCCGGAGAAACAGTCAAGTAAAAGCAAGGAGGAGGGGGCGGCTACATGAATAGAGGCGATTACTATTAACTTCTTCTCCTGTTGTGATATCACAAGAAGAAACAATTCTAAATAAATTGTGTTCAGCCAGGTTAAAGCAACGCTACACAGGAGGCCAGACCATTAGAGTATGAGTGGGTAATCTTATTTCACAGTTTTTGTGCTATACATAACACCAATACTTCCACCCCCTTTTAACAGAACGTAAAATACATATTCATGTTGAGTATTTTATATAAATCTTATAATTATAATTAAAAGCAATATGAACATAATTATTAATAAATAAAAACAATGTACACAAAACTAAAGTATTTTAATCTAAACTAGTTTATTGTCTTAATGTTGGCCTGGAGAATATATTGAAAATAGCTTATTTCCAGTTGCAAAAGGGAAAACCACAAAATGATCAGGCATGTTATAGAGAAATAAAAACTGTTCAGGATGTGGTAGTGAGCCTCACTATTTCCTTTTTTTTTTTTTTGCTTTGGTAAGTTGTGACAAGTTTGCATAATAACAGCTTTAATTACAGTATCATATTTGGTATTTGGCCATTCCAGTAATGGCATTAGAGGTTATTCAATCCTCTTCTACACCTGCTTATTCCTCATAATGGTCACAGGGGTCACTGGAGCCAATCCCAGCGCATTACAGGCAAGAGGCAGGGATACACCCCAGATGGTCGCCAGCCTATCGTGGGGCACATATATTCACACATTCACACCTATGGACAATTAATCTCTAACTCTGGGAGGAAGCTGAAGTACCCGGTGAAAACCCACACAGACATGGGGAGAACATGCAAACTCCACACAGAAAGGCCCCAGACCCAGGACCAAGGACATCTTGAACCTGCAACCTTCTTGCTGGGAGGCAACAGTGCTAACCCCTGCACCACCATGTAGCCCGTGTTAAGTAACCCCATTATTAAGAACACATTCATTCCTATCACTGCTCTTGCCCTGCTCTGCTCGTGTCATGCCAGTCTTGTGGCATGTTTTTGTTTAAATCTGAATGTTGCCTGTAACGGGTGTGTGAGGACCCAAATGCAGCAATCCAAACCACAGGATTGTCTCTTGAGAAGTCTCTCTTCTTGCACAAGTTCCAGCAGGAGACGTAGTCCATCAGAGTAGCAGCAGGACGCCACAGTAGCTGACAAACTCCAGAAAAGAGAGATGCAAAGATCAGGGTCGGAGACAACAGGCAAATCTGGTTTATCGGGAGAGCTTAATACTGGCTTGATCACCTGAGTGCACAGGTGAACAGAGTTGGCTTGATGAGGTGGGAGTGGCCGGCAGAGAGAGTGGAGAATTACTGGCAGAGCAGCAGAGTAATGGCTGTGACAGTTGCCAGAATGCGGCAAATTTACACAGAAGATGAAAATAGGGGCTGGGAGGATCAATTATAATACCATGCAAACAGTTGGCAGTTTAATACATATCATCATTGTTAACAGGTTTTGTGTTATTGAATTTTACACGTTGACCCCAAACAAGGTTACTTAAGAATGTACACACAGCCACGCGCCTTCAGCTGAGGGCATTATCGCTCAACAAGGCAAATGTTTAACAAAAGCTCCAAACATTTAATTCTCAACAAGGGGGCGGACATGGATCCGCATTTTTTTAAAAAATGGTGTTTTTTTCTGTGTTCCGGTGGCAGCCGGCACCAAAGAAGCCGGAACATCTGCCGAACAACTGCTGGCTGAAATCACAAAGAGCAGCCCGGTGGACAAAGTCCTTTTTTCTTCAAGTAAACAACACCCGCACCTTCTGTGGACCCTGGCCCACTGAGGGCCGGGTCAGGTGAGGCGGAGAATACCTGAAAACCTGTTGATGTTGCTCAGTGGGAGATGGCGCCTTCTTCACCAGCTGTAGACCTAAAGCTGCCTGTGTCTGCACATCAGTCAGTGAATTTTCTACCGCCTCTCTCTATAAACAGGAGGGCTCTTCAGTTCATATTTATAATGCACAAGCACGACAGGATTATGCATAATATAACATTCAGGTGTATAGCAGGTGTGGATAGTGTGCGCGTGTGAGGGTATGGGACATACTTTGCATACTGATGGACAAAGGTAGGTGGAGGGTTATTCCTATGCAATGAGAGCAAAGCAAAATTCTGAAAAATATCACATTTGTGAATACATATTTAAAGATCATTGGGGGTATGATGATTTACAGATAGATTTTGCTACATACCAGAGTCTTTTACCCAGCCAGGTCATCCAGCTCCTCCTGGGGATCCCACAAAATTTCCAGGCCAGATGTGGGCATTTAATCCCTCCAACATGTTCTGGGTTTGCCCCAACGGCCTCCTACTTGTTGGATAAGCTTGAAAACCCTCTAAAAGGAGGTACTTGGAAGGAATCCTCATAAAAAAAAGCCTGCTCTCATCCCAGTGTGGCAAATAGGCCATTTGTCACACCACTCAGTGTCTAATACTGACACACAAGACATGTTTTACTCCAACTTACTCCTTTGTAAACCTATTTGCCTCAATATTAGACACATTCCATGATCATTGTTAACTATGTTTATTAAAATGATGTTAATCTCTGGTTATGTTTAGGGAACGATCGTGGTTTGAGAAGTTGATTAAAGATGATTAGTTTAATGTCTAGTTAGTGGACTGAAACAATGATCTCCTGCTGTTTTTTGCAACTTTTTACACATATTTATCTCCCTTTGTCCAACTAATACCGATGTTATCAGTCTTACTGGCCTAAGCTATATAAACTGAAATGTACCAAAATACCATTTGGCCAATGTTTCCGCCTCTTTGGAGCTCTCCACCTGGACTCCTTGCTTGCAACTCAACCATAACAACCAGAGCCTGCTCAAATGCTAATTGTCAATACTACGCAGAATTAAAATGGCTCTGGAATGATTTCTGGGCACAGAATAAGTGTGCCTACAGATTCTGCATATTCACTTGCAGATTTGTTTATAGAGATTAGAGAGTGGCACTCTCTAATCCACTATTTAACACCCTGGGAATGAAAATGGGCTGGATAGTTAATTCCACTAGGATGTTCTGGGTTTGCCCCGATGGCCTCCTTCTGGTTGGTTGTGCCTAGGAAACCCTTTAAAAGGAGCAGTGGGCGATGCTTTCCACATATTTTTCAGTTTTTGTTTTTTTGTTTTTATTACAGAATTTGATTCATGAGCCCTCCCCTCACCCAGTGAGTCGCTCCAACCTGGAGAGAGTGATTCACTTGGTGTAAAGTAGACACGAAATAAGTCCGAAGGACCCTACCAACCATCATTTTTCAAATCAAATACTTGTTCTGACCTTTTCCGCTGAGTTCTCTTGTGGCACTTTTGGGTCCATGCTCTTCAATCATCACAGTAATGGGCCAACAAGGCATTGATTATATGCAGTGGCTCAGTCTTTTAACAGCCTCTTTTTTGGCTGTTGATGGGCAGCTAAGTGGGCCAATCACTCCTACTGATCAGGAATTTTGATTGGTTGAAGGTAAATTTGCTCGTGTACCTATCTATTATTAAGTATGTTGGTGATTTCTTTTTTCAAACATCATAGTTCATGGTTTATCATTAATACATAATGACAAATGCAAATATTACAACAAAAAGTACATATAAATCTCACAGCCTACCCCTCCTTTAAAGGAAGTAATAAAAAGAATTCATTCTAAAATACCTGAAACAAGTCAAGTCTATTTCATTTTTATACCCTAAATTACAAATCACCGATTCACCTTAATTGGCTTTACAACAGGCTCCTGAACCAAGATCCATGCTGATGATTGCATATACAGCATTAATTGAGTCTTGTTGTTCTGTCACAGAGAACTACTGTCATAAGGACCCCCAACCTGCAAGGACAGGAACAAAAGCTGTATGCTTTGCCAATAAACCAACAGGGCATCTGTTTGATAAACAAGTTTTTTCATCTGGTATTGAGAACGATCAGGGACTACTTTTTACATTGAAATATGTTTTTTTTCTTTGTTAATTCTTGCATGTGTGTCCACACTTAGTTGCACGGTTCAGGGGGTGAAACTTAATCAAGGAAAAGAACAAGGTTAATGTCTTTTGGGGGTAAAGAAATCAGTCAAAAAAACATGCTTGTTTTCATCCTTGTATGACGCCCTTAACCAATAGTTGATAGGGCTCTGGGAGCAGAAAGTAAGTTCCGTTAGAGTTTATTTATCCCTGTGGGAAAACTCGTCCTTATCATTTGACCCATACTAACTATAACTGGGGAGTGGGCAGTCAGTCTTCTGCGCCTGGGGACTGACTGCAGCTCTGGGGCTACTGCCCCGGTCAAGGGCAAGGACAGTACTTTGAAAAAAAAAATAATATTGTTAGACACAGCAGCCGGGTGATGGAAGCCCAGGGCAGGGCCTGGAGTAGACGGGGAACAAGCAGTAAATCTGTCACATGTTTATTCTGTTCAGTGTTTTTAGGGGGGGCATTTCTTCTTTAGACCAATGATAAACAACCACACGTGAGAAAGAGACCTTTTAAAAGGGCAAATATACATAAAGTTCATAATAACATAATAGAAGAAAGTTATATTTTGCCTATTAACTCTCTATGGTACAACATTGCCAACAAACACATTTTATGCCTACTACACACACAAAGTACATCATTAGTTATAATGCAATGTATTTAAAGAAGTAAGGTCATACGAGTACAAATAGCAGTGTATAAATTGTTTTTATTTCGTTTAAAATTGTTATTGAAGACCTTTTCCACAGACCTCTTCACATGGGGGAGCCTCAACAATTTGCTTCTCAAATATTGCATAAAAGGATTTTCATGATTTTTTTTTTCCAGGGAAAAAATATGTACACTGAAAATGATAGGTGAGTTAGGTTAATTATTATGTAATTTATTGCATTGTTGTTGATCATTTAATAATGAAAAACTCTTAAAATATGTACATTGCTATTTGGCAACACTATAAGATTATTATCAATTATGGTGATGAATATACTCAAAAGCATTTTGTGAGTCCTTCCCACACTGCATTTCAATATAATTGGAACATTTTTTTTTTTTTTTTAACTATTTGTAATTGTTATTACTATGTTATTACACTCATTTTACAATGTTATTACAATTTAAACTATTTTACATTTCTTTTTCTTTCTTTCTTTCTTTCTTTCTTTCTTTCTTTCTTTCTTTTTTTTCTTTTTTACCACCATGGTATGTTTTTGCCAAATACTACCAATGCAAAAACTAAAAAAAAAAAAACAAAAAAAAAACGAATAAATAAATCATATTTTCTCTTGCTTATGTTTATTTAGTCTTTTTTAAAACAAAAAAATCATGCAAAACCTAAGGGAACCATAATCCTTTTTGAGTTTTGACCACAAATTCAACATCCACTGCTGTCCATGACCCCTATTTGAAATTCATCTTTTTAATTTTAGAAAACTGTAACCAGTGTGCTCCTAAAAGCCTTACAAATGAAAACACCATGTTTCATTTAAAATTTCTGTGATGCTCCGACTTTTCCCTATATTTGTTGTAGTACATCATATTCACAATACTCTAACTACTGCAGGTGAGGTTTTGGTGATTTTGTTTTTATTTATTTATATTATTTTTGTATGGACATATGCATTTAATATGTGCAAAACAAGTAAAACAACTCTGTATTTAAAAATTATGTGACTGAATATTAATGTAACGATCATTCGTTCATTCATTCTTTTTCACCCGCTTATTCCTCATTAGGGTCGCAGGGGTCTGCTGGACCCCTGCTGGAGCCTATCCCAGCACATTACAGGCGAGAGGCAGGGATACACCCCAGATGGTCGCCAGTCTATCGTGGGGCACACACACCATTCACTCTTGACCTATGGACAATTTAGAGTCTCCAATTAACCTCAGCATGGTTTTGGACTATGGGAGGAAGCTGAACCCCGTGAAAACCCACGCAGACATGGGGAGAACATGCAAACTCCACACAGAAAGGTCCCAGACCCAGGACCAAGGAGGTCTTGAACCTGCGACCTTCTTTCTGTGAGGCAACAGGCAACCCCTGCACCACCATGTCACCTGTAATGACCATTACTGTCAGAATATTTAAGTAGCTTGATTTTTAATTCAGGTTGTGAGATTTCAGACTGTCTTTGAACACATATTTCCTGGTTAATGAAGAGGTGAGGAGCAGGATAGTAAATTGCTTTCAGCTGTGTCTGTATGTGTGTGAATAAGGAGACATGAGACTCATTGACAGGTTTGTTGTTCTTGTTTAAGTGTACTTATGGATGACAGTAACTAGGTTTAACTAAAGTAATGAGTATTTGAGACCATCAGCTTGTCATCCTTCTAACATCTAGCCGGATGCTATATTAATTTTGCAGATTTATATTTTTCCAAAAAAATGATTTGGTGACCCCCATGAATAATTTTGTGACCTCAATTGGGGTTAGGACCACAAGATTGAAAATTGATCAGTTAAAATCAGTTACTTTTGTCTCTATATTAACATACAAGCAGGCACATAAGTGTCTTTCCCGCTTTAAATGCTGTTGATTCAACAATTATTACAATTACCCTTTCATTTATTATCTCACATCTTTTTCCACTAATGACCACTCTGTTATGTTTATCTTTTATTCATAGATATATTTTTTTCTTTTGTTTCGCTTTAACTGTGCATGTTAGTTTGACATTGCCTGAAACAAAACAGAACCTGTTTGTAGAAGCCAACAAAAGAAAGAAAAAAAAAATAATTGAATTGGATAATTGGCACTGCCCTATGTTTGGAAAAGCCTGCCTGCACCACCTGCCACTGATGAGATTTATTAATCTAAAAAAAAGTACAGTATATAGCCTGAAGACCTATCAGGAGTAGTGCAAGAGTGCTGTCTTGGTGAGTAGGCATCGTTGCTGTGCAGTGGCAGATAGTCTTTATCTTCTGTATTGTGATGCATTTCCATATCAAATGGGATCTATGATTAGAGCACTTATCCAGAACTGTTCAACTCCCCCTGCACAATGAGGAATATAAGGTTTTACACCACCGTTTTTAGATATACAGTTTATTAGGAACTTGCACTTTATAAGGAACACCACAAATATATTTTTTTTATTTTATTTATTTTTTTTTTTATCAAAGTTTTGTACTGACTGTCAGAATATTATGATAATTCTACTTTTTTTTGGTTTTTTTGCTGCTGCTGTTTTTTTGTTTCTTTAAAACATTATATTTATTGTTTGTTTGTTGACATTTACATCCCCTCTTGAGAGAAAGAAAGAGAGAGAATGAGCAGTAATCTGTTATAGAGCTGCACCGATTACAAAGTTACTTAACGTTGTCGATCCCTACCAGCACAAACACCTGTAGGGCAGTGATGGGATTCAAACACATGCCTCCTGAGAGACTGGATCTTTATTCCAGCACCTTAGACCACTTGACCACATCAGTCTACAAGAACGTATATTGCATTAGCAGCTTGCAGCATAATTTTGGTGCTCACAAGAGAAAAAGGGCAGGACATCTTTGTTAAGCCAGATGGAGCAATGAGAGCATGGACGAATGAGATGAAGACTCTGTGGATCCTTCACAATTGACAACATTGTCACTTAGCAGAGGGAGGTTTCAATCCATCATCATGGATGCATGCTTCTGCTGCACCATGTTGCTGTTAGTTGGTGCATTCGTCCTTACACATGCATCCCATGATTCCAAACAAACTTCTTTTCTTTCACCTTCTGAATTTATGCAGAACAAATTCAAAGTGATCTAGAAACCAGAATTTCTTCTGGATCATTACCAATTCTAAACATTTCCTGAAAGTTTGATGAAAACCGGGATTGAACGTTTCGAGTTATCTTGCTAACAAACAGACAGACAAACACTGGTGATCACATGCAATCTAGAAGCCATGATTTCTTCCTGAGATTACCAAAATGTAATCATCCATTCATGATACTACTTCCAACAGTCCTTGAAAGTCAGATGAAAATCTGGCCTGAACTTTTTGATTTATTATGCTAACAAACGGTAACCCAACAATAGTCATCAAACATTTGAAATTTGAACATTTTAGGAAGAGAGGGGTACAGTAAGGACTTTGAAAAGCTAATTCTTTAAATGTGCCGTTGATTTCTTTTTCCTAATTCAGCTACCATTTCATGAGATTCCATCTACACTAGGATTACTAAGGAAAACTTGGTTAAACCTAGGTGGTTATTTTATTCTCTTCAAGTCAAGTCAGAGTCTCCACAGCTTGTAATTTAAAATATAACAGCTGTAGATTTTGCTTAGTCAGTCCATCAAATGCTCCAGTGATGGTGTGTGTGTGTGTGTGTGTGTGTAGGAGCCTGGGATTCTGTCCATCAAACACACTTAAAATTAAAAGTCCAATGAGAAAATGCAAAACATAAATCAGCAATCTAATGTTGTGCATCCAAGTGGAGAATTGCACTAAAAGCATGTGAGGATTTAAAACTAACTTTGGAGGTGCTTGTGTGCCAGGAGGAACACAGCAGTGAGAGCGACAAATGGTAAATATACTGTCTGCATAAAGCAAGTAAATGAAATGACATGAAAACAGCTCCAGACACAGATTAGAATTCAAAATGAAAATGCTTTTCTTTGGAAATCAAAGATGAAAAACACCACCAATGTTTTTTAGTAGACATTTTTTTACTCAAACGTGTGTAAATACATGAGGAATCCAGGGCCCCAATTAATCTTTCTTCATGCCGTTTGAACTTGAGAAATGGATAAGGTGGTAAACTAACACTGTGAGCCCACAGTAGCCTATAATCATAATACTAGCAGGATTAGACAGATATTTTGCATGGGGTATCAGGGTCTGTTGATCCAAATTCATGATGACAGGTCACACAATAAGTAGTATGACTTAAGAGTATGCTGTAATTAATATTACATTTCCATGAAGGCAGGTAACTTGTTTAGCAAGTACTAGCAGAGGCAAAGGTATCTTAATCCATCTAAGCCCATCAGCAACTATAGTTGCCAAAGTATATGACTCATTTTCTACTCAAAATAAAAAAGAAATAAATGTTACTCAGACATTTTTTTTTTTTTATCAATGACAATAGAGACAACTTAGACAAAGGTTTTAAGCAAAAAAAAAAGTGCTAAAAAAAGTGCTTCCTGTCGTTGGTCATTTGATGTTATCAACTTTCTGCCCCTTCCTCCTGAGAACATGGCAAAGACAAACCTAGGAAGAGGTAATTTTATTTAAATTAATATGATTTGCAACCCTGACATGTATATTTCTGTTTAGTTGTTTAAGTCTCTAGAATAATCCCCAAAAATTATTCTGTACCAGTATGTATATATATATATATATATATATATATATATATATATATATATATATATATATATATATATATATATATATATATATATATATATATATTGTTTATGGATTGTTGCCAATCAATAAAATGATATTTGTTATATATCTATCAACTTACAGGCAGTAATAATACTCAGGAGGGAGGAGTATGCTGGAACGTGTGCTTTACTGACTTTCTCATGGTCATTATTAAACAATATATCCTGTTACCCATAATGCCCAGACCAAAAGTATGGTAAGCGTGGGGGACAAACATAACAAACAGAACAATATTTTATTCAAAGCACAGTACAAAAAAAGAGATATATAACAGGAATAATTATATGCATGGAAACTTCCAAATATGAGCGTACATAGGTTAAGTATTAATTATCAACCAAAGATATATTGGTTTCAGTGCCATTTGTCTTTTTAATCGTGAGCAGGACTATGAAAAAAGCTACAAGGCTGAATTTGGCAAATCTTGGTGTAGGATTGGCCAAGGACAAGCTCCTTCAAATTTGGGGTGTATCCCACTTACAACATTTGTACAATTGTTTTAGTATTTTATGATGGTTTTATTTTGAGTAGACCTACAGTGAGACAACATCACATACTGTAGATTTAGGCTTCCAAATTTTATTCATCAAAAGTCTTCAGGACATTATCATCTTACTCCCACAACTTCCATTCTATCTGAATAATTCACACATCATAATACATCACGATGTAGACAATTTTGTCCTCTGTCCTCTCCCCAACAATGTTACTTCTAGTGAATTAGATTGAATTAGTACTTTTTTTATTTATTTTTTTTATTTTTTAAATAAATAACTTAGCTCTGAATCTGTGTCGAAAAACACAAATTCGAGTGATGCATGATTTATAATTAATCATATCTCCTTTATTTTGAATTATACAGCCACATGTCATATGCCATTCTTACTAGTGAGGTTTTTGAATGTCCCAGGAAGACTATGCTTTATTTTAGGAGTTATAAAAAAAAAAAAGGTTGTTGTCAACTTCTAGTTGAGGAAGTGAAATGCTTTTTGGGCCAATGGGAACTTAGTTTTTGTCTTTATAGTCCAACAAGTGGCCACTGGGGTTATCCAGCTAAGTGACGACATATAGTTCTAGGGCCTTGGCTACAGTTACTGCTACAGCCTCGTTGGTCTGGATGTTGTACACAAATGTTGAGGTGAAGGTGAGGTCAACACCTTTCTCCTGGAACTCTCGGAAACGATTTGTTTCGAAAATGGTTTCACCCACCAGACCATTTTGGTGCCAAAAAAAATCTCTCCTGAAACACCACTTAGACATCTGGACAGAAGCCACCTAAAGCTTCTGCGGGGGCGGGCGGGCAGCTTTTCCCGGACAGGGTCGGTTTCATGGTCTCTACATCTCATCTCGACGTGTCTGCGGCAAACGCCGCACCTCGCCATACCCCCCAAGAAACGACGGCTACATCTCCCAGGCCTCCGCCGCATCTCCGTTAGTCAGCCTGCTTAGCTTTCCCCTCGCCTTCCCTCTCGCTTTCATTAATGTTGGCTGTTTGCCCCCCCATCTCTCTTTCTCTCTCTCTCTCTCTCTCTCTCTCTCTCTCTCTCTCTCTCTCTCTCTCTCTCCTCTGCCTGCTTGGCCCCTTGTGAACTGTGTACAAATATAGATTAGTTTAGAAATTCATTAGCTCAGTCGTTATCTGTCATTGGCGTGCGCCACACCATAACAAGCCCCAAGGGGGGTTTGAGGAAAAGGAGGGAGAAGGGGGGGGGGTGAGGATGCTCTCGCATTGGTGGCGAGATAAGCAATGAGTTCCTCTTTTTTCACTGTCAGAGAGAGAGAGAAAGAGGAAGAAAGTACAAAAAAGAAAGAGAGAAAGAGAGAGCAGGCAGCAGAGGGAGAGCTAGAAAGAGATAGATAAAAATAGGGGGAGATAGATCTGGGGGTGGGGCGGTTACGGAAACAGCAGGAGATGCCAACAGCATTTTGAACATATGTGCTCTGCGGATTCGGAGTACAAACACATCCCGGACAGCATTTCCCAACATTCCACAGGGCTGCTAGAAGTCCAGCTGTTCCCTCATTGATACGTCTCTGTGCGCGTCTCACATGTCAGTATAGTGTCAGCCCTCGTTTTCGCAGCCAGAGCCCCCAAAAAAACCAAAAAAAAAATCAATTAACCTCATTAAAGGAATCAAGGCTTCGAATTTGTACGTTTGACATCAAGCAGGAAAAAACCTGCATGTGTGACATGCGGTGCAGTATGGGGTTTTTGTTGCAGAATCAAACGTGTTAGCGCCGGCTCGTGTTCGGCGTCTTTTTAGGGGCAGACATATTGAGGAATGGAAAAAAAAAGAGAGAGAGAGAAGGGCATGTTCAATTAAAGTTGTTTACCACGTTAGGGATGTTGTGAGCTCACGGTGCGCGTCTGATTTCTGCTTATAAATGGAACCAACCGCACAAGGCTTTGAAATTACTTCTTTAAAATTAATTAATTTCCTGTTCCCATCAATAACTTCAAAACCGCTCTCTCATATTGTTTATAAAGCTGGTGTCTCACTTATAAAGGATGACCCTGCATGTTGCTGCCTGCCTCTTTTCTGTCCTATTTTTCTAATACTGATTGAACGGATTGAACAAGAAAACAAAGCCCTTCTTTGTTTCACCAAAAACAACAGTCTATTCCGGATAAAGGTCAATCCGGGAAACAGAAGGGGAGATATTCTTTTTCCTAAGATACAGTTAGTAAAATGTTAATGTGATTATAGTGTCTTTTTTTTAATTATCCTGATGGCAGTGGAGGAGGAGAGAAGAATAAATCCTGGCGGATAATGGGTGGAATCTTTGTATTGTTGTCAGCCATCTGTTATGGAAGAGGTTTATGTTCATGAGTTTCCATCCACCTGTTTTTATTTACTCTTTCAATTTGAGGTTAAAAACCCTGAATGAATGGTTCTTGAAATATCCCAAGGAAAAACAAAAACAGTTTGAAATTAAAATTTGATGTATTGGTAAAACAGGCAGCACAGCAATTATCACCTGCAGCTGGTAGCCAATTCCCTACCCCAGGAACTCATCAAGCCTCATCAGCACCCACATAAGGGGAGGCTTCTCCCAGCCAGAGGAGCTCTGTTGAGAACTCAACTCAGACCTCAAACACACCTCACACCTGGGCTATGTTTTTTTTTTTGTAGCACATCACCTATATCAGCGGTCCGCGACCCCCAGGCCGCATGGATGATTTGGTACTGGGCTCCCTTCCTGCTTTTATTTATTAGAGTCTGAACAGTGTTTTATTTTGAAAAATGGCTAAATTCTTATGTCTCGTGTCATGTGATATATTAACGCTAATATTTTCTCTTTTTTTGTCCAAACCAACAGTCCATAAGCCAAAAATTATCATTCTACAATTATAGTAGACTACAGAAATGAGCATAGCATATTAAGTGCCAGTTATGAAGAAGTCAGCTATCAATATGAAGACATTAATAAGCAAGTAAAACTTTATGTAAAATTAATTGCACTTTAAACTGTTAGTAATGTTTACAGCATGACAGCTGATAACTATAGAAGCCCTCAGCGGCCATGGTTGAAAATATTATTTTAATGCCTTCACAAGATCACAACTTAATTATTTTTTGATCTTGAGATAAGATGTTAATTTATCAATTGCTGTCAAGCCAATGATGCTCAACCTGAGTTCTCTTTGTCTTTGTCTCTTTTTCAAAATGAAACACTGCATTCACTGTAAATAAAGTGAAAGTAAATATATACAAACACAAACTTTACGCACATTAACATTGTATTGGAGTCATTTCCATTTAGCTTTAATGAGGATCTTTATAGTTTTTGCATTCCAACTATCTGTCATGTTGTGGGTAAGTGAAACAATATGTTAAACTTACAACAAAAACAATGTCTAAATTTTAACTCAATTCTACTACTTACAACAGAAGCATAAAGTCTACCCCCAAAATCTGATGCAATGTATTGTAATATTAATTTTAAGTGTTCATATGTGAGCAGCATCTTGTGCATTCTCCCTTTAATCATTTCATAAATCTGAAACAGGAAGTTCTTTATTATGAAAAGACACTAAGACCCCCAGTTCAGCATCATTGGCTCGAATGTGGCTGGTAAATGGATTCATTATCATGAGAAAACAAGCTTTGTTATCTTGATATTAAAATAATAATTGCAACCATGGCCACTTAAATAACAGCTGATAACCACTCCAATATTTTATTGTTTGATTCTGTGCCAGCCAGACAATGTTAGACACAAGCAGACAATTAAAAAGACACAAAGGGAGCAAATAAAACAAGTTGTAGCCTGCAGAATTTGTTCAAATAAAACAAAATATTGCTTATTTAGTAGATGAAAAAAGAGGTCTTTTGGCTTATGAATGATTCAGTAATGGCGTCCTTCCAGATCTGCTGTGTTACAACAAAAGATGACTGCCACTATCTTGTCAGATCAGCTGACCAGTTCAAAAACACATTTGATCAAAAAGGGGCGTTGCTGTCTCCGAGGAGCCTCCTCTTGCCTCGTCTCCTCCAGGTAAGAAATTGAATTGATTGGAATATCCTTCAAGATCTTTCTTTTTTTTTTTCATATGACATCATCTTGTTTCAGTCTCTTCATCTGCTGTTGCCTAATGACCCCTGACTTCAAGATTGGCGCCAACAGCTGTTTCTCCGATAACCTGATCTGACTGTAAGTGAGCGCAAGTAATTAACTTGTGTAATTAAGTCTCTAACACACCTGTGCAGAAGACTCCGTATGCATTTGTTTCAAGTGAATGGGAAAGTGTTTTCAGACTTTTGGATCCCACTGTATACTGTTTAGAAGTAAGTATACTTTTCACTATGTTGTTCCACCACAATTTTATCTTAGTGTGTGGAACAATGACAGTCCACATCCTGTAATTCCCGTCACTTCTTGCTTTTGCTATTCCCACAGATACAGAAATGGCAGTGCCAATATTTTGACCAAACAAGCAACATTTTACTTAACAATGCATTTCAAATTTTGTGCAATTTGTGCATAGTGGCTGAAATTAAAAAAAGCAAGCCAAGTACTACACATTTGGGTTGAGTATGTTGATTGCAAGAAAGGTACAGTATGTAGTTTTTGGCTGTATCCTGTGATGACAATGCAGATTGCATCCAACTGACAAACGGTTCAACCTATGGTAATAAAAACACAACAAATCTTATTTCGATTGACTGATAGAAACAAACTTGTGAATATTATACTCAATTTCTTACAACTTTGTTCTGCTTATTGCCAGCAAATCGTACGCACGATCCCCATTCCAAAATAGCAATTTCCCAATGGGGATATATCTATTAAGTGTAGCATTACTCTTTATATTGAAGTCCTGATTACAAAGATTTCTAACTGAAATAAATGTCACGGGTGCCAAAAAAATTTCCCAAAATATGTTCAAACACAAAGAGTAACATGAAATTTCTGTTAGAATATTTATACAAATGCATTTGTTCCTGTCAGTTGCAATATCTGATTTGCAATAGCTAAGGCTGATTTGGACTGGCAGGAGACTGTACTGTCAGAGAGAAAAACCTTTTAACACCTGTTTCCAGCTGTCATTATCACGCAATCTGGGTCAGGAAGAACATGCCAGAACACATTTGGGTCTGGTCCGGCTCACGCTGTGATCAGACCTCAGCCAGGTGTAAGTGACATCTGTCCAGTTTGGCATCATTCTCAAAGCTCGTGAAAATTTCAGGGCAACACGTTGAAGTGTTTATTTCCTTAAATATTAGAGGTAAATAATTACAGACAAAATCATCACAGCTGTAATGAGATTGATGATATGATGAGATTCAAATATTGTTACAGCCTGACTGGAGGTCAGAATCATACCTTGGGTCTTCTTTTTTTTCCTAAATGAAACATGAATTCCTAAATGAATGTCAACTTCAGACCAGCGACAGAGAAAACACCAAATACAGTTCCCTCAAAACAAACAAACAAGCAAAAAAAATGTGAAAAATCCTATTGCTTATGGTAAGAAGCTTACGAGAATATCGTTTTTCAACCAGCTCCATCTTTCGATTTGCATACTATTGAGATCCGACGGTACAGGCAGACTCAGGATAAATGGAAACAAGGCCGTTGATCAGGTGTTATTATCCAGGTAAATCCTCTAGTATGTCATCCTCTTAATCTGAATCTGAATTACCATTATCATATTATTATTATTATTATTTTATTTATTTTTTATTATTATTTTTTAAATTTTAAATACTACAAAACTAGACTCATTTCTCACTCATTTCTGACTGATGAAGACACAGTAGTATGTTAGTCACATGTTTGGTTCAGCACCTGGTTCAGCTGCATGTTGCTGGATGTTGCATAGAGAACCTTTGTTTCTACTCATCTATTAGAAATAACACAAAATTACTGTTCTAATAAAGAACAGAACAAAGAAATAATGAAGACAAATATTTGCCATTTTTCACTACTAGGATGTGAGAAACAAAGATGAAAAAAAGATAAAATAAAATAAATGTAAGATTTATTATGAAAAGGCAAAATAGGACTACAATTATAGAAATAATAATATTAGTTATACTAATAATCATCAAAATGATAAATTAAAGAGATGGGAAAACAACAAACATGTGTGTATGTGTGTGTATATGTATTTGTGGTATTCTGTGTGTATTCTATGTGTTATGTGTGTATATGTGTGTGTGTGTGTTGTGTGTACATATGAATGTGTATGTGTGTGTTATGCGTGTATATGTAAGTTTATGTGTGATATGTGTGTGTATATGTATTTGTGTGTTGTATGTGTGTATGTAGGTATATAATTTAGAGTCTTCCCTTCTTTAAGAAGTGATTTGCAAACACTTTAAAACTGCAGCAGGATCTTTACGGGGCAGCAAGATCTCATCCGTGATAAAATCATGATAGAATCTACTTAAATTGTGATTATTATCACACATGATCTTTGCATATACAAATGTAGTATTTCCAACAACTTGAGTCTGTTTTTTGAATATATATAAGGTGTTTCTCATACACAGCCGAAACCATGAGTCAGAGTTCTATCACATATGCAGTATTTCATGTGTAGGAGGACAACACTGACTACTCTTAACCATTAAAAGGAATAATATGGTTGATAAAATCCTAAAGTTGCAGTAAGTGTCAAACTAATTTAGATTCAGAGTTGTCTCGGGAGGATCTTTGGGGTGCAAGCGTGCAGCACCTCTGTTCTGAAGGGCCTCCTCTCTAATCTAACCTGTCTTTAGGGCCTCTTTGAAGAGGTATGGTGTGTGATGTGAGGGTGAGATATAGCATCTACAGGCTGCTGCAGATTTATAATTCTGATTAAAAGAAGTTATTTCCCCCCTCTGCACCATCCCTCTCCCAGCGAAAGATGCACAAAAGCAGATATACCCTATGAGGGAGAGGAGAGAAGCCTTCATAAAGGGGGGGGAGGGGGTCGTCTGAGGAGATTTGTGACTTCCCAACCTTCCCAACCAACAGTGAGTGGAAACCAGGCTCCCAGCACCCCCCCACGCCCACACACACACCACTGTTTAGCAGCCCCTCAACCTCCGCCTCGTGGCACACTCATTCACCACAGATACCCATCGCTGCAATGTCGGAGAGGGCTAAAGAAAACATCTTTCATGTTTTATAAAGCAGGAGAACCCAACAGGAAATGAAAGAGTCCTGGGCCTGGAAGACAAATAAAGAAAACAATGGAGAAAAATTGACGGCGGAGAGGGGAATCCACTCCTCATCTCCCGGAGCTACATGGCCTTGGCGCCACAGAGAGACACATTTCACAAATTGTCTCCTTTTATGTGCATGTGTGTTAGTATATGTGTGTGTGTGTGTGTGTGTGTGTGTGTGTGTGTGTGTGTGTGTGTGTGTGTGTGTG
Source organism: Lepturacanthus savala (assembly GCA_030544235.1). NCBI lineage: Eukaryota > Metazoa > Chordata > Actinopteri > Scombriformes > Trichiuridae > Lepturacanthus > Lepturacanthus savala. The sequence continues at coordinate 24,027,999 of CM060464.1, read as the reverse complement.
TGTGTATTATAGCTGCAGGGCCCAAGTGAAACTCAGCAGTGTCAATAACAGGAGATGTGTTATTTATTTATTTATTTTTCTTCTTTTTTTTGCCCCGTCCAACTCTGTCTACTTATAAATGTTGTCATCCCTCTTAGGGCAAAAGATTAAAAGGGAGCTTTTGGGCCAAGCACTGGAGCTCATTTGTAATGCCGTAGAAGAAAAGTGCCTGCAGCTTGACTGCACACACACACACACACACATACACGCACGCACACACACATGAAAGTGGTGAGGTGGAGGGGAAGCAAAAAGGAGATGAAAATATGCAAAGACAAACTCTCTCCGGCAGACTTATTGACTCCAGAGTTTTGGAGAGCTTATATTTTTTTCTTTCTACCGTCAATATAATTAGATACGATTCAAGCTTATTCAAGTGCTTTGTAAATCTGTTCTATTAACTTCCTCTTTGTTGCTGTTCTTGACCCTGAAGATAAGCTTCTACATTCATCTGTTCCTGTCATTCATTCAGACCGATTCAAGAAGTCCACCTTGGTGTGGGTGTGTTTTTGTGCATGTGTACGTGTGCACGTGTGTGTATTTGCATGATGTGTGCATGCATATGGGTGTTAATGTGTGTGTGTGAGTATTTTTTGCTGTGTGCATGTTGTATGTGTGTAAGTGTGTGGTCTAAGTGTGTGTATGCATATGTGATGAGTATGTATATATGTATGTGTGTATTTATATGTGGTGTATATGTGCATGCTGTATGTGCGTATATGTATTTCTGTGTGCCTTATGTATGTGTATGTGTCGCCATTTGAGTGTGAGTTTTTATATATGTGGCATGTGTGTAGGTGGGGGGTTATGTGTGTGTGTGTGTGTGGCCTGTGGGTGTGTTGCAGGGCAGAGCAGGGTGTCTGCATTAGAGAACATGTGGTGAAGTGTGTGTCAGTCAGCAGCCACTCTTGCTCTCATTAATAGGACATTATTACAGGTTTTTTTCTCACACCCACACACCTGTGCTGCCCTTATTCAATCAGACATGGGCACGGTTACAAAGAAGGATTCATCAAAAAAGTTTATTTCACAATATCAATTTTACATTTTTTTGCACAATACCAAGAGACTAAAAGATTGGAAATTGTCAAAACACAATCACAGCCTTTTTTATGAGTGAAAACATCTTATTTCTTCTATTTTTATTCAACAGCTGATAATGCTTAAAGAATTCATTAAGAATCTGCTAAATCTGCTAATTTTCATGAACAAAATGCATTTAATGACACCTCACCTATGTATACTTTTCTTTTCACTTTTTTTTTTTTTTAACGTGCAGAAGCTCCCCTGCTCCTTCATGTATACATGAGCCTGTGAGTGTGTTCCTACATCCCTGTGTTAGACTGTAAGTGCGTGTGTGTCAGTGTATGGCAGGGAGGAGGGTCATGCTGGTTTCAGCACATCCCTGGGGGGATCCAGTCAAAGGGCTGGGCCTGGTGAGCTGCGGCAGCCTCAGCTTTAGCTCCCTGGATCTGAATAATTCACTAAACATCATGCCATCCCTTTCAGTTCACTGACATGAAGCAAGCAGAGAAAAAAAAAGTAAAAAAAAAATGAAAAGACAGCAGAGACAGAGCAAAAAAGAGAGGGGAGATGATATTCAGACCTAGCAGATTAGCACTGATCAGGTCTTTCATGTCTTTGAGCATATTCACAACCAACTAACTTGTCCCTAGCTGGACAGCTATCTCTGGGCAGCATCTGCGAGGGGGAGGAGGACCAATCACATCAAGGCTTCAAAAAAAAAAGAGTGGGAGGAGAAGAGATGGCATGAGTGAACGGAGCGAAAGAGAGTGGAAACATTTGATTAATCCCTCTTGCCAAACCAAAAACAGAAAATTGGTCATCAGAAAAGAATACGGGGACAGGCAGGCGCACCCTCAGCTACGAGCAATAAAACGGTGGCCTTAATCTTCCTTAATATGGTCTAATGGCGCATGCCGAGCATTGCGCTTTCCAGACTTGGGCCCTGTCGGCTCAACGAGAGGAAGTGTGACACGTTGGAGACGACTTAGGTTAACCCAATTACCAAACTGTCCCTCTTACATAATATAGCAGCTTCTTCATTTAGAAATCGCTTTCAGCCCTTTGCTCTGTCAAACTTTTTTTTGGTTTTGTTTTTTTTTATTTTGTAGTTGCACATAGAAAGGACTGAGAGACATATGGGAGACACTTAGAGGGCTGTATTAGCATCAACAGTGGCAGGGGTCACCACTGAATTCTGCAGGGGAACAGACATGTCTATGCCTCTTGTCCCGAACTGATGTCCATTACAATGCCAACATACTGGTGTTGTAAATGCAAATCAGGGTAATTGGTACTAGTTACCATGGTTAACATCAAAGGGGCGGAAGTGCAATCAATTCTGGTTGAATTTTTTAATTGGTGTCCACACACACTGAATGGGAGAGGGGCCAGTATGATGGTGATGTACTAGACCAATACCATTCCTCCCTCTTGACCTGTGGGATGTTTGATCTTGTAACCGCAGGGACCCTCGCCAGCCGAGACGCAACTCTGGGAACTGGCGGGACGCCAGAGATGTAAACACGCACACACACACACACATATATAGATATACATTGGAAAAGAAAGGCAGGAGACTAGTAGGGAGGGAGGGATAGATAGAGGATTAGTAGGGAAGGAGAAGAGATGAAGGTTTGGAGAGTAGGGGAATCTTTTTTTCAAGAACAAAGGCCCCAGTGTCGCCTGACAATATCTGACAGTGAAAGTGTTTATTCCTTTTCCAAGTGGCCACAATCAAAGCTACAGCAGAGAAGATGCCATCATAGAGACGAGGTAGACTGAATGAATTTCAAATAAGGATAGCGGCACATACTTTTGGACTGTCTCTCTCTGTCTCTCTTTCTCTCTCTCTCCAACAGCATTTATGGGCTTGCACTCTATTGTAATGGAAAAAGCCAAAGTATCTGTGTAAAGAAAGAGAAATTCACACAATGCTTCCTATCTCACCTCTGAAGACAACCTACTTGACTGTTACACAGACCTAGCCATGCGGATGTCGGATTGTAATGCCGGAAACTTTAGAAACTCTTTGGAAAAAGGGGGAAAGAAATAAAACAATTGGTACAGTATATATCAGGGGTTTTCAATTTTCAATTTTAAACTGCAGGCCTCCTCTCAGACTGAGCTCAGACAAAGGTGCCCCCTTCCCCACCCTTTGCTTTTATGGTGTTTATGTTATTTCATCTCATACACACTCAACAGTTGTGCTAAGATAGCCTGATATTGCTGCTTGACATCTTTTCAGACTACACCAAATGCACAAAAAAAAGGTTTGTCTACATTCATTAGTTTCTGACTCTGAAAATCACAAGCCTCAGCTTATTCTTTTCCAAAATGGTCTTTATCTATTTTTTACAAATGAACACTTTGAATATCTGCGTCCATTTTCAATGCAATAGGTACCCATTAGTGTCATTTTTTCCACATGCAGGGTCGTTTTCTCAACTTTTATAGAACTCCCACAATGTCTATAATAGATGCAATGAGATCAGTAGTCTGTATAAGGTGTCAAATTTCCTTATTCAGGAGGAGGAATGTAGGATGGTGATTAAATAGATTTGCAAAAAGCTGAAAAGATGCAGTTCAAAAATAATTTTAACAAAACTATGACCATTCCCTAAAACTAACCAGACCCATTGTCGCATCATAACACATCAGTATTATACACATAATTAACAGTGATTTGCAACAGTGGGAAAACGTGTCTAATAACGAGGAGGCAAGATAAGGAACGATGTAAGGAGATGAAAAGAGTAGAAAGCAGATTGATAGCAATAGAGACATTATTTTTTAAGTAAGGCAGGAGGGGAAAAAAAATCACCAGGGAATACAGTTTGTTTGATCATTAGTGAATCCGGCACCACGTTGAGATTAAAACACAATAGCAAAGCAGCCTTCAGCGTTAAAGACATTAAAGCTACTGTACATGACACTCGACTTTACCAGCAGATGTACCAAAGGGTTCAAAGTCACAGGGGGAGGTACTAGTGTACATGGGTGTGTGTTGTTAATTAGACAGCTGTGTTGTAATAACCCCCACATCACCTTCAAACATTGGTTGACATCAGCGAGACAAACACAGTGCCATCTGGGTACAAGCCGGGAGTTGGAAACGGAAGGAAAGCGGTGTTCAGGGTCAGTTTGGTTTTGTTGTCCTGACAGCTACCAGTCAGCCATGATGCTGCGCTCTCTGCTGCTGTAAGCTCCACTCAAACGCAAAGAACAACCATGAAAGCTTCATCAAAGTCAGCAGCCGTCCCACTGGGAGTCTCCTTCTCTTTTGTCACCCCTGATCAGGATTCCACTTTCCCGCTCGGATCAAAGGGACGTTTGGGGAACGGTATGAGTCGAGCTGACAGCTATTGACACTGGCTTCTTGTTGTGGCAGTGAGCGGTGGAAGATGGTGGGTGTTGAAGGTGGGAACTAGTCTGGTAACAGCTGAATCAGTCACACACACTCAATATTGATTTACCTTTAACTTCTTGTTTGAAGTCGGTATTTGGGCACTCCAGTGCCCCAACTCCAGCAAGTTGATGGCACTCCCTGTAGAAATGTCTATGCTCTTTACTACAATACCTGTCAACAGAGCCACAATGTAAAAATACTGATACCGCACTTCCAATGCTTTTATATTTGTTTACCTGTGTGTATCAGGGATTATTGACCAAATGGTACATCATGAATTGCAATTATTTTCTGCATTTAAAAGCATGACAGACCACAATGTTGCTTGTTGGCCTAGTCAGATTCAGACTGCTCATTAGAGAGTTTTCCATTAAACTTGATGGCTGCAAACATTCTCAGACCCATACTATACAGCCCATGTGGTTAAGAATCTAGGAAAATAATTTATTCTCTCTCTTAATTTGGATCCACTCATATAACACAAACTGAGTTCATCCACCAATTTGAATATGCTGATGATGCTGGTCCCGTTTTAGTATGACTTGACTGGGCTTTGATCCCATAATCAGTCCCAGGGTGGTCACACTACCACTAGGCCACTGAGCTGGCAGAGTTTTAAAATGTCAAAGCATTTGAAAAAAAATATTCTGGGGTGTTGGATAAAAGGTCAAAGGATTACTACAATTAACTTAGATAGGAATATACTTATATGTCAACATTTTTATAATTTATATTTAATAGTCAAGATGTTTCATTCAAAACATCAACTTTGTGGTGCTACAGGAAAATTCAAGAGATCACCCATATAAGGATTCATCATCTTGGCACCATCAATGTGTGTAAGTTTTTCTTTTAAATTTAAATTTCTGAAATTTATTTCAAAGACATCATAAAGTCAATACAGGGATTGTGGGATATTCTTTTGTAGTAGAAAAATGTAGAGACAAAAAAGAAAAAAAGGACCTCCCCCACATGTAAGCATATATAGGTTATGACCACAATAAATTAACAAATAAAAATAAATAAATCAACAATGTAGACAATACATTTTGTTCAACCAATCAACCAGACCTCAACATGAGTGATGGTTGGTACATGGTGTGAGTGTCAACAGTGACAAGTTGGTGTCACATGAGTAAATAAACATGCCTCTGGCAAAGTTTGACTTGCTGAAGAATTCTGCATTTATAGCAGGTCAAGTGGGTGTGATATACTTTTTTGAGAAGGTACCTGCAAATAAACGCTGCAGTTATACACAGGCTCATTGGCGGTGTAATGGACTCAGCTGACAGCTGCATCCACAGCCCTGTGTGTGGAGGGCCATCCCATTCTCACAGCAAATCATTTCATCTACGGAGAAAAAGATGCAATGGAAACCAAGAGTCAAGAAGCAACACATCAGCCAACAAATGTAGCTGCTTATATTTTAAATTACATTAAGCCTAACCTTGTACATACAAATGTAATACACCTCTGTATGTTAGATTGTATCAATTGATGGAGGAACTCAGGACCAAGCCATTAACATAATGTACCCGAGACATCTGTTCTGGCACCAACTATGTCTCAGATCACTACTGTTCTTGTTCATCGCTCTTTAAACCTACACAGATGTGTACATCAAATAAATCAGTAATACAGGTACCAACATATAACTAACTTAAATTGGATTGCTAAATAGTGAGCATTTAAAACTTAATCCATGATCACTGATGGATCATCAAGACAGTGTCTTGAAGTTTTGTCTCCTTTCTGCTCTCTGGCTCCAAGCCTTCTTCAGAAATTCCTCATCAGAATCAGATTAAGAGCCACTTCAAGACTAATCTTAGTGCATATCATATACCAATATTAAAGCTCTCTCTCCTGTGGAGTGTGGTGTAACCTGTACTGCATTCTCTGTACTTTGCTACTGAGACATTTGATTGGGTTTGTCGGGAAGCAGACTGCAGCTACAAGTCAGAGCTAGTTTTTCAAACTGGGATTTTCACCCATTCACGCAATACAATGGAAAAATAAAAGAGCTTTAAAAAGTAAATACCTTTGTCAAGTCATGCAACTTCTATCAGCTTCTCATTCAACTATTAACTTTCTATTGGCCAAAAGGAGCCATGAGTTGTCCTAAAACTCTATGCAAATTTCACAAGAAGAATGTATTCAAAATGTAATGGGTTTGTCCATGGCAAATTCTACATGCTAGCACCAAGTTTTTCAAAGATTGGTCCAAACAAAGATCTCACAGTCAGTAAGACTAAGGAGCTGATAATGAACTTGTGGAAGAAGCAGGGGAGGAACTACCCTCCCCTTGATAGTAATGGGTCCCTGGTGGAGAGAGTAAACACTTTCAAGTACCCTTGTGTCCACATCACTTTGTGCCTGACCTGGGGCCTACATGCTGACTCACTGGTGAAAACGCAAGGCAAAGACTGTTTTACCTTAGATGCTTGAGGAAATCCGGGGTATCCTTTCAAATACTAAGGGATTTCTACTCCTGTACCATTGAAAGCATCCTGACAGGGAACACAGTCTGGTATGGAAAGGGCACCAAGCAGAACTGCAAATTCCTGTAAAGAGTGGATTGTAAAATTAAATATACAACAAGCAGTGTTCTACCCTGCCTTAGGAATGTTAATTTAAAAAAAAAAAAAAAAGTTCTACAAGTTGTTGAACATAATTTGGAATTCCTAGTAATAGTATATTAGTAACAATCTTTCTTAAAAATTGACTCTCAGGACAGGGTGCAGCATATTAAAATGTATATCATGTATAGCAAACTGAAAAGTGCACAACAAATGATTTTGGAGATGTCAGTCAAAGAAAATAGTGCTGAGGCATTACCTTTTTTCAGTGCATTTTACTGTGAACAGTGAAAACATTTGCTAATATCATTGGGACATCTTTCCTGACCTTTCCCTTTGGCCTCGCTCAGCTCTCCTCTGCATACCTGAGTGGGCTTTGGACTGAATGAAAAGAGCCCAGAGGGAAATACATAATCTGCCTTTAAGCATATGCTAATGCAAAAAAGCACAGTGCTCATTGTCTACACCTCCACATATTACCCTGACCTTGTTCAGACAGGACACAGATGTAGAATGGGAAAGGGATGCAAGTGTTTAAAGCAAAACATACACACACATACACACACACAAACATATATATACTGTCTATATACTTGCATCTGAGAAAAATAGAGTTCAGAATATGTGTCATGAGTCCTAGAGACTTGTGACTGGACTACAACTGTTGCAGATTGTACCTACTAAAAGCCTCCTCTAGCACACACACACACACACACACACACACACACACACACACACACACACACACACACACACACACACACACACACACACACACACACACACACACACACACACACATGCACTGTGGATGTCCCTCGGAGCTGTGGTCATTGCTGTGTATATGCATGATTCAACATGTTAGTGATATTTTTATAACCTGCTGAGATTACGAGCTTATCCAAGTCTGGCTGTGCACAATGTGTGTGTGTGTGTGTGTGTGTGTGTGTGTGTGTGTGTGTTACATTGGCATTGACTACAAGTGCCATATCAGTAAATGATTTGTTTGCCATGTCACTGGTCAACCAGATTAGACAGAAGAGGGTTGCTTAAGAGTCAGGTGTGAGAAACCCACAACCTTACACCAACAAGTGCACGCACACACACACACACGCGCACACGTGCACATACACACAGCTCCCTGTAGCCACGCATTCTGTCATTGCGAACACTCGCAGCATGTGTGTTGTGTTATCTTTTCTTGACTTTCACTTCCAGCAGAGTTCATCTAAATATTTCTTTGAGCAGTTTTGCTTTGTTTTAGTCTGAGTCGATAAGAAAGTGGCCTGAGCTGTACAAAACATCAGACTTCAAACCTTTATCAATCTTGAGGAAAAGTCCAAAATGCACTCTGTACAGCATCCTGTTTCTTATTTACACACCTCTGTTCCTTCTCAGTGGGAGGTGCCCAGTGAAACAGCGGTACAAGGTTTCCTGTGGTTCCACTGAGGCAGGCTCAGTGTCTCACTCAGAAACAGCCGTGCAAAAGTTTAATGACTGTACATTCTCAATAAACGGCCAATTAAAGGGAGACAGAGGAACAGGGAAAATACAGGATTATGTGTGTATTTATATAATTCATTATCATTTATATGAAAGCCTTTTTTCCATCTGCTCTGTTGTTTGAATGCACCAGTGACGCATTTGTAACACTTATCTCATTATCATGAGCCTTGACGAATGTACTTTATCATGTACATTTACACAAGTTTATCAGCATGTGTCCTTATTCAATGTCATGTTACTCTCACCACTCTGTCGTATTTCTCTTTTCCATAGACAGTTGCCAATTTGTGTTTGATCACTGTCTCAATGAAACTCAACACTTCTGCAGATATTTTTACAAAAGCTTTCTATATGGAAATTGTGTATAGCTATATGCCCATGCTTAGCCTCTGGATAAACTCTTGATTTAATTTTTACTGTTATTTTTTAATATTCATGAATTTAGAATCCAAAAATTCTATTAATATATTCGAGTTGCTCAAGTTGGATCCCAAACTTTGAAAAAGTTTTTGCAAAAATTCAGATTAAACATCTGTATAATACATTTCTAGTCATTGATGGACATAATGGGATTTTGAGGATCTGAATTCAGCCGGGCGGAATTTGACCAACTTGAAAATATATTACTTTAATTTTTCAGTCAGAATTTTGACAGAATATTGAAAACATGGAGTTGATTTCAGAGGCAGAAATATAATTTCAATATAAAAAAAGAAAAAAAGTAGAAGCAGCTGGCTATGTAAAAATATGTATAGAAACATAGGTATAGAAAAAAATAAAATATATGCTTTTTATTATATTCTATTGTATAATAATACCTGCAGTAAGTGCATGTTATTATTAATTAATCAATCACAGTCTGATTCACAGTCTGATTCTGATATATTTACTCATATAGCCTTTATTTGATGTCCCTATATGATCATAGCAGTTATAGTAACACTCAAATTTCTGTTACAACCAGCTCGGTAGAGGGGAAAGGGAAGTAACACAAATAACCCAGATCTTATAAGGTTTAAGAAAAAAAGTTTTTAATTAAAGAAAAGTGCTTGTTTCCAAGATATAAACTGAGGTAGTTTCCAAGGGTGCAGTAAGTGAAAATAAGGCACAACTAAAAAAGGACTATAACAGAGTTGTTGAAAATACAAAAATAAATCCCACTACAACAAAAGAAATACTCAATCAAAACTTAAATAGCACCCACTAATAAGGCTACAAGAACTAAGGGAGATGGAAACAACAAAATAAATCTACTGCCTCGCAGGTCACAATTCACACACATTCAAAACAGGTTTCTATAACACAGGCACAGGAGCTCGGCTGGCTACAGCTGGCTGGGGAGTGTTGGGTCCACTGACTTCTTATACTCCAGCTTGGATTGATTGGCTGAGGGCGGGCTGTCGTCTGTCCAATCCGGGTCCACCAGCGCAGGTGCTCCCGATCTGTTCATTGGCCTGGAAAACGAGCAGACACACACACACAAGGAGAGAGGGAGAGAGAGAGAAACAACCACTCCAAAACGGCCTCGGCCGTAACATTTCACAAATCCAGATAGCACATTCTAGTCCTTGTATTTCATGAACAAACAAAAACAACATCTTCAGTAATTTTCCTTCAGTTTGGGTATAGCTCCTCCAAACTTTTCTTCACTGGTTAATAAATGTGCCACGCTCCAACTGATGGTTCAAACATTTTATTTCAGCAGTTTTCTGTCTTACAAACGCTCTCAGCCACCGTGAACACTGAAATAAAATACACAGTGGCAAATATAAATCAGTAAAACCGTCATGTTCCTATCTATGAATTGTTTAACTGAAACTTACTACATAAAATATGAATACTCTCAAAAAACATAACCTACACATAACACAAGAATATTACTCTCAAATGTCCATACCGTGTACACCTCCAACCAGAATGTTAGGAACTGCTAGAAGTCCATTTCTTAATATTCCTTTGTCCTTTGTCCTTTGTCCTTTGTCTTCACATACACCGCTTGCACACGCGGACAGACTCAGAAACGAAACTGTTTTCATCAAGTACATCACGTGACCAACTGATTACTTAACTGCTGACGTGATCAGGTGACGTTATTAATTAAACAATAAAATATGCACATAATAATCAAAGAATATACAAAATATTACATGGATATTAAATGTAATATAAAGAAATTCACACATAAAAATACTCATGTTTCTACATTCGCTACATTGGGCTTTCTTTCCCTCTCTTTTTCCATGTGTCACAGATCACAATCTTTCCATCTGCCCCCTCTTTCAATGCCTGAATTGCTTCCCTTTCCATCTCTGCCTCTGTCTAAACAAGGTTGCAGTAATATAAGGAGGGGCCGGCATGATCACTGTGCTTTTAAATTAGCATATGCTTAAAGGCAGATTACGTGTTTCCCACTGGGCTCTTTTTATTCAGTCCAAAGCCCAATCAGGTATGCAGAGGAAAGCCGAGCGAGGCCAAAGGGAAAGGTCAGCAGAGATGTCCCTGTGATATTAGAAAATGTTTCCACTGTTCACAGGGAAAAGCACTGAAAAAAAAAAGAGAAAAAGAAAAGAAATCAACAAACATGATGGAAGAGAAGGGAGCTCAAGGTTAATATGTTGTTTTCAAATCAATCAAACAAAGACAAACACACCAGGAGCTGATTTATCCACAGAAAATGAACTGATTTAAACTGTTAAAAGGTTAAACAAGCACATTGGAGACTACAAAGGGTCTATGTTTTAATGCAGATTAATTACAATAAAAGTAATAAATCAAAATAAAATGCACATTCCTCACTCACTCTGTTACATTGTTGTTAATTCAAAGACACACAGGAATTACAAACTGTTTCAGTTCTTCATGCTAGACCATACTTTTAATAATTCACAGTGAGTCCATTTTTTCTATACCCAAATTCATATGATTATACCATACATGTTTACTCAGTATTGTAATTTTTAAATTAAAATGCACCCAGGGGGTGAGCCTACCATACTTTGGGAATGCCTGTTCTATTGTGCCAGAGATGGTTTCATGCACCTTGCCTTAGGTTGATTCCAGATGAAAACATTGTGTTATGTGGTGAACTTGCTTGTGATTAAATCAATGCTGATACCATAATATAAGTGGTTTTCTGCAAAAATAAAAACAAAAAAATAATGGTGTATTAGTTAGGACATAGTGAACATGTTGTAACAGAGTAGGGAAAAGTAATTTATTTTATTTTTGGTGAACAGTTTTCCTCAAACAATTTATATTGAAACATATAACTTGCTGATGGTCCCTAACACGGACCACAGCAAACGAACGTAGTAAACCAGGTCAGGTAAGCACAATTTATTATTAAAATCAAATTCAGCAGTGTGCCCTGTATTTCCATGTCATATTTTTAACCTGAGTCTAAAATTAAAATATTAAAAAACATTTTTTTTGTCTCCATTATTTGTGTTAGAATAATGAACAAAAAACAAAATAACCAGTGGCCTTTTCAGTTTCGGATTTTTGTTTGCCAACTGAAAATCAAAAGAACAACTGATACACAGATTTTATGTGCCTGTACTCTTTGGTGAAATGTACCTTGATTAAAATTATGAATTTATCTGTTTGATCACTGTTGAACGTTTTAATGAATAATAAGTATACAGCAAAGCATATAACAAATGCACATTTTTGGACATTTTAATCTGTAAAAGTTAAATATTGGTCCTTTAAAAGGACAGTTCAGTATTTTGGACATCTAGTCCCATTTTTTTTTTTTACAGTTTTGGTACATATCATGGAGACATGGGGACCATAATTTGGGGCAGATTTGAATCCTAGTAGAACAACAACAATGCAACAACTGAACAAACACTGGTAGGAAGCTCAGTGTGTAATAGTACCATCTCAGTAAAGTGTACCATGGTTCACAGTTGTCTATAAACAGTTGTCTATAAATTACAAATGAGATTAAACCAAGATCTTCCCATTGCACTTCCCATTTGAGAAAGAGCAACTGAAAACCTGCCCTGTGCACCGCCAATATATTGAAAATGTGGTTGGAGGGAAATCGATAAATAATTCAATACTGGAGTGATCAGTGAAATTATGGTCTCCATGCTTCAGACATACAGTATGTCTGCAATATGGGAAATGGGCTAGATCTTCAAAATACTGAACTATCCCTTTAAATGGGAAACAGAGGCACCTTATCAGTGTGCCAGAGACTTATATTTTGGAACAATATATCATTTCTGAGAAAAAAAAAAGAAAGAACTTCAGCAACCCTGGTGGAAATTTCTTATTTCGCATGCTGCAAGGTGAACAAATGAAATCAAAGGTGATTCAAATGAGGGATGAAGAATATCTCTTTATTCTGCACAGCAGACTTTAGTTCATAGACGCAGCGCAAAGCAGCCTGCACGCAGAGAAGTGAGTAACATTTCAAGCAGTTCAGTTTATATACAAGACACTCAAGCTGTGAGTGACCCCAGAATTTCCTCCTGGCCTTCACCTTATATCTTCCTGTGACAGCTGAGGAGAAAAGATATCTCCACTTCTATTCTTTATTCAACTAGATAGACTATTAAATCTATGTCACATACACCCATACACGTCTTGCAAGGAACCCCTTGTAAGGTCAAACCTACACATAGGGCATTCTTGTAACCTTTGAAAGCATTTTCCAATGCATCTAAAATAAGACAATTAGTTACCAGCATATTTTATTCCACATAACTATAGACTACATTATTGTATGTGCTATATGCATGTTTTTTCATGGTTGGTTCTAAGCTATCATATATGATATATAAAAAAAAAAAAAAAGATTTTTTTTTTTTTTTTCTGTGTAGAGGAGCCCTGACCTCGACCCCCTTCCAACACCTTTGGGATGAACTGGAGCGCTGCCTGCAAACCCAGACCTTCATCACTCACCATCAGCAATGGATGTCACTGATGCTCTTGGGCCTGAATGGGAGTAATACCTAAAAGCTAAATGTTTGGTGACCTATGAGTTATCAGGAGCAATGCGTCATGCAATGTGTAATGTTCCCAATACAACTTGTGTATATATATATATATATATATATATATATATATATATATATATATATATATATATATATATAGTTTATTGTTTTTTTCAGTAATTAATAACCTTATTGATTACTCTTCCAATCGACCGAGAATGCTAAAAATGTAGTATGTTACTATTATCAAAGCTCTTTTTCGTTAGACCAACTTGTGTACTGGAAGCTTCATCTCAATGGTCAGATGTGTCGTTCAAATGGAACTCTTTTTTTCATTCTTCTTTTTTTTTTTCTTTTTTTTCCCCCCTCAAACAACTAATAAAAGGAGAGAGAAAAACACAAAACATGTGGCTGATCATTTCCTGGACACTTCAAAATAAAAGCATATTCTCCAAAATAATTCTTAAAATATTAAAATATCCCTCCAATTAATTTTTCAATCCACCTAAGCATGGTTTTGGAGTCTGGGAGGAAGAAAACATGAAAACTCAAGGTCATGAACCTGTGACCTTCTTGCTGTGAGGCAATAATGCTACACACTGTGCCACCCAATATTGAACTTGTTTAGATTTTAATAGATAGGTTTCTGTTAATAATTTCATATTAAATGTTAGCTTTATCATTAAAAAATTAAACATGCATATGTATTTTATTTTAATTAAAGACAGATGAAGGTGGAGTCCAAATGTTTTGACACATTTGAGCATTCAACACTGTATATAACTTTAAATTGGAATATTGATTAATTATTTTTATAATATTGAATTATTAATTAGCAGTGTAGTTTAAATCTCCCCTAAAATCCACTTTCATAAATTGGTGTCATTTTACACTTTTACTACATCCTTTATCGTAATATCATTGGCTAAATTGCATTTTGTTTGAATCACATTCGTCTATATTCAATTGCATGTTTTGGTGCCTGTACATTTCTAACTAAGTGGGTACATTTTTCTCCACGCAAAGAACAATCTTTAAAAAAATCATAGTAGTTTTTAAGCCATTAAGTTTATCTGATCCAAACCATTCATTTATTTACAGAACCTCCCCAAACGTTATCCACAGGGGAGTGAAACGCTCATATGGATCGAGGTTCAAAGTTCATTCTTTTCATTGAAAACGTTTCATTGATGAAACACCTAGAAAAGGCAATTTCTGTGGGAAAAAAGTGAGTGAGTGCTGCTGACTGCTGCTGCCACATTCTGCTAACAGCCTCATTTAGCAGGTTTTGATTGACTGTGCACGTCCGCATTTTTTTCACCTTCAACTCAAGTGCCAAAGTGCTGAATATCAACTCACAACCTTTGGATCTAGAAGGGGCATATTCATAGTGACACCTAAAACCACTAGACTATCAGATATAGTGTTACCTGACACCAAAACATGTTGATATGCTGATCTGATCTATATACAGTGGCATATGGTAAAGAATATTTGTTCAGCAGCAACATATGTGTACAAAGTGTGAAACAGAAACAATTTTCAATTGTGAATCATACCAGAATATACTAACAGGGTAAGAGAGGTGTCGATCAGCTAATTGAAATCAACCTATGTATTTTGTTATAAAGTGCTACATTGTTGTCAGATGCTGGATTTGAACACGCAATCTGTTTGCCATGCTTGGCTGAGAGAGTAGTGGTTAAAAAAAGTGGTGGCTAGCAGAAATGTTGGTGCTGAGTGAGGTAAAACTGCTCAGAAAGTTATTTGCCTAAAAACAAAGCAACATAAGTCACAAATGTGTACATCAGGGGTGTCAAACATACGGCCCGGGGGCCAGAACCAGCCCACTGGATGACTGTACAAAGCCTGACATAAAAAATGTACCAGTTTTTTTTACATGAATGTGAAGTCAGTGAGCATCTTTTCAATATTTGAAGTTTGGTTTGTAAGGCAGGAGACAACGTCACCTGCTTGTTAAAATAATAAAATAATAAAAAAAATATATTGTTCAGTGAGTAAAGTATTATAAGTATTATTATTGAAATTTGAAATATTATAATTGAAATGCAACAGTAGATTGACTGAACATGAAATGACTGAGACATCATGTTGCTGATATTACATTTTTGTTTCCATTTTTTCCCATGTCTCTTCTGTTTTGTAAATTGAAGGTTATTTAATCATGTACATATTTATAATGCATTTTTTACATATAAAAAGGAGGAGTAGTTTTTCTTTATACATCTATTTTTACTCAAGTCTGACCCACTTGAGATCAAATTGCTCTGAATTGCCCTTGTTGTACATCAGCAGCAGGACTTGTAACCAATTGGTGATTTATCTTATCCAAATTGTTCCGAAGAATCTGTAAGTTAAAGAAAAAAATAAAACAACAACTTTGCACTGCTGTCAATGTGCCTCCTTCATTTATATGTGTGCAGAAATGATCTTAATTGTGCCCAAATTGAGTGTAATAAGTGTATGAATCCCCCAAAAAATTGTTTCTTATCACCATGGATATGAATCAGAATCTGTCTAAACCGACAGGCCTGTGATAGGCCATACTCCCATTTTGATATAGAAAGAAGCATGTGTGAGGAATCATGGAGAAAGTGGCAAAGCAAGAGAGGTGGGTGGAATCCAGTAAAGACCCACTTGTCTAGAGCTTTTTCCATGGGAGTGACAATGGTAAGAAAAAAAGCCTGCAATAACCGAGGAGGTGAATGTTATGTCCCCTGAGATATAGACTGTGGATCAAATAAATAAAAAAATAAATAAAAGGTTTAATATTAAATTTGAAAAATAATAGACTGGAAGAAAAACAGGTAGAGGACAAAGGACCACCTGATCTGTCACCAGAGATAAAAGACTCTTATTAGATACTTGTCAGACAATGATTCATAAGTTGGATGAAAAATTAAATGAACGATAATTCTTTGCATAATCATATGATATTTGAGATTACATGTTTTTGTTGCCAGTAACAAGCGGCATTGTAATAAGAATATCACTTAACTACATTTTATTCATATGAATACAACAAGAAAAAGTGAAACCAAAACTGTTTCATTTTAATATGGATGTTCTCATACAATCTCATGTGACATTTGACTAATGAAATGCTAGTCTCATTTTGAATCTAAAATAAAAAGGTATATCTCTGACTACAACATTGACTATCTCCTTTCAGTATTGCTGATGTTGCTTCTGAGATGCACCAGACCTGCATGAATAAAGCTGAAGTGTGAAAGAAACAATTTGATTCTCATATATTCCATGGTAAGCCAGGAGTGGGACACTCAGTTTTAAGTTTTATAATTGAAAATAGTAATTATTACAGTAAGCACTGAGAAAAAAGGGCATCAATTACATGGTTATTTAATAGGTTTGGTCAATGAGTAACTCAACTTACAGTTTTAGATTTTGTTGTCTATTAAAGCCTTTTTAATGAGTCAAATTAAATACATTTATTCACAAAATGTTTACAAAGTACTTCATGACAAAATCTAAACACTCCTGTACACAGGAGTAGAAAAATACAAAAATTAAATCATTAAAAAGCTAAACTATATCAATTGGTCTTAAGTAAAAGACTTGTCTCCCTTTGTCTTTAGTCTGCTATAAGGGACAAATGAAAGGTCTTTACTTGCATATTTCAAAGAGTCATCAGTGACTGATAAGTGCAACTCTGTTGTTGTTGTGTAGGGCCTTATAAGTAATTTAAAAATATTTTAAAATCAACTCTAGATGAAGTTGAAAGTCAGTGTAATGAGTCCAAAACAGCTGTCAGATGGTATGAACAGTTACTTTTAGTCACCAATCATGATGCATTATTCAGGACTGGTTGAAGTAGACTGATTCAAGCAGCTATATAAGGGGTTGCAATCATAAGACAAGACGTCACCAAGGAATTGATCACCATCCCCAATGTTTTGAAAGGAGAGAAAAAAAAGACACGTTTGCTTTATGTTCCTTAGTTGATGAAAACAGGATTGTATACTTTCTTGACCTGATGCTCAAATTTCAAATTTGAGCTAAAGAAAACCCCCTCAGTTTTTAGATATGAGTTGTTGTGCCGAGATTCTGCTGAATTTGCTTGGACATATGATTTATCAGGTTCCAATTGGAGGATATTCTGAGCCACGTAATCCCTGATATCATTCAAGCATTCATGTAAAATTGACACAGAGATTATGAGAATTAAAAGATAGATACAGTTCGTGTATCGTCATAAAAATGAAAGTTGACATTGTGCTTGTGAATCATCTGGTCTGAAGGACTAAATTGATATTGAAAGTTGTTTTAATATGCTTCATTTAATTAAACGATATGTGTTTCATTTTTTAAGACAGCCAGGATCTTTGGTGCATATGCACGGTTATCAATTTGTTCACAAGTACAAACAAATAAGGAAATATTGATGAAATCAGGATTTGTGTCAAATGTTTGCACTCATTATTTAGGCATATATTGGTGTGTACACTCTCCAGCTGCAACGAATAATCAAATAGTTGCCAACTTTTAGATTAACTGCCAACAATTTTGATAATCGGTTATTTGATTTGAGGTATTTTTTAAGAAAAAAATGTCCAAATCTTCAAATCTGATCAACTTATGGTCTTGTTATTTTCTTTAGTCTTCTTTAATAGTAAACTGAAAAAAAAAAAAAAGTTTAGGCTGGATCTTAGGTATTGAGAAACAATACTAAATGATTAATTGTTTCAGAATGATCAGAATAGTCATTAGTTGGACCCTAGTACACACTGTTAGTAAATGAGGCCCAATCAGAGCTTGACAGCATTCTTCCTATCAATTACAGTTAGTATATCAAAAACCAAAATCCAATGGGAAATGCATTTGCATAGAGAGTGGAAGCTTGAGGCAACATTCCAAGGTAGAATTAGATAAAATATGGCACAATAAAGAAAAGGGAAAGACATATGATTGTGTGGCACAATCACTACTCATGGTCTACTTACACTAGAACTTTCAACTGCATCACACATGGTCCATTGACTTAGAACAAGTGACTGTGACTAAGTGGACCTTTATATGAGATTGTACTGCTGTTTCAGAGGTAAAGAATGACCTGTGGAGCTCATACGGTTGTTTTGCACTGTTTTGTTGAAGGCCTTTACAAATGATAAATGAGTTATTGCTGAAGGCCTCTCTTACCCACTGTCAGCAAGAATGCTATCCAGCTTCTCTTAAACTCAGCAATGGATATGATGGTAAAGACAGTGGAGGGATTGGACTTTTGCATTGTATAGTTTGGTGGATTTGTTGGCAAATCCCTTCATCAGGATGCAAATTCGCACGTTAAACCTGGGCACACAGAGGAAGCTGTGCAGCAGAAGAAGGCCCATGGTTTAGGAATATGACTGTGTCCACATACTTTTGGGTCTGTAGTATATGCAAAAAATCCCAAAACAAAACTATAATGAAGGCAGGCTTGCTATGATAAGTCTTTGAGTTTTTAATTTTTTTTTTTTTTTTTCTGGACTGATATCCATCACCAAAAAGTGCTGAAATGAAAAGCCTGGGTTAATATCCGCCTGCTGTGTGGATAAGACCTCCTACGCCATAGGGCTGTTTAGATTTGATGATCTCTTTATGTGCCAAATTAATTCCTAAAATGAAGATCTCGGGGCCATCCACAAAGGTTTGCTCTCATAATTAAGCAGCGCTTCCTAATACCATCTCCACTAAGCTTGGGGGCATCTCCTTTTAAGTCTGTGTAGACTTTTGAGAGGCCCTTTTTTCTCTTCAATCCATCTCTCTGGCTTTGGGGAGGGAGTTTTTTTTTTTTTTTTTTTGTCTTAATCGGGTGGCAGGCCGCTAAATCACTTGGCGTCATATCAGATGAGAGATGAAGATGACAGGAAGCTCACAGGAAGGTCACCGGCGGAAAGGACTCCACAGTCACCCCGGCATTTGTACCTGTTAATGACCCGTGATGTTAAATGGCGCCGAGGGAGGGCCTGACAGTCATGCTCGGTATCATCGGAAGGACACGGAACCCGAGCCGCCGTTCACCTGCAAATTTCTCTTTCTCGTTTCATTTTGTTGTCTCCTCTAATAAATGACTGCCGGGATAATTGCGGTGCCATTTATCACTTTTGCTCAGGGAGGTTAGGGTGCCAGACCGTGAGCGTGAGGGTCACCCGCGCCACCGGCACAGTTGAAAAGTCCTTGTTAAGGTCACCGCGGTGGGCGCTCTCCTTCCATCACATTTGGCCGGTTATCTCTATGGCAGGTATACAATTATCGGCTTATCTATATGCTTATTATCCAGTTTACTGCTGCTTCTGCCTTCCGGAAATGATGAGAGCTTTAAAACGTGGAGGCCGTTCTGCGGATCCTGTCGCCAGTAATCGTCATCCGTAAAGTGAAATTATTCCCCTCCGCTGTGATGATGTGGAAGTCAAATAACAAGAACATTCAATAGATTGATAGGCAATATAAGAATCTACTTTCTCCCTCTGATACACAGACTGTGGTAACACCATTTTCATAACTTACACCACTTATATAAATGCCACGGCGTACAGTAAAATAAGCAGTATGAATCACCTTTAGTCTCCGTCTCTATCACTCTCTGTCTTTTTAATGGCGAGAGAGCAGGTAGTTTAGTCATCCGCAGCGGCACAGGCACAGAGTAAGTGTTTGGATGTGTGCGGGAGATGGTCACCACGTGTAATTAATCTGTGGAGAGTGAGTGGGCGTAATGGCAGCTCTTCAGCCAGACTGCTCCGGCGCTATGGCGGAATGCCGTTTATATGATGGAGCAACTGCCGATAAAAGAGAAGCAGCGTTTAAAAGCGAAGATGGCGGAAGGGGTGGTGTTAGGAGGGTTGTGGCGCGGTTTAACTGATGCCGGCCTGTTTAAAGGTTCTTGGGTTAAAGATGGATAATGGTCAATATTAGCATTTTTCCATAGATATTAATATATCTGCATTGTTGTCGAGCCAGGAAAGCAAACAGCGTCAAGTCTGCAATCATAAATGTCTTTGCACCATGGGAGGCTAACAGTTTTTTTTTTATTTTTTGTTTTATTTTCCTTTTTTTGGAAAAGTTAGATATAAAAATCAATGTGGTCATGGCTGGATTACCAACTAAAATTCCTTATGTGTCAGCTGGTTTACAGTGACCAGATCAATTATAGGGCAACACGGGGCAAGTGCTGGAGTCAGACGTTCAGTCAAGCTGTGAGAAATTGCTTTAAAGGCCTCATATTGTGGGCTCTTTATTTGAAGTTGCAATATCACTAACAAGTATATTTGTGGTTTTTAAAAACCAACAATAATTCAAAAATTGTTTTACATCTACTCTCTCAAGCTTCTCACTGGATCTCTAGAATATACAGATGCATACATTGATTTTCTATACCCACTTATTAGCATGTGCAGGACTAATTGTACAGCTTCGCTTCTATCATGGAGAACCAGCCTTGATTGACAGGTGGATGTAATGATACTATTGGTTGAAATTGCTCTGGGCTAAGATGATGAATGTCACTTGTTTTACTGGAAGTAAATATATTTGAATTTCAAACAGATTTGTATATAAAAATACAAAGAAACTTTTGGGGCATATATAGTACAGCAAGTTAAAATATGACCAGAGATGTGACCTAAAAGGATTATAAAAGACTTTTTTTTTATTTTTTAGGACGTTGGGAAGTTAATAAGCTGAAATACAATATTTTCGGGATGTGTACACAGTGGTCTCAGGGACTCTGGAAGCCTCAAAAACAAAGGACTTCACATTAGCCACTGTAAATGTTGCAGTGTAGCATTACAGCATTAATTGTTAATTGATCTTTTTCATTTTTAAGGTGCACATCTCTCTGATATACTCCCAGATGAAGATGCACCTGGACCTTGACTCCTACAGCCAATCATAATCTATAAAAAAATATTCTGTCATTCCTTTATTGGTTTTTCACTGTCTTTTGTTAATAATCACAAAGCAAAACAACCAAAAATCATAGTCAAAGTTCAAAAGTCGATAAAATTATCAAAAAAGAAATTGTTATCAGCAGTTATCAGCAACCACGGTATAGTCTTCTATAATAACACTATCTGTTTATTTCTTCATTTAAACATGATGTTAAAAAAATCCAAATCAATCCAAATAAAATAAATAATGCAATGCCATCATCCATTTTTTTAATAACATTAATGCACAAAAATATTTTAATTTTAAATATATAATTTACATTAAATTGATCTGGGATTTTTGTTAAAAAGCCCAGATCAGTTATTTTTGTTACAAGTTACAAAATCTCTTGGGATTATTACAAAAAAATAAAGTACTTAGATCGTTATTGTAATTTTATTGTCTTCTAATATCACACTGTAGCTAAATATACCTGAACCTTACTTTAAAATTGTATTGACAAGCGCTTCCCTCACATATCGTTATACAGTTCTAATTCTGCAGGACCGTTTCAGACCAGCAATTTCAACAGAAGTTGTCGGTGCTGCTCCATGTATTTATTTATTTTTTATTCTCCAATCACATGATTGATGACTTAGAACAGTTAAATAGATGAATATAATCATGTGCAGGTCTTATTATGCCTATTAGCATTTGCCATATAGCATCTCATGTTGTTGGAATGCTTGGGGCAAGCCATCAGACTGGCTGAAAAGGGGTCTATAAAACAAATATAATTTAAAGACAGAGGCTAACAGAGGCTGCTGGCAAATGCTCCCCAGTTAAATCTATGCTAATGACCTCTGCGTTGCTTTGATGCAGCTTTCCGTGTCCTTGTGTTCTCCTAATTCTCCCAATTAAACCTCTGTTTCCTCCCTGAAGAAGACGAGCCCTGCAAAATCAGCTCTTTTGAGCTTGCCGCGGTCCAGGCCTTATTCAAGGTCAAGGGGTCAAACCCGCCGAACACTGCATCAGCTGTAACGGGCCAGGTTAAACTCCTTAGTTCAGCCAAATCAAAACCTGCTTAATCCAGAGCGAGATTCATTTAGTAGTCAGCTGGAGGAGGGTCGAAACCAAAATGTTCCCACGAGGACGGGCATCTCTGAAGGGACTCTTAGCTGCTTTGTTCTCAAGCAATTACCAAAATAGAGATCCGACAAGGACTGAGCTGACAGTGCTAAACCCACATTACTCATACACCCCCCTCCCTGCAAAAGATTAAAAAAAAAAGAAAAAATAAAATTTTCAACGTCACACAGAAGCCACTTTTGGCCATGGGGGGATTTAAGTGAGATTATGGTGGGGCCAGAGATAGACACAGTGTGATTAGGTGGGATACAAGAAAATGATAAATCCATACTGTTTGAATGTCAAACATTTCTCATCGGAACACATCCTTGTTCATATTGGTTTAAAACAAAGTACCTGTCATTCTGAAATAGAGAAGGTGGTAGTGCTTGTTTCTGGTTATTTTTTATTCTTGTATGTGATTCTGTGTCTTGTATGTTTGTGCGTATATGTTCTATGTCAGGGGTTCCCAACCTTTTCCAGCTCAGGGCCCACTTGGAAATCTCCTAAATGTTCGTGGCCCACCTCTGACCCAATAAACAATACAGAAGCAAATGAATGCATTTTTAGACCACTTTGACATTTTAATGTTAAACATGTAATATTTAGGTCTGATTTGAATGAATATGAAAAAGGCAGGAAAATCACAACAGGGCATTTTTATCATTTTGCTGTGAAAATTAAACATTTAGGCCTCGGACTAATTATGGAATATGCATGAGGCTCACAACTTATTCAACAATATTACTTATCACGTTTATACTAATGTAAACTTATTCACAGGGAAATCATAGCATGCCATTTTTTATCATTTTAATGTGAAAACTTCGATGTGATGCATAGAGCGTAGCTTATACTTCTGCGTACGTAGCTATGGTGTTGACGCAGACCCCTACGCCTACGATGTCACTTCCAAAACATCCTGACTACGCATCACGTAGACACGGACTGCAAGGGCTGTGATTGGTCAGTTCAGTCGTGGTGGTTTACAGAGAAGCCTCCATAAACGGCTTCTCTGTCACTTCCACTTCAACTTTTGCAATAAAATCATTTTATCTTTGATATCAATGAGCTATAAACACACACGCTACATCCTAGTTGTCTGAACAAGACATGGAACCAGGAAAAAAAATTCCGGTATAAAAAAAAAAAAAATCAAAAGAAAAACAGGTGAAAGAAAAAAGTCCGGTACATACAGTCTGGAATGTTTTATGTTAAGGGGAAATGTGTGTTTTGGCTGTTTTTTCTCTCGC
This sequence comes from Lepturacanthus savala, assembly GCA_030544235.1. Classification (NCBI taxonomy): domain Eukaryota; kingdom Metazoa; phylum Chordata; class Actinopteri; order Scombriformes; family Trichiuridae; genus Lepturacanthus; species Lepturacanthus savala. The sequence goes on along the minus strand of CM060464.1, from coordinate 24,004,232 downwards.
CTTCGCTTCAACACTTGCAATAAAGCACTTGCTCGATATGACCCAACACACACGCTGCATCCTGGTACAAGAACGAAAGAAAAAAAACAAAACGACAAAAGACATTCAGTCTGGAATATGTGTTATTTAGGTGTGTGTTTTTGTCTGTTTTTATGTTTTGTTTTTTTGCCTGGAGTTCAGTTTCCACTGTACAACACAAAACTATGGTATTTAGATTTTTAGAAAAGGATTTCTTGGCCCACCTACAATACCTTCGGCCCATAGGTTGAAAATCACTGTTCTATGTATTTGTGCTCTAGGTGCAGCTACGCTTTGATGACTAATATGTAGTGTATAGGTCTAGGTGATTTGGCCCTGACTTTTTTCAAACCAATGTAGAATTTTTGATTAAAATCCCAATTTGTTACTTCTTGTTTCGTTCTTTTTTTTATTTGATAAAAGACCAAAAGAAAACTTAAAACAAAATGTTTCCTTTATTTAACTGAATCTTGCATTGAAAATGAATAATAGACAATTTAATAATAGACATCACATTTCAAGAATGAAACAACACATATATAACAGAAAATCATCATCAAAAAATTATCAAAAAAAAACCAATGCCAACTTTGAGTGTATTTATTCTTTGATTGAATATTGAATAATGTTACTTCATTACATTTCAGATGCAAATATTGTACTTTCTACTACCACTTCATTTTTTTTGTTTGATAGCTTTATAGTCTTCAGATGAATAGTTGACACCATGGGCAATGTAACAAGTTTTTTTTTCATTTTCTTTTAAATACAACACTTTTTTTTCTTTTATATTTATATTAAATATCAAATATCAATTAAATGCTTTTAAACATCTTTGTGATTATAAAATTCAGATTTTTTAATCAGTATTTATCTCTCTTCTCTTTTTGAAGTTGAAGGATGAAAGTCATCTCCTCCATAGAGCGTATAGAGTCAATTATGTTGATAAGGAAAGGAATGGAATGCAACACACTGTTAAGATGAAACCAGTGGTTTGGTCTTTTCACGTCTTACAAAAAGCAGTGTGTAGTTGGCTCACATTTCACATGTCTATGAGTTTGTTAATTGCGCCAGCAAATAGTGATTTTTCTCCTCTAAATGTTTCACATGGTTTCATTTCAGTAAATGTCCACATGATCCAATATTTTACTTAAAATCATAGATTAGAGAAAAAGATCTGTCACTCCTCGGAAATAAGTGTCTTTGGTTCAAGTGCATTTAGTTGTGAATATCTATGTACTTTTACATCAATAAGATTTTTCATGCAGGACTTTTACTTGTAATGGAGTATTTTTACTTAATTTACCTAGTATTTTAAACCTGCTGTGCTGAACTATTACATAGAAATAAATGTACAATTCAGTCAAATCCTAGCCAAATTGTGGTTGCCTATTGTATTTGTAAGAAATATTCTCTCAAAATGATGCATGCAAGATCCACCTGGTGAAAAATTTCATATATTATGATTTCCATTATTGTTTGTGGCAAAATGGTTCTGTAGCGCCCCCTGGAAAATTTAAAAGATTTCACCACTCGCTCCCGATTGACAGACAACTGAATTTACTACAGAAGTACAGCAGGTCATGATGCACCAAAAAGCCTCTTGGGCCAGTACCTTAAAACAACATTGAGTCATCCATCCTAAATCATATGACAGATTTCGCGATTTTTACACAACGTTTTAAATGGACCATTCAAATTTTATTCCACAGACATGAAATTTGCTCTGACTCATCTTCAAACATTGGGGAAGAAAAGTTATCAAAAGTTTATTCCTGGTTGCCGTGATACAACTTTATCAGATTCTCTCCAATATGCACCAAATATCTCATGCTTCATAAGTGAGTTGCTGTGTACACATTTGAACAATCATATTGACTTAGAGTCATTGCACCACCTACTGGTAACAGGAAGAAAATGCAATTTGGCAAACATCATCTGATTTACACGGTGCAATCTCCACATCATATGCAGCAACATGACCTCTAATCATCGAATGTTAGTCTAGCATCACCTGGTCACAGCAAGTGACCTACAGCCTTAGGTCCAGTGTGCAAAGGCGCAAAATTCAGAGCTGCTATGACCAGTCGGCATCTCTTGACTAGGCTATGGCTGCATCATATTCCGTCGGTTGCTGTTTACAGCTCTAATTAATCTTAGGTCTGTGGAGACATTTACTGCTGGACAGATGAATCACACTTACCATGCACTATGCACAGAACATGTTCACCAGAGACTTCCATCGTCTACTTCCTATGCAAACTTGAATCTTGATACAGGAATTTAATGTTGTGGCTCTCCTGGATTCTCCCAATCATTATCAGATCAAATGGAAAAAAAATTTGATAGCGAAAGAAGTCATTTTGCTCTGAACAATTTATCAACTATTTTACAGCACATGTGGACAACATTTGTGCTATTACTTTCTTCTCACCTGCAAAGGAAGACAAAAGTCCTGTACTGCAAGTTTAAGGAAAGGATCCAAATGTGTAATGACGATGTATTGTCCCTCCTCATGCTGCGGCTTCCAAGCCAGTCAGACCACTATCATGACTTCATTTGCAGATAGTAATGTATGGTATTTGATTTGACCGAGCAGGGATTTATAAAACGAGTTGGTGTGACAAACCTGATATCTCATACCTTGACTCTTGGTTCACTTTATTCATTACAGAATAATGAAAATATTCGTTTTGGATATTTATATTTTGTATATATGTGGAAATTCTCTTTTTTATCATCCTTGGAGCCCAACTCAAGGTCTATTCAATAGCTGTTCTAGACCTTTCAATCATTATTTTTGTTTGTCAGTCAATTTACATTTATGTTTTTCCTGAGCAATTTTGTCCATGTTGACTTAAAGCTGAGTGATGGAAGTTTGTTTTAGATTTTCTGTCAAAAAACACAAGACCATTCCCAAGATAAAATTTAACCGGAGATTGTTTTAAGTAAAGGAAAATGAGGCTGTAAACTAAGCTCCATGATATTGTAAATGTTCAAATCCACTTGTGTTTGCTATGTAACTGTGAATATTTGTGCACTGAAAACAGATTAGATCAGTGTGATGTCTCACTCTGCCGGTTGCTGTTGTGCTGTGTATCTCATTAGTCTTCAACAAAGAGACTGTTCACACATTGATCTTTCATACACTGCTGAACAGAAGCAACAGTAAGGTCAGTTGTTCATACAACCTACCCTTTTACAGTGATACAGAGTCACTTTGCAGTTATTCATAAGACAATAGACAGGAAATGTCATAGGAGGCAACACCTTTTGGACAACGTGGCACGGAGAAAACAGTCTGACGAAATGGCAACGTGCATGGACATAACTTGCGATCATGATGTTATTTTGTTTAAAAAGTGATATAATTTGCAGGCAGCAAGGTGGTGCAGTGGTTATTGCTGTTGCCTCACAGCAAGAAGATCACAGGTTCAGGGATGTGTGGAGTTTGCATGTTCTCCCCCCGTCTGCATGGGTTCTCTCCAGGTTCTCTGGTTTCCTCCTACAGTCCAAAGACATGTTGACGTTAATTGAAGACTATTGGACAACAGGAGACAGTAGACTGGCAACCTGTCTGGGGTGTATCCCTGTCTCTTGTCTGTACGCTGGGATTGGCTCCAGCAGTAAATACAGTGAAACTGCAGCAGAAATACTCTGTATTTTACCTGGCAACCACTGGGGAACTTCCATTGTAACATGTAGGTAAATGCATTTCCAATGCAATAGACACAAAGTTGTACCATGTAGGTTCTGGATTATTACTTGGTAAAACATGACACCAGGTCTGCTCTAGCCTGGCCAACAGTCTGAGAACCATTTGTTTATTTGTTCATATTTGATGCATGGTTTATGAAAGCCCAGAACCATTTATTGAGCACTATGTCTGTTAAATGCGTCTCTATGCACCTTATAGCCAATCATATCCAGGTATATCCAGGCTAGCTCTGCTCTGTATAATTGTGAATGTCTGGAAGTCCATCACAGTACACAGTACACAGTATACACAGTACACTCACACAACCAAACCCCATGGAGCTCATGGAGGGCTATAAACGTGCTCATTTGCTCTCTCCCCTTCACTATTACATCTCCTTATCTAGTCCATCTTCTGTTCTCCCCCACCACTCGAGCTACTGCAATCAAACCAATGGAGAGGCGAATGCTTCGCTGCATGTTTTTTTTTTTTTTTTGGCCCAGCTGATAAAGCAATGAGGCAATCAGCCATTCCCATCAGAGAAAGAAAGGCTCGATTTGGTCAAGCAAATCGCAGTTCTCCACTTAACACATCTGATCATCCCTCTCTTTTTTTTTTCATTACTTTTCTTCCACCTTAGCAGATAACATCAATACTGCATTATGCATCATATCATTATGCCATTCTAACTTCATATAAAAACAGATCAAGGTGAAACAAACTGGTGAAAACAAACATTCTCTCTGACTGAGTATATGTAATATATGTGCACACATACCAAATATAATTATTTAGAAAGGAGAATGGAAGACCCTAAGAAGGTAACATCATTGCAAACTCTGTCGACAGACATTGTCAACATATAACGCATAAATAAGCCTAAAGATATGTGGCAGTCTCGCTGCCCCCGTGGGTTCCCCGGCACCGAACAGACCCACAACAAGTCCAGTCTTTGTGGTTCAACGTATTTCCCGTACTTTATTGAAAACACACACACACACACACTGCACGCGGACCCACTGCAGCCGTTCACAGGCCCGGTATGCTGCCGTCTGCTGGGTCTCTGGTGTGTCCGTCGCTTTCCTTCCCTTCGGGTCCAGCCTGCTACTGTGTTTTAAAAGAGACGGTGAGAGTAATTAGCACACCTGTACTCAACTACTCAATCACTCTCACCTGGCGCCGCTCCCCTGAGCCCTCCCCACACCTCTCTCCCACAGCTGATGCACCACGCCCCCTTCACAAAATATTAGTAAGCCTAATAAAAGACACACAGGATAGCCCCTCTAATCTTAGTTATATATATTTAAATAGTTGAATTATCATAAACATAAATGTGTGACAATTAATTGTATCTAATGCCTTAAAATAATGACTACTAGTCAATCAAGTGTTTGATAGGATAATGGGGCCCTATTTTGATAAAAAAAAAAAAAAAAACTGTTTCAGTATTCATGTGCAGATATTTAGTTTAGATATACTCCAGTGTTCCTGCTATCACATAAACTGCTGCTCCTCCACAGTGTTGCTGAAACATTACTGAACGCAAGCCATGCAGAAATGGTTCTGGTTGTGATGTCACATCAGGAGTGGAAGTTAATAGTAACCACGTGTTATAATTTAGACAGGTCATTTAGAAATGGCTTTGGTTATGATTTCACAAAAGGAGTGGTAGTTAGTAGTAAATGCCTATTACTTCTCAGTCATTTCTGGACTGGAGGGCTTTAAATTTGTAGTTGGTGTTCTATCTAAGGCCTTTCCAGACAGACTCATTTTTGTTGTTGTTCACTTAGAATTGTTTTTGTAGTTTCACAAGAGTACAGTTGTTAAGCCTCTCTCATCCCCTTGCTAAACCGGTATTTTGCCTCTGAAACCACCTCCTTATCCCCCCACTCCTGGACTGTAGCCATCTGAGCTTAGCTGTGAACCAGAAGCTGATCTGGGGCGTCACAGCCTCTGTGTACTCATCCAGACTTTTTGGTGGCAGTCCTGGAAATTAATGATGTTACAGAGCCCCCTGAGGTCAGATGACCAGGGCAGCCTACATTAATAAAACTAATCAGTGAACTGAGGGCATAGACACACAACCACTTTTCAAGTTGTATAATTCTCTTTATTTTTTTTTTAACAACAAACAGGAGTCCAGAGCAACACTGGGAACAAAAAGGTTAATGAGGGAAGCACCAAACAAAATAAATGACAAACAAAAAACCCACCACCAATTTACAGAAACTCAAAGAGTGGCCTTAAATACCGTATTTTCCGGACTAAGTCACTGCGGAGTAAAAGTTGCACCAGCTATAAAATGTATAATAAAGGAGGAAAAAACATATATAAGTCACACTGGAGTATAAGTCGGTAATTAGGGGGGAATTGATTGTTTATCCAGTGGGTGCCGCTGTGTGATCATTGTGGCAAGAAGGTTTACTGAAGAAGAGTGAAGTTTCCACACATGCTCAAGTTATCGTTCTCCCTGGGACTGGAAGGAATGTATTGTTGTTGTCTTTCAATAAAAAGTGAAACTCAACATCTGCGTTTGTGGTCCTTTGTTTTGACAAGTTACCACAATTTATTTGATAAAATCCAACACCAAGAACAGACAGATTTAAAATTTAAATGACAAACAATTTAAAATAAAAATAGAATAGAGGCAACAACAGGCTAAACGGTGCTGACGTTACATAACACAACTGAGAACGTGCCTGGTATGTTAACAGAACATATTAAGAGTTATTCCGATAACTGTAGCATCAATAACATGCTAAGAAGTTTACCAAAACCATCCGTGTCACTCCAAATACCCAGTAAATAAAATCCAACCAATCCGACCAAACTATGAAAAAAAACGTGATTTATAGTCCGGAAAATATGGTACATGGGGTTTTGCCCCCCACTAAAGTAATGGACTGAACAAAGGAATTACTATGTGAATATAAATATGGGTATCTAAACTTAATCTAAATGCTTCCCTATGCGCCCAAAACAACAAGTATAATAACAAGGCAAAACTCACAAAAGAAAAGGCTGGTCAGAAGTAACAGAACAATAACTAAGATACAATAAACAACTAAAGCTAGAAACTTTAGAAACTCAAACAAAAATACAGAGCAAAAAACTTGGCCCTGGCATAGGCACCGAACAAAAGAGAGGGAGTTCAAAGAGACAAGGGATTATTAAAAAGGGAGGAAGTAGAACATGATTGGCTGCTTAAATGTTGATTGTAGATTGAGTGTAAAATGAAGAGGAGAGAAAATTATGACAGCAAAACACAAATGATGAAATAAACACATCCAGGTGTAGTCCTACACAAACCATATCACAATCATAAAACAACCCAAAGAACATAACAATTGACATAACACAATCCAGTACTGGTTACCCCCAGTACTGCTGCATTCCTGTCTCAAGTGGCTCCTATGCGGGAGTCATCAGGATCAAACTCTTTACTTGGTTGTTGCTCTAACCAAGCACCATGACAACTGTAATCACACATCCTGAACCCCACTTCCACACCTTCACAGCACCTCAACTGGCCCACAGAGGTGTATGAGGAGTGGTATCTGTAAGGAGGAGTGAGCGATGGGCTTCCAGGTGCAGATCAATAGCTCAAGGCCAGGAGCCCAGATTGGCTTTTGCTCCACAGGGAATTCACCATGGACCTGTGAGCATTAGTGCTGAACATGCGCACATGCACATACGCACACACACACAAACACACACACACACATTTATGCATCACATTCCGCATCCACTACAGTCAAACTCCACTCCAAACCCAGCCCCTGTGCCTCCTCTACAAACCTACTACTATTATACTGAGCTCGGCCAGTATAATAGTTCAATCACAGAGTCACCGCCCCACCCCTCCACCCCACTCCCCCCACTCCCTCGACCCATTCTGCATTCTGCAGCACTCAAACCTTTCCTATCACTGAGCTTTTAGAGATACTGTATATAAAGGAGGTTTCTCGCTCTGTCTGTATTTATTCAACTCTTGTAGGAGTCACACTGAGGCCAGGACTATTTGTTTTGTGCACTGAACTGAAACTTGAGCCCTCCTACTTTTTAATTGTCTGGGTTTGAATGATCTTTACCAATAACACCAATATTGCTTCAAGGCCAACTTCCTTGAAAGATGAGTAATGCACAGTGATATAAAGCCACATATTTTCATCATTTGCAATTGATGTGATATGAAGCCGCATATTTTTTATCATTTACAATTGATGTGCCGCCAACGCCTCACTTTATAGGAAGGTTAAATATCTGCTTGGTGAAAGAAACTTGATTAGAGTTAAGGCACTGTGGTGCCTAGGTCTTGTGTAAAAGGCTCAAATATTTAAAGATCTATTATTACAGCAAACAACAACATCCGCTGACTCACAGCTATGTAAAATATATATTTAAATCAGTGTACAAACTCAAAACAATTTTGTACAATACTTTTTTTGAATCACTAAATTAATATTTAGTTGTATGACCACAGGTTTTTATAACTGCCTCACATTTATGCAGCATAAAGTCAACCAACTTGTGGCCCCTTTCAGCTGTTATTCCACTCTAAGATGTTTTAACAACATTCCACAATCCATTTGCTTTTCTTGGTTTTGCTTTAAAGAAAGCATTTTTGATGTCAACCCACAAGTTCTCGATTGGATTAAAGCATGGCTGTCCAAACTTTTTGCAAAGGGGGTCAGATTTGTTGTGTTAAAAATGTAGGGGGCAGACCATGGCTGATGTTCTCTACATAGAACAACAATATATTTAAATATATTTTACCAAGCCATTCTGTGTTTCACATTTGCTTTTTTATTTCAATTTCAACAATCTTAAACATGTCTTTTGGTTCATTTGAAATGCATATATGATACAATACATATATGAATGCATATAATTACAATTGAATACAATTGAATATTAACTTAACTTTTTTTCCTTTGCTGCAAATAAAAGAAACACCACTGCAAATAAAAGAAAACTCCACAACGGAAGTGAATTACCGGGGGACTATTATTGGCGGCGCACCTGTAGTTTTTTATGTGAGCAAAGAAGAAGAAGACGAAGAAGACAAACAAAGGACCACAAATGCAGATGTTGAGTTTGTGGTTCACTTTTTATCGAGATAGACAAAAACAATACATCCCTTCCAGTCCTGAGGAGAACGACAACTCGCGCATGCACTGAAACTTCACTCTTCTTCAGTAAACCTTTTTGCCGGCCACAGTGATCACACAGCAGCACCCACTGGATAAACAATCAATTGCCCCCATAATTACCTCTGCTTCACAACACTCCTCTTCTTCGTATTCTTCTTGTTCGCTCACATAAAAAACTACAAGTGCACCGCCAATATTAGTCCCCGGTAACTCACTTCCGCTGTGGAGTTTTCTTTTATTTGCAGCGGCGTTTCTTAATTTTGCAATGCTGTGTTTTTATTTGCAGTGGCGTTTCTTTTTGTTTGCAGCGGCGTTTCTTTTTGTTTGCACCATTTCTTTTATTTGCAGCGGTGAGGGTTCCACAATGTATTAAGTCTACATGTTGGCCAGACGTTTTATTTTAATGACAGAGGCTGCGGGCTGGATGGAATTCGACCACAGGCCGCATTTGGCCCCCGGGCCGGACTTTGGACATGTCTGGATTAAAGGATTGGACTGGCCACTCCATAACATTAATTTTATTGGTTTGGAAGAAAGATGCTGCTGGTTTACGGGTGTGTTTGGGGTCATTGTCTTGTTGAAACTCACATTTCAAAGGAATTTCCTCTTTAGCATAAGGCAACATGACCTCTTCAAGTATTTTGATATCTGCAAACTGATCCATGATCCCTGGTATGCGATAAATAGGTCTGACACCATTGGAGGAGAAAGATGCCCACATCATGATGCTTGCAACACCATGCTTCACTGTCTTCAGAGTGAACTGTGGCTTGAATTCAGAGTTATCTCACAAACTGTCTGCAGCCCTTGGACCCAAAAAGAACAATCTTATTATTGCCGGTCCATAAAATGTTCCTCCATTTCTCTTTAGGCCAGTTAATGTTTTCTTTGGCAAATTGTAACTGCTTCTGCACATGCCTAAAAATATATTAAAAACCTAGATTAATCTGGTTAGTCACATTGGATTGCTATTCATATATCACCAGTATTAGGATTTCTGCAATAGCTTCTTGTGAAATCAAGAGTCAAATTCAAAATCCTCCTCCTTACCTACAAATCTCCTAATGGTCAGGCTCCATTCTATCTCAAGGATCTCATAGTTCTGCATCATCCATCGAGACAACTGCGGTCCCAAAATGCAGCTTATTAGAGGTTCCCAGATTTTCTAAAATTAAAATGGGAGGCAGAGCTGTACTAGCAGGCTTCTCTCCTGTGGAATAGTCTTCTTGTTTCAATCTGGGGGGCAAACACCCTTTCTACATTTACAAACACGTTCCATGTTCCACTCGTTCCTTTTTGAAGAAGCTCCTAGTTAGATCTGTCCCTGACTGGCCTAGAACATTGTTTTTTTGCTATAGGTTGAGACTGCCGGGACCTCATGAGACACTCTGAGTTTCTCTTTCTTTCTTCTATCTGTAACACTCATGACCCACTGATGCACCATTTTTAAATATATTTTGTTTCCGGAGGCCTGCCCTGTGTCCTCTCATTCTCAGACCATGCTGCAGTGAAGCCACTACAAGGAGCCTTCGGTTGTCTTTCATTCATCAGTTGATCCTAAGGCTTAATCAGAAACATGGCAGAACATGGTAAAACAGTGCTGTGGTGCAATACAAATTTGAGTACAAACTAACAATAAAGAATATTGTACTGTGCCGTACCTTTCACTCATCTTCATCTGCTTCACTCATATGTAAAGAAACACATGTATGCTGGATAAATACATAGTTCATTGTATTTTAGATACTGAGTATGTGATATACAAAATACTTAAGACTAACCTACTGTGTACTGTCCCTCTGCCGGATGTAGTATAGTAAGAACTTAACGGGATATGTCTGACTTCATGACATAGGATTGTGTATTGAAGTTGCATGGTTGTTTCAAGATGTCAGAAACCTGGGAAATAAGTCCATTCATGACTGCAGTGCTCCTTTCTTACATCTGCCTGATTGCTAAGTGATAGTAAGAGGGACGAAATGCTGAGTCTTGATACTGATTGGTCAGGTGTCTCAAGAGAGAGAGGAACTGATTGGCATGGCGAAAGAAACACATGAACCATTTATGGGTGAATGTGGGCATGTAAAGGGCAGGATATGAAGAACCACTTAGTGATTTTACAAGCCAAGGTCTTTGTCTTGTGGGTAAGTGAAGTGTGCAGCATGAGAGAAAAATGGGGTATTTTAATGTATTCTGTCACTAGATACAATAAAATGGGTAAACCATGTCATACTTCAAATGCAGGAAAGATCAACTGTCATGAACCGTTTCACAAATATATATATATATATATATATATATATATATATATATATATATATATATATATATATATATATATATATATATATATATATATAATCACAAAATCACAAAGTTGATTCTGGATTTCCTTCTCATATGGTTCATTGTACATGTCTTTCTTTAATAGACATGTAATAGTTTAATTGTTTCACACTTTATGATTCCCACCCCTTATTTTCATATAGTATCACAACAACATCCTTTACCATCAATTTACAATAATGAAGCTGGTGATATGATTGGAATATCATGAAAAACTTTATTTCAGTAATTCCATTCAAAAAGTTATACTTGTATAATGTATACAATCATTATACAGACTGATATATTTCAAGTCTATATTCTAGACATGTAATTATTGAGACTGGTCTCTTTTTTGTGGTTTATTTTTTAGTCTAGTCTCAGGTCTCGGTCTTGCAATGTCTCGGACTGGCAGAACAGTCTTGGAGGGATTTGGCAGGCGGGCACACTTTTTTTCCTTGGATATGAATATTACATGTTCGCTTCAACTGTTACCAATCACATGTCATGCATCTCATGCCCCCACGGCCCCCACCTCCCCCTCTACAGCAGTGTCAGAGAGGAGGATGCAACATGTTGGCAACTTCAGCAGTGGTTAGGTCTTACAGAACACAAATTATTAATTAGCCATGCAACAAGAAGGAAGAAGCAAGCAACAATTATAGCATATTTCAGTTTTCGTTATTGCCATTACTGGTATATTTGAGCTATTTCTACTTTAACAGCAGTACAGACACAAGACATACACTGGCTCTGTAATGTTGTGCCTGTTGTGCCTGTAATATGTGACATATTAGAATTTAATATGTATCCTAGCTGCAACTCATGCCAAATAGGAAAAGGATGTAGGATGTAACTTTTTTTTTTTTTTGTCTCAGTCTTGTTCTCAGTCGTGAGCCAAACTGGTCTTGGTGGTGTCTTGCTTGGTCTCAGTTTAGGCGGACTTGACTACCGGTCTACTATGTTCCCAGGGTCCCATCGTCTCAGTTTAATTTTTCAATCAGGACAAAATAGTCTTTTGGTTACAGAGTTTTAATTATGTTTGCACGAGGTGATAAATATATAGTATTGGTGACGGGACTGCATCCTAGCACAGATTAATATTGTGGGAAAATAGAAGAGTTCATAGGAATTCTCCCCGTGGAGTCGAGACACAGGAGGTGGTGAAGATGAGATGCCCCTGCATCTCACCTTTACCAGGGTTAGCAGAGCAGCTTTTGGCAACTTCAGAGTGATGACCGAAGGTGAATGGGGTGGAGGGAGGTTGCAGTGAGTTGCTGACAGCTAAGAGAGGAAAAGAGACAGTTTGACAGCACTACCGTGATTGGCTTACGGATCACAAGGCAACATCTGATTGGTGAGAATGATAGCCTACAGATGCCACCCCTGTCAGATGCCAATAGTAGGAAAGCAGAGAGTGAGAAGGGGATCCTGAAAGCATGAATGAATGAGAATCAGTGTCTTCATGACTGAACTTACGCAAAGCTTTTTTTCAGAACAGCTCGGAATACACAACCTCCTCCCTTACCCTCTAAACCTCACCTGGATTAAATTAGAGTCAGTCACAAAGCCATGTTGCCTGGGGAACATAGGACCCTGTGATCATAGGACCCTTTGTCATGTTCAGATTATGTGTCATGTAATTGGGTACATTGGACCATGAGAACATAGAGACGACCCCATAGAGGGAATGGTGGCACCAGTACATCATGCTATCACGCTTGGGAAGGTCTTTTATTCCATTCTATATCTATCTAAACTGACAAAAAAAAAAAAAAAAAAGTTGTAAAGAAGTTTCATGGCAAACGTGATGAAAGAGCTTGAGTAGTCCTCTGCCTCCCACACAACAGAGTTCTAATTGACCTGTCGTATAGCTATAGCAGCTGGAGATTAATTAACATACTGTGTCCTGCTGCCTTCAAATGCTGGAATGACTTAATGACCTGAAGGAGACAATTCCCATACAGTATATAAAGCAGCTGTGGACAATACTAACAAGCACAACAAATTAAGGAAACGCTCGATGTGACACGTGTGTCGGTTGGATACTTTGGTCATTATAATCAGTAACTAGAGGTTTCTGTATTTCTGGCTTGCTCTTTCACTCACTTACCAATATAACTAACTGTTAGCTATTGCACCAAATAACAAGCAGCAGGCCGAGTAATTCACAAAAGGAATTTCAATGTAGCGGAATTTCCATGATAATTTTGGGGAAGCTGCTCTGCTAGCCTTGATTATTTTGTATTATCTTTCCATGTATGTATTACTTTTATGTTTATTCTATCATATCTCTATGCAATGGTCTGTTGCCACTGTTGGCTATACTTTATAAATATATCATTTAAGGTAGCAGCTATGTCACTTAGTCTGAAGAACAGCATGTAGTGCTAAATATTACACTTAGTGGAATGTCTTAATAAATCAACTTTCTGCATAGGGAGCTATAGAGCTACAGATGTGCACTTATACTACATTTTTGGTTATGCAACATCACTTTTTCTACCCCACCTTTCTCTAACTTATTTTCATTCTCTCTTTTTTTTTAACTCATATTACATACAACAGCCCCCACTCCTCACTTTCTTATCTACCACTGCACGTGTTGCAGAACTAGAGGCATTTTCTTAGCATTTAGTCCATCATCTTCTGTGTTGATTCCACCGGATCCAATTGTGTGTGTGTGTGTGTGTGTGTGTGTGTGTGTGTGTGTGTGTGTGTGTGTGTGTGTGTGTGTGTGTGTGTGCTATGCTAAAGTATTAGGGTAAACCCCAGGGGGAAGAAGCATTTCTGCTGTTCAAACGCGAGAATCGTTATTGAAAAATTCAGATGATAAATGGGTAATAGGGATGTTTATTCAGTGCAGTGCTCAAAACTTTACAGCGTTTGAAGTGTGTCCCTTAATCCCAATGTGACTAAATAAATTGACGAAGAAGTGTAAATGCTGAATCTGAAGATGAATTATTCCAGCGTTGAGTTTTGAAAGTGAGAGGGTGTTTAGTTACATAAGCCCAACCACACCGTAACCAAAGAGATGACAGATCTGTAAGAGCCTTGTAAGAGTTTTGGAAGTCACTGCCAATGATGGCGCCTGGCCTATATGATTAATAAGAATCCACACACACCCACACATGCTAGTGTTAGTCCAGCAAAACATCAGGACATGCAGTACATTTACAATCAGTTTAATCAAGCGATGGTTATAGCTCAATTAGTCTTTAAACTCAAACTACTGTTCTTTCCTTGTATACATGCACAGGATGTAAATCAATTTATTGACTAAGTCATGTCACCTCCAATATTTGGCAACATGCACTCTTGTTAGTATTGGGGTTTTACCAGTTGAAGTCAAAAGATCTCACCAGTTTCTACCTACTTAATCTACCTACTAAATCCCAGTTCCTGCCCATCTCTAATAATTTGAGTTGTAATTATTTGGCTGTTAGTTATTTGCAAAATGTTGAAAGGATAAAAAGATGAGATTCAATAAGGAATTCAAATTGGGGTGGGTCAGAGTAACAATCAATAGTCTCTCTGAAGTCTGTTAATTTATTAACAATTAATATTGGAGAAATAACACAATGGACAATACTTGTCCAGACAAAATCCAAAACATGATGTGATTAATGATTAAAGGTCCCCTCTACTCAAATGTTTTTTCTGCTTGTTTTTGCAGTCAAATTTCGCTACCGTGCAGAATGATGTTCTGGGTTTTGTCAATGCTTTCACATTCATCTGCTGGAAAGTGGAATGTCTCTGAGCTCACAGAAAATCCAATTTGTAGGGGCGGGCCCATGAGTATGATTTGTGTTTAAAGCCAAACCTGGTACACAAGTGTGATGTGGAAACCTGGAGCTTCCAGTGCACAAACACTGAGGGCCCTCGCTTTAAAGACTCAAATACTTTATATATGAAAAGGGCTTCTGCTGTATTCCATTAACGTTGCAAGTCAGAAGTCAGAGCTGGGAATGACATCACAGGTCAAAAATGGTGAACATAACATAACATAACTATTACCACAGGCTCTTGTTAGCCATTGCTAGCATGCTCTGTATTGCAGTTCATATATATTACAAAAAATGTCAACAACACTATTGTAGCATTTTCATATATAAAAGTTGAACAATGTTATACACACATTATTGCAACAAAAACAAGTCAGAAATGCTATTAAGTAAATATTACAGGACCTTCTACTACTATTTACTGCCATTTTGGGATGTCAACTTGTCTGAAGATCTCAGACTTTCCGAAATCTGACTTCTGTGGAATTTCAAACTCAGAATGAGAATCTTTTTTTTTTTTTTTCTAAGAAAATGCTTGCATAGTGGTTGCTATTATGCCATTATGCTCATGTTTTACTCTCAGTCATTGTAGCAGAGTGGTTATGTTGGGCTATCCTAACATGAATAAATGTATGGGCACTATCTGTGGGTGGACGGGCTCTACTTTGAACATAAGATGAATTCTTATAGAGAAACCTCCTGAGCTGGTAGTTTTTCAAAATAGTTAAGGTCTCCAGTGTGTATAGAGATGGTCAGATAAGCCTCTGAGCAGAATTAAACCCTTTAGCTACTGAAATGATTTTGTGGTTTACTGGAGCTCAGATTACACCACATATAGCCATTGGTTGATTTGGGAAGTTCTTGTGGTTGTTGTAAGAATTTTAGCCGCTGCATTTTATAGAAATTGAAAATGATTGCAAAGACAATTGTAGTAGTCGACCCTGTGGAAAAAAAAAAAAAAAAAAAAAAAGCACAGATGAGTTTTTCTAAGTCTTATTTCAACATAAGGCCACAAACTTTGGCTTTCTAATAAGATTCGCTTATTACAAAGAAAATAAGAAACAAGAAAAGCTTATTCAGTTATTGTTCTCAAATGTTTTTTGTTGTTGTTGTTTTTATTTTGTTTGTTTTGTTTTCTAAAGTGAGATTGCAATCAATTCAAACTCCAAAGTTTTTTTGGTCAGTGTCCTTGTCTTTAAGTCTATTTGTGTGAAGATCAGTGGCAAACCGAAGTCTCTCTTTATATTTCCATTTTCCTCAAATAAGATTATTTCAGTTTTATCAGTGTGCTTTTGTTCTTGGGGCCAATTTTCTGTCTTCTACTGGTCAATGGAATGCTAATCATTGAATGGGCAGTTGACAGACCTCTGCCCTGGAAATTCAGTTGTGCACCATCATAATAGTTTTGGAAATAAAGCCATGGAATTGGTTCTGCCTGCAGATGCACGTCTTGAAAACAAAGACTCCTGTTTTAAAAGTATGATCTGAGTTACTTGATGACCATACCTGAAAATCTGGCCAATATTTTGCCTGCATATTGCCAATTAAAACACCAAGACCTCTGTTCCAGTGCCGCAATTAGAAAAAAAAACAAAAAAAAAAAACATAATTTTAAATGATTTTACCAATGAAGAGATTTAGACTAGGTTTTGAGTTGACTTTTTTAGTCATTTTGAAACATAAAAAAACAGATTAGAATGCAAACAAAACAAGAGTAACAGTGTCCAAAAATGAGTAGTTAGAAGTAAAATGCACATGTACCTACCCATATTCCATTTTGTCACTTCTCTGTTAACCCATCTCATCTGTATAATCCAAAATCACAAATGACAAATTTGCATCAGGGGGCTTGACAATTTGGACAGCAATACAACACCTTATGCCCTAAGACCTTTCTTGAAAATAGGAAAAATAATCAAAATAATGAAAAGTAAAAATAAAATAAAAATAATAACAGGGGAAAAATAAATCAAGTGTATTTTATAAGTATATATTCATCATTTTAATTAAACCAATAAATAGTAATAATACACATGGATTCATCCTCAAAAATGTCCTATTAATGTTCCATTTTCATTATTGTTCTCTGTTCCCTTTGTCTATTTCCTGTTTTATTAAAGAATATATATTTTCCTTCTTATGTTTCTTGTTGCCTTTTACTTCCTTGTTTTCTGATGTGTTTTGTGTATCTCTTTCTACATCTGACTCTCCTGATTAATTAGTTCCTCATGTATTTAAGTCCTGTTTTTGATTTCAGTCTTATTTAGGCTGTCTGCATATGTCATGTGTGTTACATGAGTTTTTTTTACCATGCCCTCTTTCTCATTTTTGAAAGAAAAGTACTGTTTTTTTTCAATGAGGATAACTGTAAACTAATCAGAAATACACTATACACATTGATAATGTGGTAAATGACTATTCCAGCTGCAAATGTCTAGATTTTAGTGCTATCAGTTCACTATCAGTTCCAGTGGTCCAATGGTATAATGTGTCTCATTGCATCAAAAGGCTAATGTAATAACATGTTCTATTCATTTTACAACTGGTGGTAAATAAAAGTGTGACTTTTCATGGAAAACGTTTGACTGGAAGTGTAAATAGTTATTGAAGTTCATAATTATTATTTTTTTTTGTAAACATGTTAAGAATGTGTCCAGGTAAGGAGTTATTATGTATTAGTTTTATTCAGCTGTGAAAATGGAAATTGTGTGTATTGCAACCACAGTATAAACCTCACAAACAGACAGGGGCTGTTCAATTCAGTTCTTACAGGCATGACATGACATGACAGTTCAATAATAAAAAAAATACCATGGACTTTTAAACACATCAGCACTTGGTGTTCTGGTGAGCACACAAAAGCTTATTTTGAAGATGTCATAGGCACAATTTAGAGATTGACAATTTGTAGATCACCACAATTTGGAGATTGTATCAAAACCATCCATTTAAACAAGTTCTGACTGCTTTTTCCCCCTCAGAATGCTTAAGCAAAAGCCAAAATATTGACTTTTGACTAGGGTTTGACAGGTTTGCAAAGAGAGAGGAAATTCGTTGCTTATTTCACACACTGCCAAATCATATAACTTTAACAAGTGGAAATGTGTTGCATGTAGTGTATTTGGTGCAATTAGTCAATTTTAATATAAATATTGAATAATTATCTCATTCTGTTGGCATATAATTTAGCTCGTTTATTTTTTTTGTCAACCGTGGTGAGGGTTGTCTTGTATTGAGGTTTTATCTTGTCACTTCCTGTTTTATTTTGAAAGTCTAACTCTCCTCTCGTTTCAGGTCACTTGCCCTTCCTCTGTCTGATTGTCTTCCTGTTTACCTGATTGTCTTCACCTGTTCCCCTCCCTCATGTGCTCAAATAGTCAGTGTTCCCCTTGTCTTGTGCCAGAGTGTCTTTGTCTCCATGACCCCTTCACCAGCGCCTCACAGTTCCCAGCCCCAGCCCCAGCCGCCTTTTGTTTGTTCCTAAGTCTTGATCCTCTACCGAGTGAATTTTTCTTTGT
Organism: Lepturacanthus savala; assembly: GCA_030544235.1. Lineage (NCBI taxonomy): Eukaryota > Metazoa > Chordata > Actinopteri > Scombriformes > Trichiuridae > Lepturacanthus > Lepturacanthus savala. The sequence continues at coordinate 23,985,736 of CM060464.1, read as the reverse complement.
AACTCAGTTCTAGCCTTAGCCCTTTTGTGGATAGTCCTTTTGATTTCCTCCTCTGGAGCAAGTTTTTGTTTGAGTTTGTTTATTTCATAAAACCAATGTTTCATAGCTGTTTCCTCACTTTTGAGAGATTTAAGTTTAAAGATAATGTTTTATAAAGCCCCTTGTTTCCTCCCTGTGAGCGTTTTTTGTTTGTGTAAGTTTTCTATTATGAATCCTACGTTTCATAGTTGTTTTTTGTTTCCTCATTTATGAGAGATTTAAGTTAAAGATAAAGTTTTATAGCGTCCTGTGTTTCCTCTGATGGGAGTGATTCTTTTCTTTTTTTGCCCCCTTTTCTACCCTTAGTCTAGCATCAGGATAGCCTTGGTAGGTTTCATAGCCAGCTTGGTTATTGATCTGATTTGAGGTTTCCTGTGCTGCTGAATAAAACATTGACTACAATCTCTGCGTCTTGAGTCCTGATATGATTCTGATATGATTTTCTGATTCTTGTTTTAAGAAAAAACAAGATTAACCCTTTGATGCATAACATGGGTCAAAAATGACCCGGCTGAGTTTAAATTTTCTATATCTTTTCAATAAATTATTTTCATCAGTCAGGACTCAAGGAATTCCTCAATTAACTTGTTTTTGACAATCCTACATCCTTAGGTTAATTTATCTTTTTTTACTTTTTGAATAAAACACATTTTTGTATCACTACCCCTCTAATGCATAACATGGGTCGAAAATGACCCGTATCCATTTTCAATGTTAATTCATGTATGGCTGAGTGTTTCTATGATATATTTTTGAAATGGATTACTTTTATCATTTACTATTCCAAGTATGCAGTAAAGATCTTGTTTTAGTTGAGCACAAATAATATCTTTTATCTTTCCTTTCTAACGTTATGAGGAAGCACAGATTTTGTATTTTCTACATCAAGTTTACATACATGGGTCAGAAACGACCCACATGCAGTGGGTCTCATAGGTCGCAATATCACAATAGACAACTTCTTCACCAGTGTCCCTCTTGCTGAGAAGCTCCTTGAGAAGAACCTGACCATTGTTGGGACTCTGCAGCAGAATAAACCGGACATTCCACCTATCATGAAGCCATCCAAATCACAGGAGATTCATAGCTCCGAATTTGGATTCAATGGCAAAATTACCATGGTGAGCTATGTGCTGTGGTTCTCCCCGAGGTTTCTTCTTTCCTACTGGGTTTTGGAGTTTTTCCTTGCCAAGAAGGAGGGTCTAAGGACAGGGGATGTCTGAGACTGAATTCAGATCGGGACTGAATTTTGTGAAGCACTTGGAGACAACTGTGTTGTAATATTGGGCTATATAAATAAAAGTGAATTGAATCGAATTAAACAATGCATGTCAGCTTTTCATCAAGGAGCTGAGCAAAGAGCTTGTCATGCCACATATGAAGAGGTGCATGGAGAGCACACTCGCACTCCAAAAGCATGTCATCGAGGCGATGGGAGTAAAAAGACTAAACACAGCCACCACCCAGCAGTGAGAGGACACCAGGCAGAAGGTCCAAAACAAGAGAAAAAGGGGCGCAATCTTACTATACACTATATTATTTCATGAAATATGAAAATAAAAATAGAAATAATGACCAGTGGTGATCAAAAACAAGATATTTAAAGAATATTTGGAATATTCAATCAAAAAATAAACTGATTTCAAAAGATAGAACAAAGAGAAACTCAGCCAGCATGAAATACCATTGGAAATGAATGCGGGTCATTTTTGACCCATGTTATGCATTAGAGGGGGTGTGCATATGTTATGCATCAAAGGGTTAACAAAAAAAGAAAATTTACTAAAATCAAGAAAAAAACTAAATGAATAAACTAAATTATCTTCAAATAGAATAACATACTTTTACTCAATATTCAACTAATTGGGTCAAATATAAATTTTCACCTGATCTTTATTCTTTTGCCTGTTTTTGGTCAATTTGGTTTAAAAGAAAAAAAAAAAGATTGTCTGAAGAAAAAACCTTGCTCAAAACACTTGTGTGGTATTTGGTGCAATTAGACCAATTTTATTCAGATTTTCTGATCTTTGTTTTAAGAAAACAAGAGTAGCAAAAAAGAAAATTTACTAAACTCAAGAAAAAAACTTTAAACTAAATTATCTTCAAATTGAATAACAGTATTGTGCTTAATATTAGACTAATTTTCACCTGATAAGATCTTTTTTTTGTTGTTTTTTTTTTTTTTGCAGTGCATGGTGTGTAGTAGTGCAGTTGGATATTATTTGTGCGGCATGTTTTTGCAGCATGTGGGTGCCAGTGCCGTCGCAGTTGTTTGACTTGTGTGTAGGTGGGAATGCTGTCAGTCGTGACGGGGACCATCGTCAGTTTCATCACTCAGGCGGTCTCGCTCAACCTGAGGGGGGAGAGGAAACGCTTTGTTGCTGTCTCCATATCCTCCATCTCCTTTTCAGCTGTCTATCATTTCTGAGCTCAGCCTCTGTGGTCCCACCTTTAAAACTTTTACTTTTTTTTTTTTTTTTGCCTTCTGTTTCTCCACAGTTATATCTGTTACTCAGCCTCCTTCCATCTCTCTCTCTCTCTCTGTTTCTTTTTTCTTCTTTCTCAATGAGGCCTAATGGTGACAGGTCCTCCGCTTTTAAATCCAGGCAGAAAAAGGCTTTTGCAGAGCCGGGTCCTCGCCGTCCTGGAGGATTTGCCTTGTTTATTTTACATTGTGCTTTAGCTCTCATCTTGGTGTGCAAACATCCAGTCAAGCAGTGTTACCGCTGACACGCGCTGAGGAGCTCACCGCTGCTTTCCTCGCCACCAGAGGCGACTCCCAAACCCACCCCACCCCCTACACCCCTCCTGCTGCATCCTCCTGGCCAGGGACAGATCTAAACAATGGCCCTTTTGACTCAACATTTACACAAAGCGACCGTGTAAATATGTCAATCCTTGTCAACTCTTTTTTTTGTCTCGCTGGCGTGCGGAATTGTCAAAAAAGGGGGACTCAAGGGGGATCCGGCGGTCCCCTAAGGCAGGAGGTGGCTCCTTTTGAAGAATCAAGGGAGACGTTAGGAGGCCAGGGAGCGGAAGAGGGGAAAAAAAAAAAGGAAAAACAATCCATGAAATTATCCAGGAAAGCTGAATATGATTTAGCGACTGTTTGGCTGCCCTGGAGGCTGAATGGGCCCCAGAAATGTAAATACTTACATAAAGTTCCAGTTCAATATTTAATCTCTCTCAAACAATGGCCCGCTCAAATCACCCAGCATCGTGGGCCACCCTGTACTCCAGCTGCAATTGTGTGCACATGCATGTGTGCACTCTGAGGACCAAATAGCCTTTCATGGAAAGAAAGCTGAGGAAATTCCACCACATTTTACGGAAACATCTGGTAAGGAGCTTGTTAATGATTCAGAGCTTGGCTTAAATTAAAGTTTAAGAGTAGGGCTAGCGGATATTTCCGCTTTATCCAATCAGACTTACAACAATATGCCCACATATGATAGAATTTGCATATTAGCTGAGCCTAAAGCATAGAAAATGTAGTTTTTATACCCTTTATGTGCATTTTGGAAAACCAATCCCTTCCTTTTAATGTAAAGAAATATGTTATATTATTATATAAATATATATTATACAAAATCCAATATGTATTCAAAACTATTGTATTGTGCACTTTTATTTAAACATCATATGAATAAAAGAACAGATATAACTTCTGTTGCACAAACTTTTTTTTTTTTTACAGTAGCAGTTAAATAAAATATTTAGAGTAAATCTCAACTTAATGTAATCAAAGCTAATACAATATTCAAGCTTATTACCACTGAGAATATTTATGTATAGAAACTACCCACAAAATTCTGAGGCATTTATATTTATAATACAATATAATATATAAAATTCATAATATAGGGAGTGTCTGTGGAAACAGGAGCAACACTTTTCTTTTATCAGGGAGCACAATCAACAGTATATGTTCAGCACCAAATGTCCTGTTAGAGTGATGTGAATCTGGATTTAACGTCACTGTGCAAGAACAGGTCTGTAAAACCCATGTTTACACTGCACAAGCTGCATCTCGGTAAAATTTCAGACTGAAGTGCTAAGAGAATTCAACTTTGCAGTGGTTATGAATAAGTTTGGGTCTGTTGACTGCTGTCTGAAAGAAATTAAAAATGGAAATGTCCATGTAAAAGTTCTGTTGCCTTTTCCATGTTTGTTTATCCACCAATTCTCTTCCCGTTCCAGTCTGTTAATAAAAGCAACAGACAAGTACAATAATGAAAGAAGTACTAAAAACAGTATTAATGTTTAGTAAAATAATTGTCAACGTCAATTAATTCATGAGTTAATGTTAATAATAACAAATGTTAATTTGCCCAGCTCTACATTATACATATTTACACAGTAAATTAACCTTCAATTTACAAAACAGAGAGGAGGAAAAATAAAAATAAGGAAAAAGTGCAATTTCAACTATGTGATCTCTCAATATTCAGTCAGTCTCAGTGAAGAAATAGGAACTGGTCCATTTTTGTCACACTTTGTAGAGCCCTCATCTAGTGGGCCATATTGGATCCTTTTGCGTGACAGTTCAGGCCCCCGGGCCACCTGTTTGACCCCCCCTGCTTTAGCATCTGAATAAGACACATAGGACAGATGTTCAACTTACTCAATGTAAATCAATCAGAGTTATTATTAGATGCATATTAAGTATATTAAAATGATGTTTTATGATGCAACACTTGACACTGTGGTTAAAGGAAAAGTCTCTCGTGGTTCTTTTTGGACAAATGTTAACATTTTAAGATATATCTGGACAGCATTCAACAGTAATCAATGAAATAAGATATATGACAGATTAATGAACAAGTGATCATCTGTGATCAAGGAGCAGGGATTTAAAAAAAAGGACCACCAAGCCTTTCAAATGATTGGATGATCAGTCTAATCTACATGCATGTGATAATTCAAAATAGTCATTCCTGACTGGGTAGGCAATGTCGCTTATACCAGATAAGAAGTCCCTTTAAGGTTTGGTTAGGTTAGATGATCAGTAAAATGCAATAAAAATGTAATTGGTCTAGCCAGAGAAGTTGCTAAATCTAATAAATTAATCTCTCTAACTTTGGCCTTGGAGGAGAACACAAAGTCCCCTCTGTGCTTTCCTACTGTGATGTGACACTGAACTTTAACTCAAGTAATTTTGTCTCTTTTATTTATTTATTTTTTTTTATTCTTTTACAATGTGCTGTAACTTTGGCCCTTTTTTTATTTTCACATTTTAATTAACTGTTTTTACCTTTTTTATGTAAAACACTATGAATTACCCTGGAGTAGAAAGTTCACCTTTGCGTTTAGGCTACCTGTCATATGTAATTATGCATATAGACTGAGCTTTTTCATTAATTTTACCAATTACTTTCCAGTGGAAGAAAAAAAAGGAGCTAGTCGAAGCTGATTTCCAACATACCTCTTTTTTTAATCTTCTTTTTGTCTCGTTGATGTATTCAGCTCCCACATCTATTGATTCTTTTTACGTGTTTTATGTCGGGTCGTTTTAGCCCATAATGGCTGTTAGAATTAGTTTACAGGCAGATGCAAATATACAAAATAAATAAATAAAAATATAGAGATTTATTTTGGTCATTACAGCTGACAGCGGCATAACATGTATTTACAGCCTAGTTGATCTTTTTTTTTTATTTTATTTTTTTTCTTCAATGTCTTTATTGTCTTTTTCTTAAGATGCACCAAACATAAAGGAATTGCGAAAACAAACAAACAAAAAAAAGTTAACTAACATTTCCGAAAGACAAATCACATTGCTGTATGCAAGACAGCAATATGGGGACAAAACAAAACCTTCAAAGAGGTTGTGCAAGTCCTGAGATCTTTTTTAGGGGGGCAGAGGGGTGAAAGTTCATCATCCTGACAGCCCTGCTTTGTCATGTTTTGTTTTATTTCTCATTTTTTTGTAGAGTAGTAATAGTAGAAATACACTACTGTTCAAATGTTTGGGGTCACCCACACTATTTTGTGGTTTCCATGAAAAGTCACAATTTTATTTACCATCATGAGTTGTAAAATGAATAGAAATTATAGTCAATGACAATGTTAGAAATAATGATTTATATTTGAAATAATGTTTTTTTTTCTTTCAAACTTTGCTTTCAGTTTTCTAGCTTCTCTAACCAGCTTAACTGTTTTCAGCTGTACTAACATGAATGCACAAGGGTTTTCTAATCATTAATCATACACAGTGTACCATTAGAACACTGGAGTGATAGTTGCTGGAAATGGGCCTCTATACACATAGATATTGGACCAAAACAGACATTTGCATCTAGAATAGTCATACCACATTATCAATATATCGTGTATTTCTGATTACTTTGAAGTTATCTTTAATAAAAAAACAGTGCTTTCCTTCAACAATGAGGAAGGTTCTAAGTGACCCCAAACTTTTCAACGGTAGCGTATTTTAACAGAAAATACAAAGCCCCAGGTCTTGACAGTGCTCTCTTGCTTTATGCATCTATCTAACGACCTCCCAAAACTCCATCTCTGAAGGACATGTGTCAATTTATAGAAACCATTGGTCTTATTGTGTCGACTGTATGTGAAACGTTGTAATTCTATAAAAGTCTATGGGACTATCCTACACAATGAGGGGTAACCGGTGCATTCAAAACTGATGAAAAGCATGGCAAAACATCACTCTTAGATGCTGTGAGAATGAGAACAGGCTGGGAGTTTATGAGCTAAAATATTAAAAACCATAGGTATGACAGCACAACTGGCTGATTTCTTCTGGCGTTCTTGAAAAAAAAAAATGCCTCATCACAATCTCTCCGATAAAACAACACAACCTCTGCCAGCCGAGGTGCAGAGGGTTCAACTGTAAACCAGTCGGCGCTTTATCTCTTCAAATTTACTGTTGCTCCCAACCTGTACACTTGAAAAGCTTTATGTTTTCATCCTGGCATGGCTGAACATGCTCGCTGCGCCCATCTGAAAAGCAGCCGAGCCGAGCAAATCCCTGCACTCCCTCCTTTTTTGAAGAAGAAGAAAAGTCATCCGTTTCTTCTCTCTGGTCCCTTCACTGAGGTGTCACTGTAAAGGGGGGGGTGCTATCAACGGGGCCGACAAATGTCAGTAAGAGATCGATGCGGGTATTCATTAGCGGTCACACACACAGATATAGCTTTCTTGGCACACACGGAACTCAAACTTGAACCCGTTCCACCTCTTTATTTTCTGGTATTAAAGAAAAACACAGCAGGGCCTTGGCTCAGAAAAGCAGAGCGGGGCCTTTTGCGGTTCCGGGTGTGTGCGCGTGAGGTGGCAAATGACCTGTTTTAGATGCTAATGAAGCTGCAGCCAAGCCAGAAGCAGCGTAAGGGAAGTGGCACTCATCACCTGAGTCAGCAGGAAGTGACCACCAGTCACTGAGAGGAGGGGAGGGGGCATTGTTAGCCTGTCAGTTGGCATAAATACAAAAGAACATATGGACGTGGGTTCAACATCTGGTTAAAGTTGCTGACAAAGTCTGATACCATGTAAATGTACAGATATACCACTAGTAGAGTGTAAATGAAAATATTTATCATATATATATAAATATTTAAGAGTCTATCAGTCAGTGCCTGTGTTTTTAAATTTTTACTGTAACCTACTGCTTATGTGCATTTTAACATCCTATTTATATAACTATCACACTTTGTTTTGAATGTTAACATATATTGTACTTTATCATCAAAGTGTTTCTGCTGCACTTTTGTTTTTAATGTAATTTTTTTGTAGTCCAACTGTGACGTGTGCTGTGACCTCTTGGCCAGGTCACCCTTGGAAAAAAAAAGATGGTGGTCTAAATGTGTATATTACCTGGTTAAATATACGTTGTCAGCTCATCAAATCATTTTTGGCCAAATCTTCCATTGAAGTAGATCACCCTGACATGAGGCTGATTAAGGGAGTCTCAGACGGGATTGTTTTACATTTGAAATACATTTGCAACTTGTCATTTCAGACAGAGACCTTTCTTGACCACAAGATTAAAGGACTTTGACATGCAAATGTCAAAACCTATGCAAACATCAAAACTGAACTCTGTCGATTGGACCACGAGAATACAGGACTTCTGCCAGACAACTACAAGAGATGGTCACTTATGAAGGATGAAAAATGGACACTTGCGCAGACACACGATTGATCTGTTATCTGACTTTCTAAAGCTGAACTGCAGCTCTGAAATGTCACCCGCTGCTGTACCTTGTTGTGTGATTATGTCAAAAACATTTAACTTGTAACATGAACATAACATAACAAGAAAATGAAAAAATACTGTTGAAAATGGGGGCAGGGCTTGATAAGCTTTGGCTTCTTCTGCTTTCCCTTTTGGCCATGTTTGATGATTATCAATATAATATTATGAGATATCATGAGAAACTAGAATGTGTGTGTGTGTGTACATCTAAAGAGGTATTGTTTATATAGGCTACAGGCCACATTAGTGGTATGGTCACAAAAAAATGTTGTGCTGGAGTCAAGCAGAGACAACAGTTCAATAAATCGATGAGATTATATAATGTAAAATCCACGTTAAAAAAAAAAAAAAAAGTCTACCCAAATTACTAAATTCCCCAGAGGTCTTTTTATTGCATTTTTTTCTAATTGAACCAAAGCTAAAACCAATCTGAATCGTCCATGATATAAACCATTTCACAAGGCAACCAAAATCCAAACTAAATTACAAATAGTGAAGAAAAAAAAATAAATGTTGTAATGGTAAATGAAGTAAAACTAATTTGAATTTGTCTCTCACAAACAAACCACAGTCACACACAGAGAGACACACATGCACATTTTTTGTATTACATTGAATAGACAGAAGGTTCAGAAGGTTGTTGAAGCAACAATACATACACAAAGATAACAGAGACAGAATCACACATGATAGGAGCATGTGGAGTGGTGGAGGGTCACTGGTTTGTATAAGCACATGTATATCATTCAAAGCACACACACACACACACACACACACACACACTCACAAACACAACAGGCCACATACATAGCTGGAGATGTTTCAGACATACAGATACAGCAGACAGTTGGTTTGACTCGGACTGACAGCAGCTATGTCAAATCTAAATAGAGCATGCAGGCACACACACACACACACACACACACACATACACACATACACACACACATACACACACACACACACACACAGTGAGGCAAACAGAAACATTTAGGTACCAGCCTGCATAGCAAGGCCTAATAGGGAGTTTAAAGTAGCAATGTGTTATACTACTACTACATCAGATTGATAGGGACTTCTTGCAGGAGGCTCTAAAACATACATGTCACAAAACCACATTCAAATGTGTTCTGGACATTGTTTCAATGCCTCCTGGATGCATTTACGAGCCCCTGCATTAATATATACTTTTCCATATCCGGATACTGATAGTATGTCAGTGCCAAGGTGGTCCAACACTTGACTGAGCCAGTTATCATGGGTTTTAACCAGTGATTTTGACCCTGTCCGTGAAAATAATTCTGATTGAATAAGTGAGCGATGATGCGGGTTAGATTATGAGGCTGAAGGCTGTGACCACTGATGCTGAGTCAGTTTCCTTGGTTCCGGCAGTGGTGGAGGGAGAGGAGGGAGAACAGACTAGTCCTAACTTCTCAAGGTGGGTTAGAGGGGTCATGCATTTTCTGAAACTGGAGGAAATTAGATACACCCTCAAGGGCTCCTTACAGAACTTTAGGAAAGTTTGGGACATCACTGTTAGAGGGAGGCAGAAGTTCCCCCAAAACATCTCCCTGTCGCTGTTTTTTCTTTTAATTTTCCTTTTTATTTAATTTATTGTATTCACTGATTTATTTATTTTCTCTTTGCTTTTAATTTGTCAGGAATTTATTGATTTATCCTCCAAAATGTAAGCATTCTGCATATTCTCTTTATCTAAAGTTGGTTGGACAAGGACTTCAATATCAATGGTGACAATAGTGACCTCATGTTTTTTTTTTTGTTTTTTTTTTTCTCTTTCTTTTCTGGAAGCTTTCAAAGTCTTTTATTTTAGTTTGGGCAAGAAATTCAATTTTATAATCATTATTATAAAATAGATCTTCTTTTAAACAAATATATCTGCTACATGGTTTTATGGAAAATTATAAAAAATATTTAAAACTAAAAACACTAAGTACACTAACAATCACATTTTGTCACTAACAATCACATTTTGCTTCTGCTTTAATTTTGGGGGGTTATCCTGGGGACTTGAATAATATGATTATATATATATATATATATATATATATATATATATATATATATATATATATATATATAAGCATTCCTCAGAGAGTTTGGTCCATATTGACATGATGGCATCACACAGTTGGTGCAGATTTGTCGGCTGCACATCCATGATGCGAATCTCCCGTTCCACCACATCCCAAAGATGCTCTATTGGATTGAGATCTGGTGACTGTGGAGGCCATTTGAGTACAGTAAACTCATTGTCATGTTCAAGAAACCAGTCTGAGATGATTCCAGCTTTATGACATGGAGCATTATCCTGCTGAAAGTAGCCATCAGAAGTTGGGTACATTGTGGTCATAAAGGGATGGACATGGTCAGCAACAATACTCAGGAAGGCTGTGGCGTTGCAACGATGCTCAATTGGTACCAAGGGGCCCAAAGAGTGCCAAGAAAATATTCCCCACACCATTACACCACCACCACCAGCCTGAACCGTTGATACAAGGCAGGATGGATCCATGCTTTCATGTTGTTGACGCCAAATTCTGACCCTACCATCCGAATGTTGCAGCAGAAATCGAGACTCATCAGACCAGGCAACGTTTTTCCAATCTTCTATTGTCCAATTTCGATGAGCTTGTGCAAATTGTAGCCTCAGTTTCCTGTTCTTCACCAACAACCATGCCACGTTCAAAGTTACTCAAATCACCTTTCTTCCCCATACTGATGCTCGGTTTGAACTGCAGGAGATTGTCTTGACCATGTCTACATGCCTAAATGCACTGAGTTGCCGCCATGTGATTGGCTGATTAGAAATTAACTGTTAACGAGCAGTTGGACAGGTGTACCTAATAAAGTGGCCGGTGAGTGTATATATATATATGTGTGTGTGTGTGTGTGTGTGTGTGTACAAATGACGTGAAGCACTTGGAAATAACATTTTCACTTTTGTCTTTGTTCCTTTTATTTAAGTTTAACACAACTCATAGCAGAACAGATTGACATTTGAAGGAATTTACCAATAGAAAATGTTATCACTCAATTGAATGGTTGTTATCAGTGGTTATCACGCCCCATAGATACGGATAGGAAAGGTCATGCTATATCTTCAATTAGGTGCAAAAGTTTGTTAAGGTTAAGTACATATACTTAACCTTATCATATAGTTACATAGTTGTGACAAAAAGCAGGGGACAACTATACGAGGCACCTGAGCTTCTATATTGTAAAGATGACATTTTACTGCATTTAAAAAAATGGCTCCATGTTTAACCATGTTTGAAGTGATCATTTTATCCCAAACCATGATCTTAACCCTAACTAAGTAGATTATCCCTAACCAGACATTAAGCACAGTGTTGTCAAGCCAAACAACTTCATTGTTATGTTTAAAAGTCACCCAAACAATTTTATTTTGTTTTTCATGAAAGTCACACTTTTATTTACCACCATGAGCTGTAAAATGAACAGAACATTTTATTGCATTTATTACATTCTACACATTGTACCATTAGAACACTGGAGTGTATAGAGTGTATTTCTGATTAGTTTAAAGTTGTCTGTATTGAAAAAAACAACAACAAAAAAAAAAAAACAGTACTTTTCTTTTTAAAAAATAAGGATATTTCTAAGTGACCCCAAACGTTTGGTAGTGTATTATCTATCAGGCTGATAAATACTGATAACATCCACTTAATGGACTGATTCGATTTGAAACAGGTGGTCAGTAAGAGCTCTACTATGAGGAGAGAGAATATTGTGACCAGGTGTGTTTAATGAGATAAGCTGAATAATTGTTATATGTAATAATGTAATCCTCCCAAAATCTTGAAGCAAAGGCTCTGATTTAAAGATGTGTTCAGACTGAAGCACATTTTATAGGCACATTTTAGAAGTTGACAGACAGCATAAAAACCACAGGTGCGTGCTGGCTCACTGTCACACTGTGATGACTCACTGAGAAACTCTAATAGAATGAACACATCATCATTATTAGCAATAGCACTTGTGCCTTTTACTGCTATGACAAATTAAAATGTTCTCTGTGAAAAGAACTGTGGCCGGGATCTGGCAACACGGAGGCATGGAAGAAAAAAATTTGACACATCCGATCAGACAAGTAGACAAGTTATAAAGAAAAAAAAATACCCATGACTCCTCATTTCACAGGAAAAGTGATAAGCACATAACTATAATTGAACTATAAAAAAATGTCTGTAAAGTGAGCTGTTAGGAACAGCACTGGGGCACATTAAGTTCAAAATACTTTTCTCCATGTACAATTATCGGTTTGGTAACACTTTTTTTAAACAACAAGGACTCCACACTGAATTTGATGAACAAAGTGTTATTAAACCCGATTGTAACAATGCCAGGGCTATAAAAATAAAAAAAAAAGACGCAACGCGGTGACACCAGGATGTTCCTGTCCGATGTGAGGACAACTTTTTTCTCCCCCTCCCCTCTGTCAGGCTCCAGTGCTTCTGGCAGAGAGCTCTGAAAAACTGTGGTACGTGTAAGCACAGGAGATATACAGCCTCTGTTCTTCTACACAAAGAGACAGAGAGGTGTGTGTGTGTGTATGTGTGTGCCTGTGCGTGCGCATACACAAGGATGCACACAAGTACTGAGGCGTGCCCTCCCCCCCCACACACACACACATACACACACACACAGCCCTGAGTCGGACATTCTCCTCACTGGCTATAACAATGATGGATGTGGAGGGCAGCAGCAGCAGATTGCTTAGCCAGACATGAAGGCAGAAAAGCTGAATAAAAACACTGATTTTTCATTCTCTCCTTTCTTTCTCTCCCTTTGTCTTCTTGTTTTCCCCCACACATGCACTTTTTTTTTTTAATTTTACTGCTCACCAGTCCATCCAACAATGTTTTTCTCACTCTTGAAGTCACTCAAACAATGACCTGTGAATTAGGGTTGAGCCCTGAGAGGTTTACATGTAATATCACTGGATCGATATCTGTGCTCTGAGAGGCCTCCAAGGTTCCTTATTGCCATGGAAACTCTGAAGCCAAAGTAGCAGTGGTGACATATATCACGGTGACTAAATGAAATAGCCTCAGACCACTTTTACACATGGAGAGACATGAAAGGTAAGACTTGTCTTCCTGTTAAGAAGCAGGTGTCATTTTCCCGCAGGAGACACTTTTCATTTCCTGCTTAGAGTATTGCAGTATTTCCATTTGGCGTTTCTTTCTTTTTTTTTTTTTTTCTTTTTGCGAGGCACCACTGTCACGGCAGCAGGACACTGCAAATGCAGCAGGTTTCCAATATCCAGACTTTTCAGCCTGAGTCAAGTAAGATAGGGTGTTTTTACCTCTGTAGTTTGGTTCATTTGGTCCAGACTGAGGACAAAAATAGTACATTGTTGCATTTTTTTTTTGCCTGTTCTGCTTCCGTTTTACACCATGCCGTTTGTTCTGATCCATTTAAGTTGATGAGTTGGTGAAACGAGCTAAAAGTCAGTGATCGCAAGTCACGTGAGACTGTTCACCTTACTCTTTGGCCAGATGTTGCGGAAAGTATTTCCTGAACTGTTCCCCAACTGGTCAGAATTAACATGGGAGACAATACTATGGGAAATAAAAAAAATTGACACAGAAAAGCAGACATCACGCCACTTTTGCAAATGACATGATTCCAGAAATGTTGTTGCTGTTATTTTTTTTTTCTTTTTTGCTTCTACCATGGGTAAGTAGGCAGAACTCTACAAACTTTCATTTTGAAAATTGACCAGTTGATTTTTGCCTTTCCTGTCTGACTAACTGTTTGACTTGTGCTCCTCCGTGTTAGATTGATATGACTTCAAGGGTGGCTTCAGGGGCTGCTGGTCAGAAATAGACCTGGCACGTATGTTTAGTGTCATGTCGCGTCACTACTCGAACGCTTCTAAAAATGCACCACCAAGCGTCTGGTGGAAAACACAATTGTTGATAGAGCAATCAGCTCCAACGCTTCTTAAATGCGTGTCTGGTGGATACCAAAGCATCGACTAAAATGGCAACCATCATGCTTACATTACACTTACATTCCAGTCATGTTACACTTACGTTCCATGCCCTATGTACTCAAGTCATTAACAGATTGTATTGCTTACGCGTCCAATGGAATCAAGCCATTGGAGAGTTTTGATAAAGTGAACCCCGCTGAAGAATCGGAGGGAGAAGTGACAACAGAAAAATATGGGGGCGAGGAGGAGTGCTGGATGCTGATGGAGGGCATGAAGAGAAAAGGCAGCTAGAGACAGAGCAGAACTGCGGAGGGAGATGATGATGAAGCAGCTGGCTGACAGAGCGGTAAATCCAGCACCAAGACAGAGCTGCTGTGTCTGGTGTGGCTGTAGCCGGTTTGTCAGTACATGCTGACTGTACTTCAGTGGTGTAGAATCCCAAACAAATCATCACCGCACACTGACTGACGGATCCTGTGAATGTTGGAGGGCTCCTGCCGGTAATCCAGTCTTGATACTGGTCACCCCAGTTCAGACGAAAAGAAGCTGTTCGTGATCTCAAAGAGAATAGAATTAAACTAAAACAAAAAGGAGCTGTAACAACTTTAAAGGAGTCTGTGATTGTGTGTAGGTGGCATATTTATTATATGAAGGAGCCCATCACACAACAGCAGTTTCTGCAAATGCAGATTATTGTAATACATAATTTGTTTCATGATTGCACAATATATGTAATTTAGTTGAAAATACAGATGGTTAGTGGTTGGTTAGTAGGTAATGGTTAGTAGGTCAGGCCACTTTTTGATATAGCCTGACTCGAGGTAGGATTTTAAAAGCAGGACCCAATGCTAGAGAGATACACTCGATGCCCTTTAATCAAACAGTCTTGTACACAGGATGACAGTCAGAGGTATCTAAAGGGGAAGACAAAAGCAGGGTTGAAAACAGAGCTAAATTCCCACTAAGGCTGGCTGACACAGAGCAAAGGGCTGGACCGCTCACAGAGACTGATAAGGCGAACTGGCAAAGACAAAGGGAAACACAAAGACGAAATACGGGGGGTAATAGGGCACAGGTGTGACAAACGAGAGCAGGTGTAGGTCATCAAACAGGCAGGAAACACAAGGGAGCAGGAAGTGAAGGGACGATACATGAGTTTCAAAATAAAGCAGGAAACAGCCAAAATGCACAAAAAACTGAATGGTATAACAAGACTCCAGGGACTAGATGCTACATTTTTTTCCCAATTAATATATGTGATCAGCAAAGGAAAAGAGGCAATCCAGTTACTGGGAGTGAAATTAAATGCACTTAATAAATCAAAGTGGGCTATATGGCTGCAATGCAAATACACTGAAACGCTTTTATCTAATTATCCAGATGAATATCTGACATGGGAAGTGGCCATTTTGAATGCAGAGGGAAAGGGATGAGCGTGGAGATTTGAAGCAGGAGCTGCAGCGGTTGATTGGTTTAATTACTTTCAACAGGATAGAAGGTGCTGAAATTGTTGTGTCGCTCCATTTGATCCATCTGAAGTACAAGGACAAGGAATGGATTAGGTCTCAAAAGTACCATCAGCTGATCCAGAAACTCTGCTATTACAGTAAGGGGCAACACATAGCAGCCATGATGCATCATGTCACAAATACACGACATGTCCTTTTTTTACTTTATATATATACTTTAATAGCAATTGCACTTTATTTATTTATCCATTATGTATGTATGTTTTTGTCAGGTGTGGGCTGATTTCTCATTGTTTCTGCTCTCTTTAAATTGCTCAGAGATGGATATTGTTTGATTGAGTGATTGCCCTGGATGCACCTGTTTCTAAAAAATGTGTAAAAAAATGTGTATCTGTGTTAAAAGTACTTTCTTTCCTTTTAACAATGGGAGCCCTCCCCCTTAACAGAACTGTGAAGCTAACTTTTTTTCCTATTATCTTTCTTCATTCAACACTCACATTTTTGTCACAATTTGTTCCATGTGAAAAATGACTAATGAGAACAGATGAGAAAAAAAAAGTTAATGAACAGTTAAGGGCTCCTCCAACCAGCTCAAACCAGCACAAATGGAGTTTTTTATTTATTAATGTTTTTGTCATGAAGCTCAGGATACAGAGACAGAACAACCATTTCCTGCATTTTCTTGGTTACCAGGGTGACAAGTTTCCCATTATAAGATTGCTTGTTTTGAAAATATTTTAGCGCCACACAAAGAAGTTGGAGCACTCTGGGGAGGAAAAAAAAGAAAAAGAGGCGGTTGCATGATGCTGTGTGTGCTTTCTAGAAAAGCTTAAAAAGGACTCAAGCCCTATTCATATTCAACTAAATGACGACCCCTCTGCCCTAGCACTCTCTGTGCTGCTAGGGGATGGAGAGGAGGGATGGCAGGTTTACAAAGGGGATGCATTAAAGCTAATTTCTCTAACATGGGGATTGCATCTGCCTCATATCACCTACTCCTGATACCTTCACTAAAAGCAATGAGGGAATTTTACAATGAAAAGAAAATTGTCAAGGTGTCTCAGAGTGCTGAAACCAACTATTATCTTCAGA
Organism: Lepturacanthus savala; assembly: GCA_030544235.1. Taxonomy (NCBI): domain Eukaryota; kingdom Metazoa; phylum Chordata; class Actinopteri; order Scombriformes; family Trichiuridae; genus Lepturacanthus; species Lepturacanthus savala. The sequence goes on along the minus strand of CM060464.1, from coordinate 23,968,932 downwards.
TGAACTTTAGAATGCATTTAGTTATATCATGTGATATGCTAAAAGATATCTTTTTACAACTGGTATGCATAGATGGAATGAATACAGTAAAAAACATAACTCTTGAAACCAAAATGACTATTTTCAATATAATGGAAATGCACAGGCAGATATACCATGGGCATTAAAATAGTTCTGGTACAAATCTATCTTGAGTTTCAATATTTGTGTAGTTAATAATTTGTCTATAAACTGCAGGACAACACATAGACAACAAGTAAAACATGAGCTTCCCATTTGGGAAAGAGGTACTGAAAATCTGCCCATAATATTGAAAATTGCTACAAAGCTCAATACTGGAGGGATCTGTGAAATTATGGTCTCCATGATTCAGATACATGCCAGGAATGTGGGAAATGGAGCAAGATGTCCAAAAATACCGAAAATACCCCTCTAAGGGGAAGCGGGAGTTGCATGTGGGAGAATTCTTTATTTCTTTCTTGGCAGAAAATTTGACAACAGAAAATGAACAAAAAAGACCAGTCTACCTAAACCCATCCCAGAGTGTCAAATAGCGCTGTTTTGTCAAGGCCCTCAGAGTCTGATACTGACGCATGAGGCATCCTTTAGTGTCTGTAGGATACACGCCAGGCTTTCAACTTCCATGTTCAGATGAAAACAACATGATGCCTCTGGGATGTCCCTGTGGGTTCGTCTGGGGAGGTGTGTCTGAACTCGATTGCAGTAACTCAGGGCACGTTGGCCCGGTGCCCTGCAGCTACTTGAGTCTCCCTGCCATACTTGTTCTCCCTCTCCACTCTTCCCAACAGGCACCTTTGCTTTCAGCATTCTGCTTTTGTTCCAGGTTTTTTTTTTTTTTTTTTCCTTTTTCCTTTGCTCCATGCACCTCTCAACACCCTCACTGTTAAGAACTCATAGGGGACTCAAGTGCAGGACACTGACAACAGATTTGGGTTTGGAAGAACAGTGAGGCTTTCTTTGTAAAGAGGAGGGGGGGGATGAGGGATGATGTTGCAGGTTGAGCAGGCTAGAGGGAGACAGACAAGCAGGCAGAATGGATAAAATGGACAGGTGCTGGAGCAGATGGAATGGCAGATATGTGGCACAGGGGAAAAAAAAAAAAAAAAAAAAAAAAAAAAAAAACAGGTTAACACAAGCAGGAATCTCAGAAGAGTTTAGAGGATACTTCCAAAAGTATGCAGGGATTTGGCCGGACAAACTACCACATAGTGTGGCGACAAGTGGGTGGAAAACTAGTAAAGATGCACTGTGGTGCTGATTAGGTGATGGAAGACAGGTGTGGATGATCAGCCCAGAGTCAGGAGGAGCCACGCCCATGTTACACAGACTGAGACAAACAGGAAAGAGATGGGAGGAATACAGGGAGAACAATGGGAAATGTAATGCTGTGATTCATTTTTACTTGGAATTCTTTATTTCCCAGTTACAAGAGGGGAAAACACTCCCTGAAGCCAGATTTCCACTCGGAAAAGTCATAGACCTCCCCCAGAGTTGACATCCCAAGAAGACTGCCCAAGATGGCTGCCCCAGCTGTAAACAGTATGTAGAAGCTCCTGTAATATTCAGTTAATAGGATTTGTGACTGTATGCATAGTACCGTGTGTGAACTAAAGCGCCGACTGTGCTACCAATGGCTAATGGCTAATAGCTAAATAGCCTTTTGCTTGTATTCAGATAAGGCAAATGTCAGGTTCCCAGCTCTGACTTCCGAGGTTAATGGAATGTATTGCAACGTGGCTGACATGCAGGGCCCATAGCAGATGGTCTATTTTTGGCATGCTTTATGCTGCTACATGGATCCAGCAGTAGTGAAAAACTACATGAAACTGTGTTGAAAATTGATTAAAAGTAAGTCTGTGGTTGTACTATGCGGCAATATGTTTAATAATCTTTTAAGAGGTTCCTATTTTGAAGATTTACTGCGCTCGTTTTTACATCATGCACATTTGAAATCGCATACAGATAAAATTTTGTCGTGGCACACAAGCAAAAATTGCTATTTTTGACACACAATTCAAATTCAGAATTTTTGAGAAAAGCTGCAGCAAAATCAATACATTTTTCATCAGAACAATCACAAAAACACTCATGAAATACTAAAAAACAGTCCAAACAACTTGACCGCAGGCCTCAATAAGGGAGAACAGCCTGTATGCTCTTCTTTTTAAAGGAAAATTCACATTACTATGAATTGAAGGTTCCAATAGTCTGTGTTTGTATTTGAAATAGCTCAAGATCCCTCATGGGACACTGTTAGCGTGGTAACAAGAGGAGGAAAAATACTCAATTTGATATCTAATCAGAATGTGTGTTTTGGGATTCCCACATCCAGAGCGATATTGATCAAACCTACAATAAATATGTAATCAAACACGCCGAATGTGATCCGATACATTCAGAGATGCACAGACAAAATGGATTCATCTTCCGAGAATTTTAATTTGGATTCAATTTCGATGACCCTTGAGGGCGCGTACATGAATGAAACCAGACGATGTGAAGCAAAAAACAAATGAGAGGGGAAGTTAAAAGGTCTGCGAGAGAGAGCAGCCGGCGGTGGATGGACCTCGGAGACATCACTAGCTTCATGAGCGCTACAAATGTTGAGATTTGCTGAGTGTGAAGGCCGGGGCTGCGGAGAAATCGATGGAGGCCGGACCCCGTCGCAGATGAGCAACTCGCTTTCTGCCGATGGCGAGGAGCCGAGGAGGGCCCACAAGTAGCTCTGTCATCCGATTCATATGGCGGGGAGATGGAGAGAGGAAACGAAGGGAGGGCAGGATCGAAACAGGAGAAAGGAGGGAAATGAAAGGAGGACAAGAGAGGAAAGGAGATGAAGGGAAGAGAGAGATGAAATGAGAAACACTACACTAACCAAAAGTCTTTCTGGGTAATGATGAAGTCTGCACAAATACAAGAAAAAAAGGGTGACAAAGCACATATATATATTTGTCACTCTGTAACACAGTTAAATGTTCATGTGGATTATTAAATTAGTAGTATACTAATAATACATCATTGCTGACAGTCGTTCCATATTTGGCCCTTCACACCAGCAACAGTTTTCTCCTGTTTTGTTGTATATATGCATTTGTGTAAGAGCTGCAAATGCAGCAGTCGCTTAATAAATTAAATTGATTAGTTGCCATTGATTTGAGTCAGTTTTAATTTCCAAATTGTCTGTTTCTAGCTTCTCAAATCTGGTTATATTCTGGTTTCTTGAATCTTCTATAATAGTAAACTGATAATCTTTGTATTGTGGACTGCTGTTCTCGACAAAAAAAACATCTTTTTTGGCTGCATCTTCATCTTTGGGAAACAATTACAAACAAAACCAATCTGTCACACTTTGGTTTTTGTCAAGTCAACTTTTGAATCTGATCAGCATCATAGTTGTGAATCAGGACCATGAGAGAAGCACAATCATTAAAAGTTGTGTTACAGCTGTTAATTACTGAATCAGTACATTTATTAAAAGTCAAATTTTGTCCACTTATCCATTTTCTTTGAAGTTTTGATATCCTGAAAAAGATATGTTTGGGATTTAAAGTACACTAAATTATTGTAATATAGTTTTACATTTCCTATCTGAAGCTTCTCTCTGGAGTAGACTGAAATAATTAATCAATTAATTGATTAGTTTCCAGTTATTATAATAATTGACATTCTATGAATCAAACAGCCAATTGAAGAATCATTTTAATAAACAATAGGTTCATCTATCAAAATTATTTAGTCCTATTCAATATAGAAACTAACAAAGCTCATCTCATCGTGTACACAGGACAGATGGAGAATACAAGGAATAATCCCCCCAAAACAGGGACAGCAAATAGTTTAAACACTTCAGACAGGAGAGATATTGGAAAGAAAGAGGATGAGGTAAAAGGAAAAATATGATCACAGGAAAATTTTTGTTTCCTTTTCGTCATCAAGAGAAATGAGGGGCAACAGAATGAGATGATGAGGGTGATTAGAGAAGAAAGAGAATATAAGAGGAGAAGACATAGTTGAGTTTGTGATCATTTCAGCATGGGGAGGGTGCTCAAAAGGTTTGTGCTTTGTGCACCCAAATGACTAGCAATGGCCCTGGGTGGAAGTAGGGAGTAAAGAGAAGATTTTTAATGAGTTTTTAAAAAACTTTAAGTAAAATTATTTGCGAATGGAATGAGACGATTCTACCCAATATTGGACTATTTGTGGACTTACACCAGGAAAAATAATGACATCATAATAAGACAAAATGTTTTAGTACAATTAATCCAATATTGAGTAGAATTATTATAACATCATACATATTATTATACATCAGGAGATAATTTAGCTTATTTAAAGTTTGTTTTCTTGTCTTTCTTGATTCTGATAAAATTACTCTTGTTTTCTTCAAATAAGATTGTTTGACTGCTTATCTCATAACTTTCACATTTTATCTAAAGTAAAAAAAATAAATAAATAAAAATTCTGACAACCAGAATCAACAGCCAATAGAATAATTCTAATCAATATTGGACTAATGTTGTCCAATAATAATTGTGCTGAATACAAGATATTTCCCTTTGATAAGATTCCATTTTTTGGAGTGTAGAGAAAAAAAGAGGAAATAGTGGAGAAGTTGAGCAGAAAGGGGAGGGGAAGAAGGACAGGAGAGGAAGATAATGAGGAAAAGATAGAGGGGGGAAGAAGGGATGAAACAGAAGAGCAGAGAAAACCACTGGAGAAGATAAGAGAGGAGAAAAAGACTGGCAGAAGAGAAGAGTTTGGAGATGTGAAAGTGTGCGAGGGCTGAACTTTGTGTTTGCTGAGATTTCAGAGCTGTCTTGGCCGGTGTGGACACACAAACACGCACACACACAAACACACGCACACACCCACATTTCATGTGTGAAGGAGCGTAGTGATGTGTCAGCAGTGAAGAGTGACCCCGGCGAAGCACCAGGCGATTCCACTGCTGATCAGACGCTTTCAAACTCTTCCTCACATATTTCTTCCCCTCCCTCCGGAGATAACTCGGCTGTCTGACAAATCGGCAAGTCGGTGAGATGCCAGGAAAATAAGCCGCTGTGAAATGAGTAGACTGATTCCAAAATCACTGGCTTCATTTGCACAGCTGGGATATGGTCCTACATTACCCACAGTGGTATACAACAGAGCCCAGGAAGGCTCAGTATAATGTTTGGCTGTGTGAGTGTACATCGGCAGATCAACTGGTTAAATGAGTAAGCAGGCCTCATTCAAATGTTGGCTTTGAAAAAAAAAAAAAAAAAAAGTGACGTAACAAAGTAAAAGTTAACATGTAAAATGCTGCCTTAGCTTGAATTTAACCACTGTTTTTATGACTTTGACAAATATTATGCTATATTTTAATATCCATACTTTGCTCCCCCTTTGTTATGAAATGGGTTGCATGTGTGTGAGTGTAGGAGTGTGTGCACATGTGTGTAGATGATTGATTCTGTATTTTAGTGTATTTACCTGCCCTGGGACTTCAGATGGAAATAAGTAATTAAGCTAAATCTGGTACAAAACTTATTTTTTTTCTTTTTGAGACTAATGTTATTTTGTACATTGTCCCGATTACAAAAGAAGCTTAATAATAATAATAATAATAATAATAATAATAATAATAATTCTTTATTTTCATTGTAAATATTTACAACACCACTATCCACTGCAAAAGATACTCACAACATGCAGATAATATGATGGCACCACATATTTAATCAAGTCGAGCTTGATATGGCAGCTGTTAAACTCATGAATATTCATTTTGAAAGGAGAATGTATTAGATTATAATCACCTTGTCACTAATTAACTTATTTTTTTCAAAACTCTAGATACAAAACTTATAACTTCTAACACAGGCTGTGTGCAATGTTGAAAACAATGCATTGTGCATTCTAATCTTTAAATAAACTTGCACTTTCAAAAATCATTGATTACCATCACACACTGTAGTTTTGTTTTTAATTTGCTATAAAGCGTTTTTCATAGCTTTTAGCACTTCCTAAACTCTAAGCACACCAACACACATACAACACACAATTTGGAAAAAGAAACAGTTAATTTCATGCTCAACATCACACGTCGCCAATATGGTCACCACTGTGTGAAAATACAAATATACAAACAGAAAATGGCACCGGGGGAGGAAAAAAAAACCTCCTCTACCTTGTCCAGCCATCTTCTTTCTCTCTTTCTGTTGGTCTATGGTATTTTGCACAATGTCAGCCCAAATAGGTCCTTTTTTATACATTTGTCATACAATTGAAAGACCCTCAATACTTGAGTGTCAGCTGTGATTGATCTATTTGCATTACTTTAATCAGCTGCTTCTCAATAACAATAAAAACTCTGAATTTATATTTTGTGTTTCAATCTACAATGTCAACAGCTGTTCACTTCAGTTATAGCCTATGAGTAATTGTCTTATTTGAGCTTGTGAAAGTGTGCAATAGCAGTTCAAACATTTGAAAAATGTGTTATCTCTATGTATTTTGTGTCAAAGGAACACAAAATGTGTTAATTGTAGCCCACATAGACTGATATTGAGCCATGTTAAGAGCTTTATGTGACTGCCAGGGCTGGGCAAGTTAATGCATTATTATTGTTTTGTCTCATTAATTAATTGATGCTGACACTTAGGTTATCGCAAAAAGAACTAGCGGATTAACAAATGTGGTGAAGAGAACAGAACTTTTACATGGCCATTTTTTCATCTTAACTTTCTTCCAGACAGCGCAGTCAACAGAACTAAAGTTATTTAACACTGCAAGGTTTGATTCTCTTATCACCGGAGTGCTACCAGTCTGAAATGTCACCTGGATACGATACATAAAGTTGATACCAACAAATCGTTCAACAAAGCCAACAGCGAAGCAAGGATTTGGCAGACAATATTAGACACAGCGAGTGGGAGAAGTGACATTATAGATAAACAATGGCAACAGAAACTTTTTTTTGTGCTTCACATCATTCTAACAGGGACATTTGGTACTGAACAAAACTGGTTATGCTGCTACTTGCTAAAAAAGTAAATATGTTTCTGATGTTACCTCAGAAATTGCCTGTGGCTCAGGATGTTTGGGGCAACTAGAATAGTCAATTACCACATTAGCAATGTATATTATGTGTCTCTGATTAATTTAAAGTTATCTTCATTGAAAAGAATATATATATATATATATATATATATATATATATATATATATATATATATATATAGTGATCAGTGGTGATTTGATTTGTGATCTTTCAAACAGGGGAAGCTCATATTTGCCGTACATCATAAACATATTATTTACAGACATGCCAAGTTCCAAAAAGTCATTTCAGGGAGATGTTTGTCGTTTATCGAGATATTTACCGGAACTTCTGGGAGACTTTGCCCAATGTTAGCATTGTTAGCCATCATGATGCTAGCTGGTCACTCAGACCTAGCTTGCACTATCGAACAAAAGGTACTTAAAACTAGAACAACAACAATAACAATAAGAACAAGGAAACTTTAATATTTATAGAACAATGAAATATGTGAGTGTGATTTATTTACACTGTAAGAGTGAATTATTTCACTCTGGAAAGGCAACAAATAGTCTCCGTTTATCATTCCCGGAAGTTCTTGAGTGGCTCTGTGATGCCCGCAAGTCGGGTAAAATATCCCAGATTTTATTTTTTTATAAATATGCAGTGAGAGCGTGCAGGCAAAACAGTAACTCGTGCATTATATGTGGATCGCTTCGATTGCGCAGGCATGCCAGCGAGAGAGAGTGAGAGAGAGAGAGAGAGGCGCGATCGATAAACATCCCCCTGAAATGACTTTGGAACCTGGGGTGTCTGTCTTATATTGTTTTGAAACCTGTCAAACTACATTCTGAGTTTCCTCCAATCACCATGCATCACCACTACATTCTGATTTTCATCCAATCAGCATGCGGACGCTCAGCGTCCAGACCATATTGGCGATGAAAAAAAAGCCCCATTCACTCTCAGAGACGCTCAGCGTCTATGGGGAAATGCATTGAACAGAGACCAGGAAGCGGTATGGGAATGTACGGACATGTCATTTATTTATTTATAAGTAGCTGATTCTGAATGAACTCGTCTTCAAGATGAACATGTTCTAACAGATTTATAGTCAATAAAATGTTAATACAGCTGCACACATTTGGCCATTTATTTTTTGACAGGGCAGGGGAAGTTCAGCTTCCCTTGCAATCTTAAAGAAATCGCCACTGGATGCTCCCAGCAGGATGACATGTCATTTAGCAAATTTAGCATTTTAATTCAGTTTACATGTTACTTCATAATTGTTGAATGAGGCCTACTTACTCATTTAACTGGTTGGTAAATGGTTGACCTGTCGATGTACATGATTGAAACTTTTATGATTAAAAGTTGGTGGTTATGGTAGAATTAAATAAAAAATAAATAAATAAAATAAAAAAATATATATTGTTAAATTACCCACTGAAGATACCAATAGTTTCACTGTTTAGTTGTTTGTATAATCATTTAATATTATCTTTCAAAATATGTGATACTGTACATGTTTCCTAATGGTCGTACACTGAAATGCACCTCTTTAAAAAGACTACGAGAGGGAATACTACAGACAGAAGGCAGTAGAATCATTGTAAATTTAGTTCCGAAATAAAAAAAAAAATCACAACATAGGTTTTCTTGAATCAAAGCAAATATAATTAGCTATAAAAAAAAGAACCCACCCACCCCTCCACCCTCAAATCAATGACCTAACCACTACTTGACATCTATTGTGACCTTGATCACCTGCTGGCTCCATGTTATCATGCTGTTGTTCGTGGACACAACTCAAGGGTATACAACCAGCACCGTCGCTCTGCATACATTTGTTTACTTACTTTAATACACTTATTGTTTTCTGACTGACCCCAGCGTTCTGAGGGGCATGATAATTTCCACAGTGCTTGGCCAATCAAGTGTTGTAGCAAGGCAAATGGTATTGCTGCTACAGTTCTAACTAGGAAATTAAAATATTGGGAAAATGGCAAAATGGGGCCCCATTATAGTTTAATAGTTTTGACAAAATGTGCATTGATAATCAGTTGAGGTTGACCTTTAGTGTCTTTCAGAGTGGTAATATAAGCTGCACGATTCAGTCTCCCACCGCAACAGAGGAAGTGCATTAGTCTTCATGATTTGATTTACTGAATTTTCTGATATGTGTGTTGTGCATAATTAAGATGTTCATGAATCACATGCACATCCACAATGTGTACTGTGACTGTGTTAGATTCTGCTCTGCTGAGACTGTTGTCAGCAGAGAAACAGATTTCTCACAGCATGATTGTTAAACATCAGTACGGAGTGACAGCTCCAGAAAGAAGCAGTCAGCTCTTCATAATTGCGAGCGACTGACAACAGAATATGACATTTACTATTGACATTTTAAACTAGATGAAACATGTTCTGCTATCACACTCCTCTAGCTTTGCTGCAGATATCCAAACATTACCTCCAGGAAAAGAAATGTAAAATACACACAGGCAGACATGAAGCCATTAAATCAAGTTACAGCACCAAGTCATAGTCATAATATTTTATTTTAGCAGGAATAAATCCTGCTTTATCTCATCAAGGCTGAGATATCCTGACTTGTAGTCCCTACTGTGGGTAGAGCTCCAAAAACACTAGATAGAATGAGAAATGATGAGAAATAAATGGAAGTTATTCCCAAGAAATCTTAAAACAAGTTCAGTGAGCTTCATTTTAAGACATCAGGTTTCTCATTTGTAAAACACTGTGGAGAATCCATACTGAAAGACACGTGCACCAAAGCCAAAATTGGCACATGCCCAAAGCAAATCAGACCTATAAAAGCATTTGCTGTCCTCTACACGCCCAGTATCAACCATAAATGGGTCTATGTTGTTTTCACCTTGTAACACAAAATAAACACAAATAGCTTTAATAAGCATTTATTTATTTCAGGCATGTCTTTTCATCAGTTTACATCACACATCATTATAGTCTGAATACACATCAAACATGGCCGAAAAGGAAGCAGGAGAAGCTAAAGCTTATCAAGCCCTGCCCCCCTTTTGCACTGTATTTCTAATTTTCTTGTCATGTTATGTTCATGTTACAAGTTTCATTTCATTTTTTTTTTTTTTAGACAGGCAGTTAATAGATCCCTCATGTGTCCACACAGTGTCCATTTTCCTTCCATGAGCAAGCGTCTGTTGTGGTTGTCTTGGTATTTGTAAGTCCTTGATGCCTCAAGGACTTCAATAAGCATTCCAATAGAATTTATTGTCAAACATCTCTGTCGCAGGACGAGTCAGGTTTAACTAGTGTTAAGTAATTTCTACATCACTCAATCAATATCTAAAATTCAATAAATGGTGCATTTAGTAAGAGCTCATGTTTTTACCAAAATCCAGCATACATTTGTTTGTGACACGGTGGGACAGGGGTTAGCGCTGTTGCCTCACAGCAAGAAGGTCGCAGGTTCAAGACCTTCCTGGGTCTGGGACCTTTCTATGTTCTCCCCGTGTTTTCACTGGGTACTCTGGCTTCCTCCCACAGTCCAAAAGCATGCTAACATATAAATTGCCCGTAGGTGTGAGTGAATGGTGTGTGTGCACCACGATAGGCTGTCCCTGCCTCTCAACGTAACGCACTGGGATAGGCTCCAGCAGACCCCTGTGACCCTAATGAGGAATAAGCAGGTATAGAAAATGACTGACTGACTGACATTTGTTTGTCTTATTTACACACAGTCCATATATGAGTGCAGGAGGACATTTTAGACAATGACCTCCTTCATGATCCTAGTGGACTGAGGGTAGAAGCTCTTCCTGAGCCTCTCATTGCTGGCCTGGTGTATCCAATGCTGGTAGAAAGAAAAGGCTATTATCCAGGTAGGGATCACTAATGATTCTCTTTTTTTTTATTTGTGCAGTGCCTGATGTAAATGTCCATAAGGCAGGGTAGAGCACTGCCTATTGTGTGTACAGCTGAACTATCCATTTTTTACATGGCCCTGCGGTCCCCTGCTTTGTGCTGTTTCGATGACTTACAAGGAAGTGATGTTTCGCTCTTGATGGTTCAAAAGTAGAAATTCCTTAAGCCTCTGTGGTGAATCTTTTCCTTCCTTACCACTGAGTCAGTGGTAAGCTTTAGGTACTTGGTAATGTACCATTGATTATAAGGGGAGTTTAGTTCCTTCCCATTTTCTTCCACTATCTGTTCCTTAATCTTGTTAATACTCAGAAATGTGTCATTATCATGATACAAGCCACTCAGTTCCTCTATTTCCATCAGGTAGGCCTTCTCATCATTATTGGTGATCAGGCCCACCACAGCCGTATCGTCAGCAAATTTGATGATGGCATTGGAGTTGAAAGTGGCTAAACAGTCGTGTATGGAATGCTCCAGTGCTAAGAATGAGCATAAAAGAGGTGTGTCCACTAGCTGTCATTACCTGGGATCTGCCCATCAAGATGTTGAGGATCAACATGCACAGTGTGGTATTTGATCCCGGATCCGTGAGCTTTGTGATGAGCCTAGACAGAACCATGGTGTTGAACATTGACCTGTAGCTAATAAATAGTAATCTCACATAGCTTACATTCATATCCAGGTGAGATACGGTGGTTTGTAGGATGTGTGCTGTGCCATCATCATCTGTTGGTACGGTAGACAAACTGGAAACTGGTAGGCAAACAGTCCAGTGGAGCTGATGCAATCCTTGATGTTCAAAGCCATTCATCACTACACAGGTCAGTGCCAGTAAGTAATTGTCCAGGTATGGCTGGTCTAGTCGAGTTTTCTTGGGAACAAGAATTATAGTAGAATGTTTGAAGCATGTGGGAATGACAGATTCAGCAGGGACAGGTTGAATATCATTTTGAACACTGGCGCTACTTGGCCAGCACACAGTTTGAGGACCCGCCTACTGATACCATCTGGTCCTGCTGCTTTCTTGGTGTTCACACACTTGAAAGCCATCTTGACGTCACACTCATGTGAAAGGTGCACCCGCCCATCCATTATCCATGGCTTCAGCTGTTCTTATTTATCTGCATCCTGATGTTCATAAAGCAAACCTAAATGTTGTTTAGCCAGACACTGAAAGAGATATTGAGCATGGATTTATATTATGTTACTGCATTGGGGTTTGCAAAGATGTGGGTTGGATGGTGTGGACAGGAATCAGCTCTGAATAGACTGCAGGAAAGGGGACCAGACGTAATGGAATGAGGAAATTTATTGTTTTATGGTTGATCTGTGTTTTTTTAGTTAAATGATCGGTGGTTGACTGAAAATTTTGTCCTGTCTTTCTAGTTGAGTAATGTGGATTTATATCACGGTCAGATCCTGACAACTGTGGTGGAGAGCTAAAATGGATGGAAGTGATTGTAAGAGGTGATGTGCGATCAGTGGAGTAAGCTATCTTGTGAGCTGAATTTTGCTGAAGTTGTACGACATGACTAACGCGCATATGATTTTCCGATCAATATCTGATTGATGATTATTCAGGTCTGATATCCAATTGTCTATTGATCTACTTTCCATGCTGTGAGAAAAGTTGATATATGATATAAGTTGATATATATATATATATATATATATATATATATATATATATATATATATATATATATTCTATGACTACTTTCAATTGGAAGTACAGGAAGTAACAATGGTGGGGCAGCTTGCATGTTTAAGAAGGTCAGTGGAAGGTTTAGCATCTGTATGAGACACACCAGGCTTCAGGCATTTTCCAACCATTACAAATCGCTGTTAGAAAATAATGGTGTTTAATGATGTGACAACACTGTGATTAGGTCTGGTTAGGTTCAGGGAAATGTCCTGGTTTGGGTTAAATTAATTAGTAAAATGTGGTTATAATATTTTTAACAAGGGAGCACAAGGTTAGATAGTGATTTAAATAAATAAATAAGATAGCTATTGTTACCTGTCAAAAGTAAATACTTACCCAGTGAATAAAAGAGAGAATGCAGTGGACCTTGAGTTGAGGTTCTTTTGTGCATCTGTTATTTCCAATGTCCAGAATGAGCTTTCCTGCCTTAGATTGATCTCGTTCATAGAAAATAATGTGTTGCAATCAATGCAACTGAAAGCTAATGAGATAGAAGTGAGCTAGAGGCTCAATGTAAATACTTTACCTTTTGATCTTTTCTGCAAGAAATCACTCTCTGTTGCTTGATGCTCTGCATTGTTCATTTATATTAAACAACCTCTGTCAAATGCTGTATAAAGGATGTCAAACAGAAGTGATATACAGCATGACGTGTGTACAGAACATGTATGTGTACAGAACATCATCTGTGTATTCCAGATGAATTATAGACACACAGAAAATAAATATAATATATAAAGTCTGGACATACACACAGTCTAGATATAAACACATGTTGGGACTTAGAACAACTCCTTGTCTATCAAACACCTGCCTTGCTTGTGGTTAAGGAATAATATCTCAACTGCTGCAATGTGATTGTAAAAACGGCCCCAGAATGCAGCAGGATGTATCATATTCCATTTTCTCCTGCCTGTGTTATCTTATCCTGCTCGTGATCAATAGCAAAGCTAATAAAAGTGAGCATATCTCTCTCTCTCTCTCCCTCCCTGTTTTCCATCCAATAATCTTGATTGTGCTATCACAGCTTGGAAAAATAAAAAAAAATAAATAAATGAATAAAAAAGGTGAGAGGGTGGCATAGTACAGCACTGGGTATTGCTGTTGCTGCACAGCAAGAAGGTGGCAGGAGTTCAAGGGGTTGGGCTGGAAACTTTCTGTTTGGAGTTTGCATGTCTTTCCCATGTATGAATGGGTTTTCTCTGGGTTCTCCAGCTTCCTCCTACAGTCCAAAAACATGCTGAGGTAACTGGAGATTTTAAATTTCCTGTTGGTATGAGTGTGTGAGTGAATGGTGTGTGTACTCCACGATAGGCTGGAGACCTGCCTGTGGTGTATCCCTACCTCTCTCCCAAAGTAGGTTTGGATTGGCTTCAGAAGACCCCCATGACCCTAGTGAGGAATAATCGGGTATAAAAAATGAACGAACAAACAAATGTAAAAAGATAAGCGCAATGTCTCCTCCCTCTCGCACCCAGAGAAGACAAAAAACACCACAGCCCATCAGAAAATCACATCAATCGCATGCGATCATTTGGCAAATATAATAAAAAAACACCTAAATGCCACTTTAGATTCTAGCACTTTAATACACAGGAGCATCCGGGGTGAGATGCCTGGAGCAGTTTCAAAGTCACCCATTGAGCAAATTAGAGAACAAAATGCAATTCACACCTCAGGAACAGATGACAGATGCACAAGATCCACAAGAGCTCAGTGATAATGTGTCACTGCCAAAAATCTGAGCGGTTTGCTGTCTGGTTTACTCTGTTCACATTTCAAAACACGTCACCTTCTAAAATCTCCCGATGTGCATTTGATTTTGAGCTGCATTTGGGTTTTAATATTCTAATTCTTGAAGTAAAATAAGCTTCATATTATAGGATCATGGCCCTCTTTCTCACAAGGACTCTTAGGGACACACTTTTTGGAAAGTAATTAACCTGCTTTTATACTTTAAAAGTATTTAGAGCTGTAGTCAAGCTATGGTTATAACTTATTTAAGCCATCTATTCAGACTACTGTCGATGTCTCAGTATACATTCATGGGAGTTAAATTGATTTATTGATGACGTCGTGTTGCCTTTGCTACAATAGGTGGCGACATACTAGCAAGTTAGTTGAACAGAGGTATATAAGCATGATGGATGTTTTTTTGCATCTATGAGTAAAGTCAACTTTCTGTATGCACCATGTTGCCCACCTTTTTCTGATTTGAGCTATTCTATTTACATTTTGTATACTGCCTAACTGGTCTGGAGGAGCTCCAGGATTAGCTTGATTTCAATCGCATTATCGTGTGTTAGTCCAAATTCGTAACTGTGATTTCTAACCTCCTTGTGTTACATTATGGAGGCGGTCTGACCTGAAGTGGGTGGTCTTATTTGACAGTTTATATGCTCGCAGGAAAAGCAGAGGCCTCACACTTGCACTGAAAAAAATGGGTTTTTCATAATGGGGATCATTGAAGTAATGGTTTGGATCTCTAGAGGAGCTCTGTGGATTCTGATAACCATAATGCCATTGTGCTGCCATCAGGTTTATCAGTTTGGGCTCGGAGAGGTCACATTCATGCAGGATGCCTGCTTTTTAATCTACATTACAGAGTTTGAAACTTTGGTTGTAGTCTGTGTTGTCCCAGGTGTGGGAGCTCCACCCAATTACTACTTGGCGCGTCTGATTGGTGCAGTGTCCAGTCCAAGCCCTCAAATCCTGACCAGCCAATTGGAATTGGAGGCCACAAATGTTCGGACATCTTGCCAGCCAGGGGCAGCAGTGTCTCACTAAGCAGCTCGCTGCCATGTCTCTCGCTGCCATGCTTTGCTGTTAGAAAAACGTGTTTGATGTTGTGACTCAGGCACTTACATGTATGTAACATTTGACCTGGGCCAGATAGTCAGGGGATTAAAACCCCACATTTCATTATAAATTTGCTCGCTGTATTAGGAACTGAGATGTTGTTCCAGTTGTGCTTTTTGTTTTGAAGAGTTTAGTAAGATTTGAATTATTTTTTTTCATATATCTGAAGAGTTACTTCATGTACTGGGGTTAAATTTAGATGTTTATTTGAACAGAATTTACATCACAGATCCCCCACGTTTTTGGATTGTATTTCGCCTCTTGTGTTTTATATCTCATTATCAATTAAAGGGAATAAATCCCTTTAATTTACCATACCATCTGGTTTTCATGTTCCTTCCCTCTCCCCTATTGAGCCGGGACATAACAGGTCTAATAAAGATGTGCACACACGCTCGAGGCGATGGCTTGGACACACAGGAAGCGGACACACCGTGACGTGCCGCAAATCATCATATCCTGGGAGAGCAGGTGTCTGGTTGTTCACACCAGCAGCACATTTCTGATGTTTTCTGCAAACTGGTTAATCTCTCTCTCTCTCTCTCTCTCTCTCTCTCTCTCTATCTATCTATCTATCTATCTATCTATCTATCTATCTATCTATCTATCTATCTATCTATCTGTCTATCTGTCTATCTGTCTATCTGTCTATCTGTCTGTCTGTCTGTCTGTCTGTCTGTCTGTCTGTCTGTCTGTCTCTATATGTGTGTGTGCTTGGTGAGCACCTGGTTCCCCCACCTCCAATAGTTGCAATTCTCCCACTACTGTCACCTCATATAGCATCTACTCTCTCTGTGTCTGCTTGTGTGCATGTCTGCTGTCACAAGTTTAACAAATTTGTATGAATGTGCTTTTTGTGCTTTCTTCATTTTACAAAATGAATAGATACTCTATTCCATTTTTAGCGCTTGACTGGTGTGATCCACATATATCGGACAATTTGTCATGACTTTGAATGCAACTGTGAAATCCTGCATGCTGCACCTTTAATCTCTAAATTTTTCAGTCGACTGCATGTTTATTGTCATCTTCACACTTTTGCATTTGTAATTATAAAATAACTGGTTATTGCATGGGTATACAAATGCCAACAACAAACTGACAAAGGTTAATTTCAGTTTGTTATTATTGAAAATTAAATTCCATATTGGTGCATCTCTACATCCTGCGGGTTTTTCAAATTGACAGCCTGCCAGGAGGACGAGAAATTCTGCTGCTTGAGGCATTGTTGTGGAAATGAATAATAAAAAGCTAAATATGTTGTGTTTGATGAACACCAAGAGAAGGGATGATTTTAGAGTTCAGAGGTTTATGGTTACTAAGCACACAGACCAAACAAGACAGGGCAGACAAGATAAATGTCACTGTTTTGAACATTTTGTCACAATTTCATTCACAGATTTATGAAAGAAAAACATCACATTTATTAGGAAACATACAGTATATAGCCTCCATAGGGGGACCAAAATTTGACTTTGGACTTTTTGGGCGTTTATTTTGAAATTCAATGTACAAAATGTAAAACACATGAAAAATAATTGATGCTTGTCTCTGCCTCTTTCCTTCTTTTGTGAATTCTAAAATACAAATACATTAAATGTATAAAATATATATAAATACACTTCAAAATAAGAATGTTCTTGAAACCTTTCTGTACTTGTGTTATGTTTCAACCAAGTACTGTATGTTGTGGACATTTTTCTAGCTTCTAGCCAAAAAAAGGACATACATTGCTGGGATTTAATTTAGGGGGCACTATACCAAGATGTTATGAAAACACAGAGACATCATAGACAAACATGTACAAATACTGATATGAATCAAGAATAATTAGACATGAAGACCTGTTTCCTATAAAAGCCAGTTCTGGAGATAACACTCACTATTTATGGTTAAATGTATTTTATGGACATATTTACTTGCAATACATCCCCTGGATATAGGTAAGGTTGAGTAGTTTTGGATAAATATAATTTAAATGTGATTCTCAACATATATGTGTGTACTTAATTATGTGTATCTACTCAAATGAGCTCTTAATCAACTACATATAAATATACACATGGAAAAACTTAATCAAAAATAAACTGGGGAAAAGGTTTAATAATCTAATGCAAATGTCACTTGCTGGCAGGTTTATTTGTATAATTGATGAGGAAAATGTGATATAATGATGCTCAAATAAGGACTGTTTTGAATTTCTTTTTAGTGTGAACTGTAAAGATGTGCCACAGAGCTGCAGGTGCACCTTGTGATGGTCACGATGTGCTTGAATATGTAGCTAATATCGGGTCAAATGTTTTGTACTTGGGGAAAAAATAAAAAATTAAAACTGAAATTTCAATTATTGATCTTAAATTCTGAGAAATACAAAAACATATTGAAAATAAAAGCAAGTGTACAGTTTTTTTTGTTGTTTTTTTGTTTTACAGGTTAAATATATTTATGATACGCTAATGTTTGTTTTGATATTTGGGATCCCATTTCTCTCTGCTGCATCCTTTCACTTTTCAGATTCAGATCTAATTTTCTTTTACAGTTTCATTTATTTATTTAATAATAATAATAATAATAATAATAATTATTATTATTATTATTATTATCAGCTTTAGCTTTTTTTAGTTTCAGATCTTGCTTTTTCAATTTTACATAACTGGCCCTGAGCTCGTCTGGGGGTATGCAATAATCACATACATGGCTAAAAC
Source organism: Lepturacanthus savala (assembly GCA_030544235.1). Taxonomy (NCBI): domain Eukaryota; kingdom Metazoa; phylum Chordata; class Actinopteri; order Scombriformes; family Trichiuridae; genus Lepturacanthus; species Lepturacanthus savala. The sequence goes on along the minus strand of CM060464.1, from coordinate 23,950,700 downwards.
TGTTTTAATTTCCCAGCCTGTTTAACTGACGCTATTTTAAACAGTACTGGGGACCAACTCTGGTACAACACCGACAGAATTATGACAGATTGTGCGCTTAGAGAGCTACACTTGAAGTGGTGAAATTTCCAATTTCCATGTAGCACCATGAATGCCTCTCGAATTGTCCTCCTGAAATGGTGTCCGGCTGTCCTGGCCCACCTGCTGCATCTGCATCTGCATCTCTGTAGCTGCTAAGTAAAAGTAAGATCTGAAACCGAAAAAGCATGATCTGAAGCTGTTAAAGAACAAAAAAATTAAACTGTAAAAAATAAAGTCTGTATCTAAAAAGAGTGAGCTTATAAATGAGAGAAATGGGATCCCAAATATTAAAACTTATGAAAATGGAAAAAAAAAAAAACAATATTCAAACTAAATAGCATGGCATATCATAATTGTATTTAACATAAAACAAAAAACAAAGGTTTTTGTCTAAGTTGATGTATTTATCAGAATTCTTGATCAAAACTTGAAAAGTACAAAACATTTGAGCCAATATTATCTCCATATATGAGCAGCCACAGTTGTTAGTGTAGCGTTAAGATGAGTCTGTGGTGGTCTGAGCTCAAAAAAAGACCTGCAGGAATGTCTGATCCATGCCGTGCTGGGACTCTGCTCCCTCCCTCCCTCAATCTCTTCCTCCATCCCTCACAGCCTGGTTTATCAGAGCCATGGGAGGCTAGTGTGTCTGTAATTAACGGGCCGCCTTAAGACATTCTACTCACACACAGAAGAGCAGGAACACACGTTTCGGACATTTACCAAGAGACTTGGAACTGAAGGCAGTGAACGGCAGAGAGGCTCAGAGAGAGATGCTGTTTCTCAATGACAGCGGTGAAAGTAACTAAGCACATTAGCTCTGATACTTTACCTAAAGGCAGGATGCAGGATTTCCCGGGAGAACAATGTATAAACTCATACAAATATAATCCCTCTCAGTCATCTATATCTGTAAGACCCACTAGAAGTGTGTGGTGGTGTGTTTATCTGCAGAGAGCCTGCCCTATGCCTGTATTTTCGACATTTCTCATTGTTTGGGAACTGTATGCATGAGCTTCCGTCCAATAACAGGCCAAGGTGTCAGGTGTCAATACCATAGCCCATGCTCTCTGATTTAAAAAAAAAAAAAAAAAAAAAGTGAAAAAAAAAATGCATTTTACAAGGTTTTCACCCTGACTGTAATAATATAAATACATTACCTACAGGTACTTTGACTGCACACTTTTATAAATGTGTGGCACACATTGGACAACATAAATCCCTGCAACTCTTTGGTGGATCCAGTATTCTGAAAACTCATCCTCAGGTAGTCACAGGATTTCTAAGATTTGGAGGAAAATTGGCACGAGATGCAGAAAACATGTAAATATTATGACCAATCTTTGGTGTTCTGCCCAAAACTGGGACGCTGTGTTCTTGGAAGCATCACAGCAAATAACAAAATAATGAAATGACATGTTTGCTTCATCTGCTTGTTTGTTGATAACAGGAACATCCAAAATGTGTTCAGTAATATTAGTTTCGGTTCTTCTGTCATTACAACTAATTTTCCAGGAATGTCCTAATCTTCCCAGAATAATAACTCAACACACACAGAAATACATGTCGTAGGATCAAATGTTCATCAAGGATACAAATCACATGCAAACAATTATGCCATTATGATCGTGATCTAAGATATACAGGTAAAATAAAATATACAAAACAAAATATATATGACCAATTATCTGTATGCATTCATGTTTGTAGTCATTTTGACATTTCATATATAACTTTTCTTTCCTCAGCCGTCTACTTCACTTAACATCTTTTTTTTTTCCTTCAGACTCTCATCCATCCATCTATCCTTATGATTTCTGACCTCCTTTGAGACATGGCTCCTTTAAATCCTACATCAGACCAAGCCACCCTCCTTAACATCCATGTCAGCACAGCAGACACAAAGAATGACATGTGACTAAAGTCCATGAGGAGGATAAGAGCATAGAAAGCGATGGATTAAAGGGTGGCAGTATAAAATATTTTTATGGTTGTAGAAAAAAACATACTTGTCTGTCTTTATCCCACATGACATGCACTTCATCTCCTACTGATCCAGCACCACCAGTGTATGTGCTCAGGTATCTGTGAGGAAGGTTAGATCACAATAGGTCAGTTTTCTCCAGCTGTGGCAGCTGTAGCTCACAGTCCAAAATTGATGTTGATAATTTCCTTTTTTTCTGCTCCAACTCTTGTAACATTAGTGTTTTCCATCCTTCACAAGAAGAACAGACAATCGTTCCAGCTACTTTTCAAACCTACAAGGTGTTGGTGTACTTACAAGATGTCATTGTATCCTTGGGCAATGTACCTAACCCCAAATAGCCCTCAATTCCAGATTGCACCATTGGACCTGCAACAATTATTCAAATAATTAATCGCCAACTATTACATTAATTGCCAACGATTATGAAAATGAATTTGAGTCAATTTTAAGAAGAATTATATCCCAATTCTTTGGTTCCAGCTTCTCAAATTTGATTATTTGCTAGTTTCTTTAGTATTCTATAATAGTAAACTGATTATCTTTTTTGTTGTGGACTGTTGGTCTAGACTAAGATAAGTTAAGGCTTTTAAAAATTGAACTTTTAGTTTTGTGATCAACATGTTACATGATTTTAAGAACTAAACAACTAATCAATCACTCATTTTAGTATTTGACAGATGAATCAGCTATCAAAGAATCATTAGTTCAACCAATCAATCAATCATACTTGGGAGGGCAAATCTCTGACTAGGCTTATGTAGTCTGCAGCGCTATTACACGTGTACCAATGGAGTCCATTTACTGTTTAGGGTATCTCTTTTGTAAAAGTCTAGCAAGTAAGACAAGATATAGGTTTGTTCAAGTGTGTAGGTGCAAATATTGTTTATGTGTTGAAATATACACTTTTTTGATGAAATTGTTCCCTTCATTTATGTCATCTGAGTTCTCATTCTTGGAGATCTGAAGTGTCCCAGACATCCAGGTCATGGTTACTGAAGAAGGCAACTACTTCAAGAAAGATACAGATGAAAAGAAAACATGTAATTTAATATAACAAATTTGTACTTGAACCAGACAGTGGCAGTGACTGTTGTGGTGATTCTCCCTTTGGAGTAACAATAGCAGCAAAACAGTCAACAGTGGAAGCATTATTATTGATTCAGTGAGGTTGTGCTTCAAATGAATGCAGCATCATATTTTACACACAAAAAAAGAAAACAAAGTTGTAGTAGCCTATGTGACAAAGTAAAATCAATCTTATACATTAGAAGCACCTCACAAATGTCATCAATTATTGCTCTTATGGCTTGTCTTTTGAAATGTGAGATATTAAATAGATTTTTTACAGGGTATGTCTTAACAGATACATAGCATAAAATATTCATAATTGAAAAATGACATCACAGATGGAATATTTACTTTAGCAGGTGAAATTGGGGTGAAAACACAGATATGGCAAATTAACTTCTCTCCCTATTTGCTATTACATGGCTTGAGATAGCATGGGCATTATTGGTACACATATTTATAGTCCTTGCATAGTAAATTACTATTTCATTTACAGTAAAGTAACTATAAATTATAGTAATCATTTGTCAACCCTGTTGCCCGGATTCAGACAACATATCGATTTCTACAGTACAAAATAACGAATATTACTGTGATTCCTACAGCAGTGTTTTAATTACTGTGTTTTGTATTTTATCATGTTGTATATATTTTTAGGCCCATTAAACACTACTTTATTGTATACTGTATGGTAAATAATTATGCAGAACAGAGTAAATTACTGTGGATTTCAGAAACAGTTTTTTACAGTGTACTTTGCAACACAGACTGCTTCAGTTCCCTAAATCTCCTCAGTTCTGCGTTTTTTTAACTAATGGCCATCATAAGTCAACATTTAGGACCTTTCCTAAACCATGAATTTGAGGTTTTACACATAGGCCATTAGCCCTGATACTTGTATAACACTTTTATTGAATTCAATACATTATATCAAGCATGTTATCAGTATTAGTATCCGGGTTTTTAATCAAGCTGCAGGCTCTCCTACAAGCTCACCTGGCTTGACCGATCGATGCTGTCAATTGTAAATCCAGGCCATGTAAAATCGTAAAAGGCTCTTCACTAGAGGAGCGCATGGTGTTCTGGTCCAGGAGCTGCAGATGCAATGCAGCAGCTTAAATTTGGATGGATAGATTTTTTGTTTTATCAATCTGATCCCAAAGACTCTTTTCAGATATATATTAACATTGATGTCTATACAATACTCTACTTGGAATAATAATGTTTGATTATTTTTTTTCAACAATTTTGTTTTCAAAATGACCTTAAAATCCTTGAATTTGCATCCAGAACTTGCTCCAATTAAACACCCAGAGTATATAAATATGCACATCCATCATTCTGCACAGAGGAGTTCAAACATTCAACTGTACGAACAAGAACACATTGTGTCTGCTGTGATGCAGACAGACAGATATGTATCTCAGTTGTTAATCTCTGAATAAGCGCATCAGTCAAATCAATCAGGTTTTATTTGTCACACATAATCTTTCAATTTGTACAATAAAACATGGTTTAAATTAGAAATTATGAGTAATAGTAATAAAACTAAATTGTAATAATATATGTGTATGATTGGAGGGGAATGTAAAAATACAATCCTGACTATATATACAGTATTTTCACTATTTGTCTACTACCATGGTTTGCACTATTATTGGATGCAGCTTTAATTAAGCTTCTGTATAGGTTAAACACTTGTTAGCTTTAGGGAATTTGGCATGTGCCTTGGATGTTATTATTCTATTGAATGGACAGTATCAGTGGTTATCAGCCTCATAGATTAGAAGCTAGTAGTTTCAGAAGACATTTGTCATCCATTGGTTCATAAGCTCACTTCCTTAGAAGAGGGAGGCAGGTATGGATGATGGTTATGGTTGGTAAATAGATAGATAGTAAAAGTTACAAAAATAGCAGGAGATGGCTATTGAGACCACTGTCATTGTCCATTTTTAGTGTAACATTAGGATATTTTTACCGTAATGTCAGGACTATTTCCTTGAAAGGTTGGGACATTTTTAGTGAAAGGTTAGGTCATTTTTTCCATAATGTCGGGACAATTTTACCTTGTCAGGCCATTTTTTTCTGGAACTATTGGACATTTTTACTGTAATGTTGGGACACTTTTAACTTAATAGCCGGACATTTTAAGAGAAAGGTTAGGGATTTTTTACCATAATGTCTGGACAATTTTACCATAAAGTAAGGACATTTTTACCATTAAGTCAGGGCTTTTTTTAAAGGGGCCATATTAGGAAAAAATCATTCCAGTGCTTGTGTATAAATGTTTAGGTCTCCGGTGTTCCTGCTAACACAAAAACTGTGAAAAAAAAATCACCTACTCATTCTATTGTGGTCTTGCTTCCTCTGTAGTTTTGCTGAAACCTTGTTGAACACAAACTGTTTAGAAATGGCTCCTATTGTGATGTCACAACAGGAGTCAAAGTTAATTGTAACTGCCTTTGGATCCAAGTAGCTGCCCCTTAATTCCAGAGTGCGTGTACTTCACTTTTGCTTGTCTGACTGACCCCAGCTGTTTGAGAGGTGGGAAATTTCCAACAGAGCTAAGACAATTACAACAGAGTGGGTAATTCGGTAGATAGGGGAGGGGCGGAAACAGTGTTTTTTCAGAGTGAGTGTGTGAGAAGGCAGACTGCATTGCTGCTGCAGGTCTAACTAGATACTTTTAGGCCTTAAAAGTATGGATTTTTTAAATTTTTTATAAAATCAAATTTAAAATGCTGAACTGGGAAATTGTCAAAATATGGCCCCTTTAATGAAATATCAGGATATTTTTACTGTAACGTAATGTAGCGCTTGTAATGTTGGTACAATCTTTCAGTAATGTTGGTACATTTTAACCATGACAGATATTTTTACTGCAATTTGCATTGCACATATTATATTGCCACGTTTTATTTCATGATTTTAACCCAAACCATAAACGTTTTCAAAACACAAATCAAGTATTTATGTGCCTAATCCTAACCTGACTTTAGGGTTGCCATAAAGCATCATTAATTTGTTACAAGGAGACATGTATTGGTCCTATAACAACAGTTTTATGCACCTATAGAAATCCCTTTGATAACCCACTGATAACACTGTAATTAATGGGCTTAACATTCAAAATGCGTGAAGTTGGTGTGTTTGCGCATGTTGGACAGAGCCTGGGTAGCTGGTATCCCTCCTTCTACCTGTCTTTATGCTAGGCTAGGCTAACTAGCTAATTACAGCTCTGGACGTAACACACACACACAGGATTTGCACCCATCTGAATGCCTCACTTTTGTAAAGAAAACAAACTATACCTTTGAGCCAGGTGACAGACAGTCTGAAGAGAATCAATGTGTGGAATCAGATCAGTCAAATGAGCCAGCAGCGTGAACAAGCAATTAACGCACATCCTGTGCACACAGCATGCGACAGAGAAAGATGCCTTCTGTCAGTTTTTTTGGCCCCTTCCCCTATCGACAAATCCTAATATACTGCACACCTGAATCTCTTAGCTGAAGAAAACAAAGCTCTGCAGTGCATTAATGGTTGATTTAAAAAAAAAAAAAAAAAGACACACATAAGATGCAGTAGGGGAGTGAGTGGAAAAATCCATGGCGGGGCAGGCGAGGAGAGCTCAGTACGTGTTGACCATGTTAATGAAAGGGCATTTATCACCATTAGGGCAGTGATGGACGCTTGCACAACTGTTCCTCCCCATGGAAGAAAGACTCCCCAACAAGGCCTTCAGTGAAGAGGAGAGAAGGCGACAAGATACTGGAAGGGAGCAGGACTGTACATGTTGTCGCTCTTCAGAGCAATAATTAACTATAATCAAAGAAACACATCAGGAGTGGAGCTACCTCCCTGGAGTCACACAGACACTCATCTGCTAAATAGCAAAGGTATTTCGCCAAAGGAAATCGTGGCTTTGAATATGCAATGTGTTGCCAAGACATGCAGGGAGGAAAAGCACATTGAAGGAGGCGAAGAGGGAGAACAGGATGGAACCACCATGGATGAAACACAGTGAAGTTGCGGAGGAGGTCTTAGCTCATTATGTCTGCGGAAATCACCTTTCAACAAGTCCCTCCTTGACACAAAGATACACACACATTCTCTAAGGAACATACATCATCTGTGGCTTGTGACAGTTTGGGTCCGTATGTCCACACCAAAACTAGGATTTCACCAAGCTTGTCATTTATTTACAACACATCATCCTTACTGAGCTTGGTTGCAGAGCTACTATTTTATCATACATGAACAGAACAGAGGCCACGGGTATCCTAACCATCACACTTTATTTGAGCGGAAAAAAAAAAAAAACAGTATGATAATACTACAAATATGAAACATAACGTAATGCCGTATAGGGAACAAATAAACAGATAACACAACTTACAACAATTAACTCTGTACAAGATAAAATACAAATTTAATAGGTGGGAAAGCAGAGAAATGCCGAGAACAATTATTACCAACAAATATTTAAAGATAAATAACTATAATTGGTGTCCCAAAGAATGAAGAATATGCTAATAAATTGTAAACAATCAAATTCTGACAATCTTGACAATTAACATTCAAAAGCAACTAAAATGGATTGTTTGGAATAAATTGCATTTTAGGAAACCTACTTTAAAAAACAACAACAAAAAATATATCCTAGGTTACTCCTAGAAACTCCCATGTTTCAAAATATTCAAATCACAGAGAAATGCACACAGCCCATGCTGTGATGTCACAGCTATACAGTAAATGCCCACCCCCCAGCCATTCAGAGGAGAGGCTCATTTATATTAATGAGAGATACAGAAGCCCTGTTCTTTCTAGAGCTCCAGAGAGAAGCATGAGAGAGGAGATGTAAAGCTATATTGAGATGATTGATGGTCCCAGAAATACTGTAGCCAGGAGGGAATTCAAAAGAATTGTGCACTTTTATGACAAGTTTTAGGCATGGTGTTAGGTATTGGCAAGAGTTTTTTTTTTTTTTTTAAACTGGACATCTCATTTTCATGCTAGTGTCAAAAGCTCAATATGGTGGGTGAAATGGCCATTCCTGGAAATAAAAAAATAACAAAAAATATGGTAATTTTATTTAAATTAAAAACAAAATGGGCCGATGTTAGCGCTGTTGCCTCACAACAAGAAGGTCACAGGTTCAAGACCTTGGTGTGGGACCTTTCTGTTTTCGGATTGGCTCCAGCAGACCTCTGCGACCCTAATGAAGAATAAATGGGTATAGAAGATGATTTGAGGCCAGATTTGGTTGACCTCTGAAAAGCCGATCCACAGTTCTAGGAGGCCTAGCTTTGGAAGCGGTTGATGCCCACCAGAGTACCCTGTCACTAGAAACTGTCTTTGATGTTGGCCTTGGCATGACTCTGCTTGGCAGCATGACACAAATGGAGCCTCATCTGCATGGCAGCTTCTACCTGCTGGCACGGTGACAAGGCTGTTAGGTCAGTCAGTTTGTTGCTGAGGTAGCCTTTGTTGTGATCTGCAAATCAAGTTCCTGACTGATAAACTGAAATACTGGTCTTCATTTTGACAGTCTTTGAGGAACTGCTGCCATTAGGCTTCCTCTTAATCTATGTCTGCATCAGAACATGTCAGCAACCTTCTTTAGATCCATAGGTGGCCTGTTAGTTAACATGTATAATTATATCCCTCACAAACTCTGTGAGAATGGTTTAGCCAATATTCCCTGAGACAGTCAGAGATCTTCTGGTCTATGATCACACCGGTGTCAATGGCTGATCTGCACAGAAAGCATTGCTTGTCTTGCTCATTTTTATTTTAAGGGGACAGAGCAGCTACACAGCCTACATGAACGGAGGAGTCTGGATGCTTCTTTCTTTGTTGCTTTAGGCACCAAAACGGGTGGATTCAAACTCATCAATAGCCCTTGGTACTTCAGGTTTTGAGAGCTCAATAATATCTTTCTCTTCTCGCTGACAAGAGAGGCCTCTTGCTCCACTACCCTCCTTCAGAAACTTGATGCTGTGCTCCTGACTCTGATCAAGTGTCGTTAGTGAAAATTTCTTGTCACTACACTGCATGATAAAAGCCCTCCATGAAAGCCTCACGGACTGATTGATAGGAAATCCAGCCATGTCTTTCAAGACCATGCACACAAGGTATTGCAAGCTTTCAGAGTCAGTGGTCGCAGGTGGTCTCAGTTTCATCTAGCAGCAGCATCTCCATCTCCAAAACACCCCATGACAGTACTCATCATACACTTGCACTTTGTGTACTTGGAACTGGGCAAGTCTATGTCTAGGCTTGACTTGATTGCCAGCTAGGAGAGGCTTCGGAGTTATGTTCTCAAATTTTCTGAAATTACAAAATGGTCTTGAAACCCAAAATTAAATTAATCAAGTATTCACCATGCCCAGAAATGTGTAATTGACCTCCTTTGGGGGTTGAAAACAAATGTATAGAGTCCAAGACAGTGCGCAAGACAATCTTTGTATGTGTACACCCTATGAGGATGATGTCACACTTTCTTAACAGTAGCCTGCCCCCTCCTGAGGCAGATCAGTGTCATTCATACTCATTCTACATTCCTGCAACACACTCCTTATAAAGTCAAGCCAGCATTCTTCACAATTCCCTTTTTCCAATATCTGTCTATGTCCCACAAAGCTTTAATAACATTTGGAGATATATATGCTGGCCCAGAAGAGGGAGGAGTGCCGAGGCAATAGATACTTTCACAATTGGAATTGAGATGTATTATTCACAGCCTTTGCTATAGGTTTTAAGATATTGCAGTTTATCTTAATATCAACTCGCCTCAACTTCATTACCCCGCTGCTTTCAGATGTGATTTCTTCTGGCATCTTGTATGAAAACATTTGTCCTTAAGCACAAAGCTGCTTCTGCACAGGAACACAGCCTTTTTTTCTTTCTCCCTGCCTGGTGTGGTTTTTGAATAGTGCATCATGAAATTTGGATTTCAGAGGTGTTACTTATGCTTTTTAATGTTGAGCACTAGAGAAGTGTCACTTCTGCAAAAATAACAGACAGATCCAGTGTCACCATCTTAGGTGGTTGTTATAATTATAACTTCAATTTAAATTTAAAAACACATATTCCACATATACACAAGATGATATTGTGATAGCACTTGTGCCCAATTTTGTGAATTCATGCTTTTATTTTCCCTAGTTTTGTGCAAATTAATTGCGCAAATGAATTAATTAACAGCCCTGAAGGTGAATGAAATATGTGCACACTTCCCTGTGACTGTGGGAGATGATGCACAAGTCCTTTTAAGGATATTTAACTGTCCATCTCATTCAAAGGTTGAAATGAGTTATTGTGGGTATTGTTGTAAGGATCTTTCCATATCAAATGTCAGGGAAAGAGACAAAAAAGAGCTTTGTTACCCTAAGAACATGTTTCAATAGTCATTGTAAGTAAGATGCATATCCTTCAGTTTATTTCTGGCACAGGTTTATATTGTTTTAAGGGTGGAATATGTACAATAAGCAGAATACAGTGTCTTGAAATCGTAGTTGCAACACGCAAAAAGAAAGAGAAAATACAGCAGATGGGTTGTCAGGTTTGTTGCCAAGTGCGTCAAGCGATTAACCTGCACCATGTCAAAGGCAGCATCATATAATGAAAACAAGTAACATTGCTGAAGAGGAATATTTGACTGGTAACATTAGCTAGGTTAGCAAGTGAGTTAGCTTATTGATTGAGAAAAAAAAAAAGTCTATTCCCGTGCGCTTTTTGATGCCATATAAATTCTTCATATGAATCCATCGAGCATATGTTTCACAGATATTGACTCTGGGTTTTCCCTTCTCTGGTCACTCTTTTTATATAATTCATAATGCACAAAAAACATTTTCAGCTTTCTCTCTGCAGCAAAATGTCCTCTACACAATCTTTCTATACTAATTTGTGAATTAATGGATCTGGATGAGTGTGTGCTTGTAGGATGTAACTACAACGAAACACTACACATACACAGTTTACTTCTAACTCCATATTAAGTATGAAAAAGCCTCCAGGATGCTGTTAAATGAGATCAAATTATGTAATTGTAATTCAATTGAACTAAACCATAATTGAATTATTTCTAAACTAGGAAATAATCTAAACAAATCAATAGAATAAAGTGGACAGAAGTGTTGTGACCAGGCCTGGACCGACCATCTGGTATTTCTGGAAAACATCAGTCATGACAGATCTTAGCTGTCATAGGCAGGAAGTCATTTACTGAAATCATTTAAAAAAAAAAATATCATCATGCATCATGCTCATCATCAGACTGAGACTGTTGTCTTGTAAATGTGAAGCTAAATGGCAACATGTAAAGCAGTGTGTAATGTTTGCTCCCTGTTGGGTTTCCAACCTTTTCTATGACCTCAGCATTTTTAGAAACCAAGTATCTCTTTCTCTGTAGGAGTGATTAAAATAATCGCCATCCACCGCCAGCATATTTTGGCCAAATTCAATGATATTTCAACACCTCCCCAGAATAATCAGTTTCTATGAATATGCAAACAGGGAATATATCAACTGAAAGAAGAGAGTTTCTAGCTTTATATATATATATAAATCTAGATTCATTCATTATTTTTTGCAAACATTTGAATTTACATTATTTCCATGGGAAACAAAGCCACTTTTCAGACAAAAAAAACATTGTTTCAAAGTGACATTTTCAAACCCAATATTGATTTAATTTCTTTTTTCATCACTTCCATATAACAACTTGATTTCTTTTGTACAAAAAAAAGTTTGTAACTGTTTTAAACAGTTAATTGCTTCCCTCCCTACACATTTCCTGTTAGAATATATATGTATATATATTTTTATTTTGATGAATTGGAAACACTACATTTTTACCCCAAATCAAAATATGAAGAAAATGTGTTGAATGTTTTAATTACTATACAGAAATGAAGAAAAAAAGAATATTAGTCTGTTTTTTACAAACTCAAATATTTACTCTATGAACTGAAAAGTCTTCAGGATTTATGGATTCTGTGAATCACCAAAGTAATATTTAGTTATGTAACCACGTTTTCTGCTTCATATCTGGGTTGCATGGACTTGACCAACTTCTGCCACAGCCAGCTGCTCACTATGTCAAACTATAGGTTAATGGCGTTATCAATTATCGGTATGCAACAGAAAATAATATCAGGACAGCATCTTTACTGTAATATCACCTTTGTCTTTGTCACATTTTCCTCCTCTTCTTTTTCTTCTTCCACTGGGCATCAGACAATTTGGGACATTTTGTCATGTTTTTGAACTTGTTGACACAAAAAAAAAAAAAAAAAGACAAAGTCCGGAGGAAGGGGAGGGGGGCGTTTTAAGAAAGTGACAGATCTTCTAGGCTTTTCTAGGTTTCTAAGTTGTCTACTATCACATCAATAGAAAAATAAAATACTGAGAAAGATTCAATGTTCCAGCCAGCTGACACAAAATGATGCATTATAGGATATTTCAAAAATTATTTTTCCCTCATTTCAAGTAAAATTACACTTAAATTTATTTTTTTTAATTATTATTTTTATAAGAGGAATGACTTCAAATAACCCCTAATGCAGATCATGTTCAATCTTAATAACATGCCAAAGCTGTAGCAAATGGTAGAGTCACATTATTTCAGCACAAAACGAGTTATGTTTGAAGAATTCAGTCTGTGCACTTCCAGTAGAAAACTATGAGCATGACACACTGGGCACTAGAGAGGTCACTAACTTTAAATAGAATAACATTTACTTCTCTGGAGTAAAATTATATTTGTAATTAGTTGATTTTAACAGTTTATACAACTGTGCCATATCACACCTATGCAGAAGATGTTAGCTCAGTGGTCAGGCAAGTTATCATGCTACTGTTATTTGCTGTATTGGATGCCTTTGGAAATACATATCATCATATAACACCAGAGTACAAAAGAGCAAGAAACCATGAGGGAAAATCATTACAGTACAGTACACCAGCTATACAGTGAAGATTTTGAGAGGTTTTACTGATTTTGATGATCTAACAGGCTGTTCTAGAGAAAGCGGGCCATGGCAAAAGCACAAAACTTAGTCCTTGTCCATGAATTATACATATAAAGAGACATGTGCCACTCCAAACATTTCTAATAAATCATAAATCACACCTTTTTGTGACTTTGCTGTTTTCAAGTATGGAATGGTGTCATTGTGTCCCATTGCGGCACAGTTGGGTAAAACACATAGGGCCAGATCTGCTAAAGTCTGCGTGTGCATAAACAGATCTACTTAATGGTGTGTACTGAGGATTGCCTCCTTCAAATGTGCAAAATAACACCACTTTTCTGTTAGTACTTTTGCCTTGATGAATATGCAAGATGGGGCTATTACACACTATTGTGCAAAAATCCTGGGAGGAGAAAATGCAAACAGATTAAAGTAGCACACACATTGCGATCTACCAGGCTGGAACACAATTTCCGTGATGGAGAATGCTTCTGAATTTAATACGTTTCAAGGGAAGGTGCAAACGGCTGTGAGTAATTAATGTGCAAAGCAGGAAAGTCAGTAAATCAGCTTGCATTGATCTATAAATGAATGTGGGTGATTCTGCTGTCCACAGTTGCTTTATACTGTATGAAAAGCTTTGTCTGCACGATCCACAGCGCAGGACCAATATGTTGATAGATATGCCGTATCTTGAAGCCGGAGTGGAGTGCTGTTACACACAGCCATTTAATATGTTAACCTTCATTAATTTACTTGAACACAACTCACAAGAACTTCTGTATACACCAGACTGCTCGGTTATAGCTTCATATTCAACTTTTTTTTTTTTTTTTTTTTTTTTTTTTTTTTATGAAGCAGACTTTGGGTCAGCCATTGCAGCCTCTTTTACAACTTCTTTTTTATTTTTTTTTTTTATATTGCTCGAATATATGGATCTGAAAACATTATACAACATACAACTATATTATTCTACATATTGTGGAACCTGGGTCCATAACATTTACAATCTACTTTAGGACAATGTAGGTCTATACCAGTGGCGATTTGTGATCTTTCAAACAGGGGAAGCTCATATTTGCCGTACATCATAAACGTGTTATTAACAGACATCCCAAGTTCCAAAAAGTCATTTCAGGGAGATGTTTGTCGTTTATCAAGATGTTTACCAGAACTTCTGGGAGACTTGGCCCAATGTTAGCATTGTTAGCCATCATGATGCTAGCTGGTCACTCAGACCTAGCCGAGTATGATTGCATTATCGAACAAAAGGTAATTAAAACTAGAACGATAACAATAAGAACAAGGAAACTTTAATATTTATAGAACAATGAAATATGTGAGTGATTTATTTACAGTGTAAGAGTGAAGTATTTCACTCTGGAAAGGCAACAAATAGTCTCTGGTTGTCATTTGGCTTCACATGGAAAATCCTTGATGGGACTGAAATCATGCAGCTGAGGTGACGTCATGCAGACGTCCCAAGTCTCCCGGAAGTTCTTGAGAGTGGCTCCGTGATGCCTGCGAGTCGGATAAAATATCCCGGATTTTATACTATGCGAGTGTTTTTTTTTTTTTTTATAAATATGCAATGCGAGTGAGAGCGTGCAGGCAAAACAGTAACTCGTGCATTATATGTGGATCGCTTCGATTGCGCAGGCACGCAAGCCTGCCTGCCTGCCTGAGAGAGAGAGACGCAACCGATAAACATTTCCATGAAATTACTTTGGAACCTGGGGGTATCTGTGTTATATAGTTTTGAAACCTGTCAGTCAAACTACATTCTGATTTTCCTCCAATCAGCATGCGGACGCTCAGCGTCCAGGCCCCGCCCACACTCCATTGACTCTCAGAGACGCTCAGCGTCCGTGGGGAAATGCATTGACCAGAGACCAGGAAGTGGTATGGGAATGTACGGACATTCCGATTCTGAAAGAACTGGTCTTCAAGATGAACATGTGCTAACAGATTTATAGTCAATAAAATGTTAATACAGCTGCACAAATTTGGCCATTTATTTTTTGACAGGGCTGGGGAAGTTCAGCTTCCCTTGCAGTCTTAAAGAAATCGCCACTGGTCTATACCTAAACACACAATGTGAACAAAATGTCAGGCCAGCAATTCCATGATGGTATGGTCTTGCCAAATAGCAACATACACATTTTTCCAATAGAGAAATAAGCGGGTATAGAAGATGACTGACAAATGATCAAATACCTACCTACCTATTATTCAGTATATATATATATATATATATATATATATCCCAGGTAAAAAATGTTGTAAACATACTTTTTTGGGTCATATTTGAGGAGCAAAATGTTGAAGCTCCACCCAAGAGGTCTGAGCTACTGTGGCTGCAAATAGAGGGTTAGTAGATCTGGCCAATATTAACCAACTATAGCAGTGGGCATCTACCAGTACTGGGTCCATTTTGGCTTTGGTAGCATAATGAAATGATGAAGATGAAAACTTGATAATATAACTTGACAAATATGCACAAATGTGAGATTCATATCAGAGTTTTTTTTTTCTTTTCTTTTTTATTTGTACAAGGGAAAATATTGTGAGGATATGTCAATGGTTGATGTGACAAAAGTAATTATCTTCCCAAGCTCTAGCTATGAGTTTGCATTTAACTCTTCAATAGAAAACATCCAGAACTGTCTCCACTCAGTGGATGAAACAGTCAAGTCACATCTAGTCAATTGTATTTGTATAGCCTAAAATCACAAATCACACGTTGGGGTTCCCCTGGAAGAGCTGGAAAGTGGCAATAGAAGACAATAAGATGACGACAATTCTCACTTGCAACAGAGTCAACTTTTTGTTAGCATTAACTGATCCCACCATAGGGTCTGATTATATGGTGCAGATGGACTTTGATTTATGGGTAAAAAACATTTTATATTGTATTTATTTGTTAAGAAAGAGCAAATCACTCTCACCCTGTTTTAGTTTTTAGTTATAAATACAGAAAACAGGACACTGATAACAGTATTGTATTATTCATTTTTACCAACAATAACCCAGGTGCAAGCACCTCAATGTGAGCCTCAAATATGATTATTTCAATCACTCGTCATGAAAATTCATGTCCACAGCAGCATTGTTTCCCCGTACAGCTGCGTATTGTTGGCTGTGGTTGGAAGGAGAGTTTGCATGTGTGTGTGTTTCTGAAGTTCAGGAGGTTCCCCTGCTGCTGAAGCATGGCTCTGTAATGTGTTTACCGCCCTGTGTTTGCGCTGCCTGCAGAGACACATTATCTTACAGAGTGGTTGTGGCTGCTGCACATGCACGCTCACAAATGTTGGGACAAACTGTGTTCACCTGGCCATGCAGTACAACGCTGTTAGTTTCTAACACTGTAAATATTGGAGGGAACAAGGAAAACAGCAGGAAAACAAACAAAAAATATATAGATATATTCCCTATTTTCATCTAAATGGTTACAATTAGAGATCACATTTGAGGTCATATGACAATTTTATGTGTCAAACCTGACAAAAATCTTTAGATTTCAGATACAACTCACAGAGCTTCACTCTAGTGTGGTTTATGCAGATCTTAAAATGGCCTTTTGACCACCCCAAATCATTGTTCTCATTGAAAGAATAACATATGGTGGTTATTAGGACTTATATACAGACTTTTATGAAGTTTTTTTGAATACCTAGACTTTAATTTGTAATGCAAAAACAAAATGTGTTTTTTTTTGCTATGTTTATTTTCGCTGTGTTTCATTCCATTCATAGTTTCATTGTGATTGGAGCAAAGGGGGAAAACACCTTTTCTACAGTAGTGTCTTAAATTATTTTTATTGATTTTGCTTTAAACCATGCAAAGCATATATTTGATCACAGCCCATATCTGTAGTAAAACACACAAACATTACATACTTTAGTTGTACTATTCAGATATTTGTAGGAATATCCCCTGCAATGTTTCTTACAAACCCACCCCAGCCCACCCAACAATCTCCTCATTTATGCAAATAAACATGAAACTGACAACATTAGCCATTAATGAAATAATCATTTTATTACCAAAGCAGTGCAGTTGTAATTGAAAGAACAGCTCTTTCACCCATATAAAATCAAAGACTATATCCATATTAACAAAATTAACATAAACAAATGTATGTGTAAAAGAGGAGCACATACAAAATGCCAAGCATAACAACAAATTAAATGGTGTTTTTTTTTTTCTTTTTGTCTGTGTGGTTCTGTTGTGTTTTTGAATTATAAATATTATTTGACCCATTTTTTCCGCAATTGCACATTGTTACTCAAAAGAAAAATAATTTTAAAAAAATGCTGATGCAGATTTCCTCCGTATTGGATTATGTGGATTTTTATTTATGAGGCAAGCGGCCAGTTTGACTCTCAAACCCATAGATGCACTTTATCATTCCACATTAAGATTCATTAGCAATGATAGTTATGGAACTCTCTATTGTCAACTTTACCAGGAAAAAAAGGCATGGCTGTGAGTGAGGCAGGATCAGCATTTCTTCCTATTTATTTTACAAAACTAATTAAAATAAAAAAAAAAAAAAAAAAAAAAAACATCCATTGTACCCACTCCCAGATACGGTTCAGCCTGCGGGTGCCAAACATTCATAAAGAGTTAGGGAGAATCTGCTTTTTCTTACTGAACAATTGGAATATGCTTCAAAACCTTTGAGGGAAGTGAGGGAAAATGAAACATCTTCATGTAATCTGAAATATACAACATATCAGACACACACCTTAATT
The DNA here is from genome assembly GCA_030544235.1 of Lepturacanthus savala. Classification (NCBI taxonomy): domain Eukaryota; kingdom Metazoa; phylum Chordata; class Actinopteri; order Scombriformes; family Trichiuridae; genus Lepturacanthus; species Lepturacanthus savala. Next base: position 23,932,830 of record CM060464.1, on the reverse strand, counting down.
GATTTCTCTCTCTGATAAAGTGAGTGTTCAATTTCATGATGCTGTTTTTTAGAGACTGTTTCATCATACCAAAGAACACATACTGTATCCACCTACTGCTTTTCACCACATGCTGCCAATCCACTTTAAATCTCTCCACTGCATCTATAGCTGAGCCACTTGAAGGAGAATCCAGGCCTCACAAGCTGGAGGATTTCGTCCCACACACCAGGCTGTGCTTTTTTTATTGTAGCATTTATCGTTACCAGACAGTTTTAGCAGCATATTTCATACCCATATGTTTATATCTTTAAAAAAGTACAGGAAGACAAAGAGATTCCATCAAACGCCTGACATTTAACTATATCCATTTCACTTGCTCTGCAAAATTGGTTCTCAGAGGATCCAAAAGCCTGTTTTCATTTTTTTGTTCATTCCTTTCACAGAAAGATGATAAAAATAAGTCTGTAAGCGCAGCTTGTAAATATTGTTTCTAGTAGGATTCTGGAGATTTAGAGATTAAAAAGAAAAAAAAAAAACAATAACAAGTCTGGGGAAAAAAGGCATTAACATACATTTTCCATATGCACACAGAAGAGTGTTTTGTTTTAAAATGATGCCATTCATAATGTTTTCACTTAACAAACAAGGTGCACATTCATTTCTAAGCTGTCAGCAGGATAAAGATTCAACAATTCAATCCAATAAAGTGTGCAAATTAATTTGCATTTACGAACAAGTAGTTTAAATTACTCCAACATGTCCAGTACCAGGCCAAAATTAAATAGCACAGTACCATATACAATGCTTTTTGTTTTTCTTAAAATAACAAATAACAATAGGAAGGGTGGGGTGACACAGTGGAGCAGGGGTTAGCACTGTTGCCTCACAGCAAGAAGATAGCAGGTTCAAGACAACCATGGTGCTGCATGTTGTACCTTTCTGTGTAGAGTTTGCATGTTCTGTTGTGTGGGTTTTCACCAGGCACAGTCCAAAAGCATGCAGAGATGAATTGGAGGCACTCAATTGCCCATAGGTGTTTGTGCCCCATGATAGGCTGGTGACCATCAGGGGTGCTCTTTTTAGATTGATATTAAATACACAATTATTATCATTAAAAGTTTTTCCTGCCCCCTCTGGTGGTGTAGGGGTAGAGCCCTTGACATATAAAGCCTCTTTTCTTGAGCGGCAGATCCTGGTTCGAGTCCCGGTCATAACAAAAATATTGTAACTTCTCCCACAAACCATATGCTAAGATGTTAGCTGGTTTAGCTGCTACTGTATTCCTCATGCTAACACAGATCCTACTCCAAGATGCATTCACAAAGGACCAGCACTCCACCACACCTAGCAGAACCTGGGCCTAGACTCATTTATTTAGAAACACACAACAGTAACATGTCCAGGTTCTTACACAGGAAACAGTGTGAAGTATGAGATTTATCATACATCTGGTTTTACCTGTACTTTCTACTCTTTCTACATTTCTAAAATATGTCTCTGTTACTCCCTTTTCATTCCAGCTTGTTTTTATGACCACTACTGTGCCAAAAAGTGATTTTCTGCCAGAAATTGTGTTTTTTGACCTGCTCTGTGCCCTAAATTTTAACCAATCTAGCCCTTGTTTCCCTGTTAAAAATATCTTTAAAGGACAATACAATGCATAAAACACATTCTTTCTCTTGCCAAGAAGTGATGACAGCTCATAAATTGAGAGTTAAAGGTTGTTTTTGCCTGAAAAACACTTGTTCTCCTTCTCGAGTGTCATATTCAATAGATTTTATTCCACTCACTCTCAATTACTTGTTCAAATATTTTTTTTTAAAAAGACAATACACATAAACATGAATATATCTCCTAGAAAAGTGATTACTGGTTATATATGTCTTTACTTTTACTTTAATACTTTAATCAGTTTTGAAACTAGTACATTTACACATTTACTGCTAATCTGTCTTGATTGGTTCTTGTTCATTGTTCCATATTCCTGGTGGTGGTTCTGTGTTGTTTAAGGCTATGATGTTATATAAATAAATATTATATATAATACATCTGAGTTGATAGGAGTTAATATAACTTATCTGGCATTGTCTTGAAGTTTTATCTCTTTTCTTGATCCATTCACAGTGAATCAATTATTTTACATTTCTTGAAATACCCTTAACCTCTGAACATTTCTTTGATGTGCAACTGGCAGTGTTTTTGGCTTGCTTCGCTCTCTGTCAGCTGTAAACATCTTTTCTTTGCCAGTTACAACACTATCGTTCAAAAATTTAGGGTCACTTAGAAATTTCCTTATTTTTGAAAGAAAAGCACAGTTTTTTTTTCAACAAAGATAGCTTTAACTTAATCATAAATCCACGTAATATGTTGCTAATGTGGTAAATGACTATTCTAGCTGCAATGTCTGGTTTTTGGTGCAATATCTACATAGCCTATGTGTTTCCTCATTGCAATGTAATACAAAACATTGATTTATTTTACAACTCATGGTGGTAAATAAAAGACTATTCATGGAAAACACTACATTCCCTGAGTGACCTCAAACTTTTGAATGGTAGTGTAATAGATAAACTATTCAATTGAAGTGATCACTTTCATAGACATACATGAACCTAATAGAATAGATCACATAACACAACATTACTATATTGATGCTAAATAATCAATTTTCAAATACCATGCAGAATAATAACCCAAAGATCCCTTTAGCATTACTGAATCAACAATAAGAATAAACTGATACATTTTAAATGTCCCATTTCATGCACTTTTTTGGCGTTTACTTTTGAGGTTTGATACACTTGACATGATCTGAGGTCTGGCCTCCTCTGTAGTGTTGCAGAAACCTGGCTGAGCACAAGCTGCATAAAAAGGGCTCTGATTGTCACAACAGGAGTGGAAGATGGAAGTTATTAGAAACCCCCCTGGATCCATCTAGCTACCCCCCACCCCACCCCATTTCTTCACTTGACTTCTGTTCCTCTGACTGACCCCAACTCTCTGAGGGGTGGGACATTTCCATGTTTGTCGTGTCGCACTTGTGTCAACTCTAGACCAATCACAATAGAGAGGGCATCACAATAGGAAGAGGAGGGGGTTTAAAAGTAAATGTGTGAGAAATGAGGTATCAACAGGTCTATAAGAACATACTAATTCTTATAAATAGCCTGTCTCTAGACTACAGTAGCCTGTCTCTGGGTTGCAGTGTCCTGCATCTCGACTGGGGTCTCGGTCTAGGCCAAAGCACCCTGCTTCTGGACCTCTTTGTCTCCAGACAGTGGTCCTGTATCCTCTTCATCCAGATCAGATTCTGAATCCATCAATAGTATAGTCCTATGGTTCCTTCAACTATATTCTGACTTTTACATGTATGGCTGGTGCATTATGTTATCCAGCGTTAGTTCAAGCATTAAAAATGTCACCACTTTATATTCTTCCTCTGGTGCGTCAGATGATCCTTGACAGAACCCCTTTCAATATAACAGTGAAAATGGGAAGCAACGTTGCATCTGAAATGGCAAGATATCTGGTCAACCAGTGGGGAGAGAGTTAATGACCAGAAGAAGCCAGTTTAGACAACAAAGAAAGCCCCAACTGTAAAAAGAAGATATGTTTGATTTTGACTCATGGCACTTTTAATAGGGTCCAATGACGCTAGACAAAAAATGTAATTATCTTAAATGGAGAATCCTGCAAAAGAAATTGGACAGAGTGTAATGAAAAAAGAAGCCAGATTTAGTGAGTAATTAGAAGCTAGAGTGCCAACATTACCAATATGGGGCTATAATTTCAGGAGACAGCCTACTGTGAGGCAGAAGCTCCCTTTGATAAGGTCAACAGTGACAGCAATGTAAGGCTTTCTAATTAGGAACGGGCAAGCTGATGCAGGTAGATGGCTTGGTCACTTTGGGAAATACATGATTGGTGGGTTTTTTGGTGCTCAGCAAACTAAACTGTCCACAGAAGATGCCTTAAAAGGCCACGGATATCTTTCATTTCAGCCTCCTCCCTATTTCTATGGTTTCCACTTGAGGCAGAGGAGCTGATTTCTTTCCTTTGTTGCAGTGGTAAGTCAATGGTGCACTGGTGGTCATTTTTTTCCATACACAAAAATCCTGTGTAAGTTCACATGCAGGTACTGGTAGAAATGCAAGCTTCATTTAATGATGTCCAATGCTTCAGGAAATTATTATTATTTTTTTTACTTTATTCTCTTTCCTTTCTTTGTATCTATCATATGGTTTGGAGCAGCTTTGGGAACTGGACTGCAACACTTTTCTTCAAATCAAACCTGAAAAAATTATCAACTGCGCTAGGAGGCGGGGCTAATACTGCCCAGTCACACACTGCATCTCCCACACTCCCATACAAACAGTACACACACACGTACACACACACACACACACACACACACACACACACACACACACACACTCACACACACATGTGTTGGGCAATTCCAGTGTAAAGCAAGAGGAACCCTCTGACATTAGCAACATGTGATGCGGGAGGGCGACACTCACTCTGCTGCAGAGGCTCATAATGTTTATATGCCCCAGTAGTTAGTCATTAGCTGTGGTTAGCCCCATTAGTTGCAGTTAGTGGGCTAGATAGAAAAAAGAAAAATGGGTGTCATTCCGGGGGCAGGTGGGCCCTGCTGGGAACCTCGACAGGCAGAGGTTGCTACTGTATGACATCTAGAAGTCAAGGACAAATTTTAATCCCGGCTGTGTGCATTTCTCAGTTTTACAGAGTGTTTGATGCATTGGATAATTTTTATATAAACCCTAGACTTCATCTAGAGTTAAAAAGAACAACAAACAACAATTAAAGTCACTATTTACATAATATGGGACCTTGAACTGGTTAGTGGAGACCTGGCAGGAGGACAGACCACACAGTTCAAGTACTATTCTGTTCTGGTCTCACCTGGAAGCTTTTCTGCATCCTCTTCATCACATTCTTCATGTATTACAAATACATAATAAATGTAGTAAATAGATCAAATAAACAAAATCATGAGACATGTTATTTATTTATTCATGTGTTTTCTTATAATGTTAGACACTCCACACAAAAAGCACAGAATGTTTCAGCCAGAAACTGACATCCATTAATGACCGCACACACACACACACACACACACACACACACACACACACACACACACACACACACACACACACACACACACACAAACACACAAACACACAATGGACTTCTCTCTAATGAGCCTGCATGTTCATATATAGATAGCATGCACAAATGTGTACACCATGTAAAAACACAGCCTCATGCACACATGCATGAACACAAAAAAACAGTATGCATAGAGATAGAGAGGGAGGGACTGTGACATTTAAGAAGCTTCTCCCCACTCCTCTGTAGTTGGGCTCCCAGGAGGCCAGCAGAGGATAAAAAGCTAATGGCTAATACTCTGGAGGAGGCAGTGATAGACTTATTTAACAAGGAAGCTGCTTAATAACACATATTCACAGCATCAGCTTGGGGGATTACAGCAGGTGTGTGTGCGTGCACATGCCGGTGTGTGTCTCTATGTGAGATGTTGAAGCATGTTACCTTGCCAGCTCATTTCCTTTTTTTAGTACAAATAAGGAGCCCTCAGGGTAGAGGTAATTCTTAGCTCCTAAACTACCTTTTGTGAATGTTATCTCTTAAAGAATGGCGATAGTGATCAATCCATTGTAATACCACTATAATATATATATATATATATATATATATATATATATATATATATATATATATATATATATATAGTGGTATTCCAAGTGTTAGTATAAGTGTTTCCTGTCATATGATGTCATTGAATTTATGCCCCTTCCTCCCAAGAACACGCCGAAGACAGACCCTACCATAAAGAGGTTATTTTATTAAAATTATTATGATTTTCAACCCTATATCTATAATATATAACCCTAATACCTATTTCATCGATCAAGTCTCTAGAATAACACCCCAGAAAACATTTTTTTTACCTGGGGAAAAATATTTTTTGTGGCAACTACAGTTGGCAGCAATTAAAATGTTATTTACTTCAAAGAAGAATACAAAATGAATAAAAAGTAACATAACAAGATTGTTAGTTACTCAAATGATGTAATTGTATTAATGAATAAATATGGGCTTTAAAAGTCTGTTTAGAGTGAAGAAAACATCAGGGTTTGGGTTCAAATTAGCACTTTATATTATTATTATATATTATATATTTTTGTAAAAATGGCACCCATCAGTTACAATGTGTGAAAAATGTCTGGATGAATGGCTTTAATATGCTGTAAGATGTCCTCACGTGAGATATGTCTAGTTGATCAGCAGTCAAATGGATTTTGAACCTACTACTATCTATAAGGCCGATAACCACAGATAACCAACAATTTTTAAGTTATAACCTCCGAAGCAGGTGCCTAAACTTGAATTGTGGTACAGCTATAATGCTATAAAAATATATCATACCACACATTATGTACTAGACTGTTCATTAAAGGTCCCATATTCTATACTTTTCCTCCTGGGTTTCATTTGAAGGTTTGATATGCCTAACAAGATATAGTTGTCATTTTTAAGTACCAAAAATCATCTCACTATAATTTTACATCACCACCCCAAGCTTCTCTCTGGAGCTATAGAAAGAACAGTGTTGCGTTTCCCAGTTATGATGTACTTTTACGTCCTACGAAGGTTTCTTAGCGATACTTGACTATGGGAACACTTGCCAACTACAAGTGTTTTCCAGACTTTACCTCAGTAGCTGCCTTAAAGTAACATTACAATGCACCTTAAGTAGTGTTGTAAGGTGGAACTGCTAAAATAAAGTATAACAATCAGCTGCAGGTGAATCAATTGTCTGTATTCATACTTTTGATTGAAGTTTTTACATAAGAAATGTATATATTATATTGCAGCAGATGAAGCTGTGCACACTAAATATCATCTGCTAATATATTTAAGGGCGTTGTGTGTAGTATATACTGCTACACAACTATACAGACGGAATGAAGTTGCCAATGTGGAGGTGCTTTGTTTGGTGTATAATTGTTAACAGAATAAATTTTGAACTCATTACATTTAAAGTCTTTGGATATCCATCTCATGATTTGCTACACAGAAACATTGTATGAGTCATTTTTATAGAATGTAATAGTATCTACATATGGCATATATCTGCATGCAGATGTAGGCTCTAGATGCACACTGTACAATCAATTTGATAAAAATAGAATGAATTAGAATAAGTATTGTCAATATCAACCTGAATTTGAATTGGTATTGGATCAAAAAAGAAAACAGTCGGGTCACATATCACTACCATCTTTTGCTGACCACTTATCAACTCTATTCACTTTACAATTAACACCATGGTACCACAATGATCTGCGGACAATCATCTCCTCGAGGCTGAAAAGCAAAAACCTCCCAATTAAATGCCTAACAACTGAAGCTGTGCATCGCAACGTATGCCATTATCTCACGTCAGCTGGTCAAGCTTGAAAAGGATCATATGGGACATGAGCTCCCAAATGCAGGCCAGTCACAGAGAAATGATGGGGGCTCAGGGGTCGAATCACTGCTGCGCCCGAGGCCAACGCATCGGTTGTGAGAAGCAAGGGTCAGAGGTCATGTTAGAAGGGGTCGAGGGTGCCACCTTCATCCAATACTCCTGAAGGCAATTAAGAAAATGAAAAGGGAAAATGTAAGAGGGAAGAAATCATTTGTCCATTTGTTTAACCTTATTTTTCAACCATTTAGTTCTCATGTAATTTCAGAAAAATTTAATTAAAAAAAACATTATAGGGGAGCTTTATTCATTTATCTTTCACGGGACAACTGCCACCGCATATTTTAATAAAACAAATAAAATCAATAACTGAAATCCATCTGGACCTGTCCGTGGTCCTGAATCTTCAGACCAGAATAAAGCAGTTTTCTCCCAATGCAGAATCTAGAATGCTCAATGTCTGTGTCACCTTGATGGTGTAGCTACGTCCACAGAAGTATAAACTAGGCTTGATGCCCAATGTGTTCACCTGTCAATGAAGTGAGTGAACTGTTGTTTTTAGGGTGAGAAAGTGAGTTTGAGGACAAAAACCAGGCCAAGTGAAAACAACAACATATTATTGGAAATAATGTTGAATTATGGCACATGAGCCAGCGGGGCAGGTGGCTCCTCTTCGTCGTGTACCTGAGTCTTGATCATCTTCATGCTCCTCCAGACATCGACCGGCTGTGTTGTGAAGTATGCGGCAGAGGACTATAATCTGCTGTACTTTTGGGGGATTACACAGCATAACTCCCTGCTGCAATCCAGGCATCTGAATCTGCTTCTTTTGGAAAATGAAAGGGGGGTGTTCAATCTCACCGTATGTTCTGATCTGTGTGCCTGGATGCTTCCCCCGTCATTTGTTGGATTACACTCTGTAGTCATTTTCCATGATTGCAGTTGGTAGCCGCTCTCACCTATGACATAAAAACACACACTTGTCCCCCATACATTCTTTGCAATCTTTATTAGAGAACAAACGTTTTTTTTTTTTTTTGAATATATTTTATACCCAGTATGTACCATTCTGTGGACAATGGACAATTCTCTTCATAAAACTCAAGCCCTTGTGCAGGGAATTTAGTTACTACATCCGTGATGATGTCATTGGTGATTGGAGATCTAAATTACCTAGATGTCTTGATTGTCCAGTGGTGCAAGAGGTATACAAGGATACATGCACTCTAGAGAAATTGATTTATTGACCAAGTCCTGTTGCCTCCGCTACAAGAGGTAGCAATATCCACTATTGATCTTGATAGTATTGACATTTTTTGAGAACAAACATCAAAAGACTGGTTAATTAGCAGTTTAGCAACCAAGGTAAACTGGCACGAAGGACAATCTTGCAAATATGTGCATAATGTACTTTCTGTTTGCTCTTCTTTCCAAGTTACTAGCTTCTTCTGGTATGGGTTAGTCTGTTTATATTTTACATACTGTTTGGCTTCCAGATCAGAGCTTGGCATGGAACGCCTGTGATTAAACAGATCTGATTGGGCTGGAGGCGCAATATCTGGATGTGTAAGTCTGACTTTACAGGTTTGATTTCAGGCGAGCTAACATGTTTACATGTTAATTAATAGTCCTGTTTAAGTCAGACTAACACAATAATTTGATTTGTATTGGTGTCATGTAAACATACTGACTGCTGCCATGATCAATGAGAAGCCCTGACCTGAATGCCCTCATAAATGACGTTTGTCCTCTTAAGACTGTCACAAATTTTCTAGCGTTTTACAGAACATAATGTTTAATTTATGTCATTCACCAACTTTCTCACTATCACTGCTTGCTATCATCATTCACAGATGGTAGCTCATTCGGCCTCTGCTGCGCTTTGTCGGTTTTCTCCTGTCTCTTTTAAAATGATTCAAGAAGCTGACAGCAGAGCCTAACTTTACTTTTACCCTCATCAAACAAACAGAAATGTCCTCCCCCTGTTTGTACTCCCTCAAGGCAGGGTTGTACCGCTCTGATCAGGTTTATGTGATTGGCCACTGGAGCATGAAGTCGGCTTTTGTTTCTGCAAAAGCTGATTCTGTTTCAACTTCCTGCTGTACTACCCACACATTTTCTCCCTCAGCTAAACCCCACGATCCGCATCCAAATAAATGTTGAAGACCTTTGTACTTCATTGCCTGAACCTGTGTGAATACAGCCTAATTGGGTGTGGCTGTTATTCATGAATTGGATTGTTTAGGCTAATTTACATAAAAAAGAGCAATGCAAAATAAAAAAGGGCAATTCTGTGGCAAGACTATTGTGTCATGGTGTCAAACAGGCATCCATTAGTGTCTCTGTGACACACCAGGTTTTCAACTTACTTACATTATGTTTCAACATTGTGGTCTGAATAGGTTTAGAGAAAGGATCATGGTTTGAGTAAAAATGATCATTAAAATGTCCTAACACAATTTTAAAATGTCTGTTGAGTGGCCATGAACAGTGCTTTCTTTGCTTCTATTTATCTAACCATCTCCCAACCTGCCATTTTATTGTGACTACTTCAGACCAGTTCTATTAAGGCTCTAGTCTATGGGACTACCCTGCAAGCGGACAAAATGTATTAATGGATATCCAGTGTGTTAAAAAATGACACTGAGTGACATGGCAAAATGGCGCCATTTTACACCCTAGGAATGAGACCTGGCTGGCATTTAACCTGAATTCAAATACATGCAAATTGCAAAGGAACACCAATAATCTATTTGCTTGCTAGCCCTGTTTGTGGTGCATTTCTCCTTTTCATGGGTGGTTTGTGGATTACATGGTTTCTTTTGTGTCCTATTTGTATAAATTCCCTTTGTAAAAAGGAAAAATTGAAAATTTTGTGTGAAATGCATGGCCTGTTGTCAGAGAAGGTAGTTGATAAGGGTAGAAAGACGGAGAGAGTGAATTTTCATTCCTGTAAGTCCATTTGAAGTTTGATATGAGTGTAGTGCTGTTTCTGTGATGTACTTACACTGAAGGAGGCAATGTGACATTTTAGTTTTGGGTGCTGTGTTGAGGAAGGAGAGCGTTTGAGTTAAAAAAAAAACAAAAAAAAACACACTAACCCTACTTCCTGTGAACTGGAGATTTAATTGTTGCCAAGTCTCTATATAAAAAAAGGAAAAAGAGCGTTATTGATTTTGTGACAAAGTGGGTGAAACCACACCGTTTGTCCCCATTACACATTGTGTTTCTTTCCATACTTATCATTTGTTTGTGTAGCCAGTATGCGGGTGTGCAGCATTGGTTTCACATATTAAAGGTCTTTTGAGACTAGGAGCAATACTCCACCTGTGTCCACTTGGATCCACAGGGTCTCACTCCAAACACTTTGGTGCTTGATTAATTCACTCAGTAATTAATCATTAATTCACCTCTTGAATATCCACTTGCTGAAGCAAGTCAATCCCCATGGACCCCTTACAATGTCCAACTTTAGAGCAGAAATAAACGTAAGGCTTGTGATGAGTATGGTGTATATGTATTTGGCATGAACAATATTCACGGATACAGGTTGCATTAGTATATGATAATATAATATTAATATTATTAACTTGAAGGGCAGGCAGAGAGTGCATAATTTCACCAAGGCCAATAGTCAGGCTATCTATCTTACATCTGGCGATATTTCCCAAACTATTAGGATCATGCCTAGCTGAATTCCCATTGGAATTGGTGAAGGACAACCGATTAATTAATTTAAAAATGTTGTTGTCCAGGCAACACGGCAGAGTTCTTTCAACTGGCGGAGTGGTCTTTCTCCCTAAACCTGTACACAGATAAACAAACAGATGAACAAACGGCACTAAAAACAGTGTCTCCTTGGTGAATGTTACATTAGAAACACATATATGAGTATGGATCTGGTATGCTGGATGACCAGCATCTCAAAGCACTTTGATATAGATGCTGTCTGCACAATGTAGTGATTTAAGCTAAATGCAGAACTTAACCAACTTGCATTAGCATTTGTACCACAGAGGGTTGAGATCTTCAATGGTTTTGTCATAGTAGATTGAAAATATTGTCTTATTGATTGAACTAATGGTTTTCCTTTCTTAGAAGTAACTGTGCAATTGAAATTTTTGGAGCATTCAATTTTCAGTGTTGGAGATTTGGAATATTTGGAGATTATTCTGTGTGCTGTGGATATGTTGCCAATGGCAATAGCAGTATCTGTACATACTGTACATATATATATTCTTGTTTTCACTCATCAAAAAAACTGTTATATACTTGGATTTGGTCCACTAGACTAGTGTTAGTGGACTGAGTTGCTGTTGTGGCTGCAGAAATCTTGTTTTATCATTTGAACCTTGCATATGCACATTTTTGAAAGATTTTACAGAAGAGCTGCTTTACCAGTGTACCTGTCAATTCCCCAATTAACTACACTACAAATCACATCCCACATGAACACAAAGGCCCACATTTACTGGCTCCTTTAGTTTCATATTTTTGAATAAATGTTTTTATTTTTTCAGAAATGAACTCCCAGGTTTTGTACCTCAATTTATTGCTGGTAATTAAAGCTGTTAAACAATTTGACTGGCACATTTATGAGCGTAGTGACTGTAGTGATGTGCATCAAGATGTTTTATGTGTAGTGTTGAGTTCAAATGAATATGTAATTTTATGTGATTAGTTTAACAAGGTTAAATTTTGAATACATGGCCTTCATGCCAATGCTAATGTTTTTTTTGTTTTGTTTTGCAGTTTTTCTTTCTTTTTCTATTCAGATAGTTCCATAATTTCACCTCCTACCACACCCCTCTCCCTTGTGAAAACCCATTTATAAAACCAATATTAATATATGTTTTTAAAGAATCACTACCTGCAGCATTTAGCAACCTCAGAGTTTGGTGGCATCCTGCAACCTGGAGCTCAGTACAACCCTTAGTTAGAACATACAGTATAAGCAATATTTCTCTCTGACTTCCAAAATCAGGTTTGCTGCTGCAGCTTTCTGATGGCAGGCAGAGGCTTCATTCCCCACTAACTACACCATATCTTTGGGGAGAAGTGTTGTTACAGGACAAGGAGAGCCATGGGTAACAATGCTTAACTACTTCCAGAAAGTGGAACTTCAACCAAGCAGATAGAAATCTGTAAAAATCCATCAACACTGGTTATCCTTCCAGTACTGATGACAGTAAAGATTTATTTTTTGGACATTTTTTAACTTAAATCGTGTTGACTATGGTGACCTGCCCTTAAAAAAAGACACTCAAAACTCCAAAATAAGTATTCCAATTATGTTTTAAAAAAGCCTTTAATGAGTTATTCCCATGTTAATCCAATCATCTCCTCATCTTCGTCTTCTCCCACTTCTTCCATTACTCAAAACATGTCCTGGGTCCTACGTCTCCAGTGTGTCCTATGTCTTCCCCAGGGCTGCTACCCGGAGGGGCATGCCTGGAACACCTCACCAGGAAGGTGTCCAGGATGCATCCTCAATAGATGCCAGAGCCACTTCAACTAACTCCTCTCGATGTGGAGGAGCAGCGGTTCTACTCTGAGCTCCTCGCGGATGACCGAGCTTCTCACCCTATCTCTAAGGGCCAGCCACCCTGTGAAGGAAACTAATTTCAGCCACTTGTATTCACGATCTTGTTCTTTTGGTCACTATCCAAAGTCTGTGACCACTGCAGACGCTGCACCGATCCGTCGGTCAACTTGTGAACAAGACTCCAAGATACTTGAACTCCTCCAATTGAGGCAGGATCTCATCCCGACCCGGAGTAGACACTCCACCCTTTTCCAGTCTAGAACCATGGCCTCAGATTTGGAGGTGCTGGTCCTCATCCCAGCCACTTCACACTCGGCTGCGAACTGCTCCAGCAAGAACTGAAGGTCATGGCCTGATGAAGCCAACAGGACCAAATTGTCTGTAAATAGCAGTGACTCAATCCTGAGGCCACCAAACCGCAGCCCCTCAACGCCCTGGTTGAGCCTAGAAATTCTGTCCATAAAAGTTATGAATAGAATCGGTGACAAAGGGCAGCCCTGACGGAGTCCAACCCCCACTAGAAACAAGTGTGACTTGTTACTGGCAATGCGGACCAAGCTCTGGTACAGAGCATACAGGGACCGCCAAGGAGCTTTTTGACTACATCGGTGATCTAAGCCCCAGAGATAAGCGAGTCCACCACTGGTCCACCAAACTCTGCCTCTTCAAGAGAAGACGTGCTATTATTGCTATTATTCTGCTAGTATTCCCCCAACCGACCCAGAACATCCTGAATCGAGGTCAGCAGCACCCCATCCCCACTGAGCAGTGTCAATGGTGCACCGCTTCCCCCTCCTGAGCCACCGGATGGTGGTCCAGAACTTTCTCAAAGCCATTCGAAAGTCTTTCTCCATGGCCTCACCGAACTTCTCCCACGCCCACCGAGGCCGCGTTCTGCTTAGCACGCCAATACCCATTAGCTGCTTCAGGAGACCCACAGGCCAAGAAAGTTCTGTAGGACTCCTTCTTCAGCTTGAAGGCATCCCTTACTGCCGGTGTCAACCAGCGGGTTCGGGGACTGCTGCCACGACAGGCACCGACGATCTTATGGCCATAGCTACGGTCAGCTGCCTCAACAATAGAGGTGTGGAACAGGGTCCACTCAGACTCAATGTCCCCCACCTCCCCCGCGATGTGAGGGAAGCTCATACCCTTCCATGTCACACTGTCATTGCCCACGTTACCATTGAAGTCCCCCAGGAGGACAAGGGAGTCCCCAGAAGGGGCACCCTCCAGCACCCTCTCCAAGGACAAGAAAGGTGGGTACTCTCAACTGCCATTCGGTACATAAGCACAGATGACAGTCAGGACCTGTCCCCCCACCCGAAGGCAGAGGAAGGCTACCCTCTCATCCACCGGGTGAACCACAAAGTACAGGCACCGAGCCGGGGGGAATCTAGCATTCCCACCCCAGGAAACTAGCATTCCCAACCCACACTGTGCTTCGAGGCGAGCCCAACTATATCTAGTCGGTACCTCTCAACCTCATGCACCAGCTCAGGCTCCTTTCCTGCTAGAGAGGTGACATTCCATGCCCCTAGAGCCAGTTTCTGCAGCAGGGCATCAGATCGCCAGGGTCCTCGCCTCCAACTGCCGCCCAACTCCTCATCCTCCCCCTGTGGCCCCCCCCCATGGCTGGTGAGTCCATGGGGAGGGGGGCCCGCATCACTACTTCAGGCTGAGCCCAGCCAGGCCCCCGTGGGTGAAGGACCGGCCACCAGGCGCTCGCACACGAGCCCCTCCACCAGGCCTGGCTCCAGAGGGGGGCCCTGGTAACCAACACCCGGGCAGGGTTAACGTTGACCCAGAAGTGTCTTTCTTCATCAGGAGGTTTTGAGCTGCACTTCGACTGGTCCCTCACCTAGGACCTGATTGCCATGGGTGACCGTTCCAGGGGCATAAGCCCCGGACAACATAGCTCCTGGGATCATTGGAACACGCAAACCCTTCCACCACCATAAGGTAGCAGCTCCAGGAGAGGTAATCCAATCATGATTTACTAATTTAGGAATATTTCTGAAATCCATTTATATCATAATTGATGGACTACTGTAACACTTTGTTTACCTGCGTCACTGCTGTAACTCAACTTAAGTTCTCATATTACCACAGTTTTAAAATTTATACTCTACTTACAAGGCTTTAATGTCAGTGAACTTGTTACCGGTTTAGCTGTCACCTTCCCTTTGAAACAGTCTTCTCGTTAGTATTCAGTCTGCCAATGTCCTTCCTGCTTTTCAATCTTGTCTTCAAACACATTTTCATAGTCTCACCTTCCTGTCTATTGACTTTGTTTACACACATACAGCTCTAATGTGTAACCGTCAGGATTTATGTTCATCTTTAATTGTTAATTGTATTTTAGAGTCGGGCACAACCCAACATCACAAAGCTGTTGCTAGCTAAAGATGTTGTCCACCAGTGGATTATATTCACTCATGAGCCATGTTTCTGTGAACCTAAAATGAACACTATGCACTAAGAGAGGCTGAAAAGCCTCACAGAGCTGAAGAGTGGGTGATAATTCTTATCACAACTAGTGATCTCTTTCACACTACACACACACTCAATTATTGTTAACTATCAGAGTGCCCATTTGGAGTGGGCCAATTGTTGGCCCCTAGAGGTGCTGATTGCAAAGTTGCCGGGGATGTGCTTATTTATGTGCCAGTTTGGAGAAATGCAGCATGCAACACTATAGAGAACATCTGATCAACTACGCCCTCGACACTGCACTTCGTTGTGTCCTCTCCTGCCAAGCGCTCAAGTTGATCCAATGATTCTTGTGATATGCAAAGGACAGTCATTAATACATAATAGAGATTTCCTCCGTTATAGTTAGGGGATGCTGCTACAGCTCCACCTGTTGGCCAAATGGCACCAAATTTCTAATGGTTACCCAGATATCATGTCGAGACATTTCAACCAAATGCAGAAGAAATAACACGTGTTCATGAGTTATGATATTTGTTGTAATATAAGCCTTTCCCACAGCAAAAGTTGAGGGTCAGCATTGCCAAAAATGGTGCAATATCATAAATCTGAAAAAGTAAAAAAAGTTGCAAGGATTGACGGAAAAAAAAAACAAAGCACAGACCTCCACCAAGCAAATTTGACTCCCACACAACGTTGTTATTCTATACTTGAATATAAAATTATTATACTATGTAATGCTTTTAGGAATAATTACACACAGTCCAGAGACAAGTTGGGTCTGTGGGGGATACACGATATCACCAAAAGGTGACCCCAAACGATGCCGCCTGTTTGAAGGCAATGTTATCAAAACAATAAAAAATTCAGTGATCCAGAAACAAAATTTCTTACGGACCATTACCAAAATTTCATCATCTGTTCATGGTACCAACATTTGCTGAAAATTTGGCCAAAACTTTGTTTAGGTATCTTCCTAACAAACAGACAGACAAACAGAGAAACTCCAGCAAAATCATAACCTCTTTGGCGGAGGTAAAAATAGAGTGGCAAGGTAATCAGGGAAGTTTACCAAACAGAATACTAATAACGTTTTGCTTTAAACAGATAATCGTCTCTGAAGGCAGGATGGAGGGAGAGATGTGAGGCAAAGACAAGTTTTTTAGAATCAATGTGATTTATACTTCCAGGGGATTTTATTATCCCCAATATTCATCATGAGTAAACATCCTGGAATCTCTTAGAAATCATAGAAAAAAAGACCATTCAGAACTTGCCTGAGAATCATCACATTTTTAAGTTTTCTCCAGACTCATAGTAATCTAATGGTAGTTGTCTGTACATCAATGCAAATAGCAAATTCATCTGCCGAATCAGTTATTATCAGTTCCTAACAATGTTGAATAAAACAAAACAAAATAATGCACAATAGATAGCAAAGAATGTAAGTTATCCCTCTGCGGGGAGGTGGGGGAAGAACTCATGAGTGGTGGGGGCGCGAGTACACACAGTATATTAGACAAAGAAGTGGGTGCAGTGACAAAGCTGCCAAGGAGTTTTCGAGAAACAGTGGCAGCAGGGACAGCAATAAAAGAAAAGAGAACAGGTTCCATCATTTTTTTTTTTTTTTATATTTAAACATATTCTTGCTGGTATGTAAGTAAGTAGTAGGTAATGTAATCATTTACATGCAGTTCTATGTTGTCTTTGTACCCAATCAACGGGCATTATCAGTGATATCAGTTTCATACATTGAAAAAATTATAAACACAACACTTTTGTTTTGAATTGTAGACTATATTTTTTCTATGCACACAAAAGGCTTATTTCTTTCATATTATATTATTATATATTCAGACAACATGATTATAGTCCTAGTATGCCTCAGACTGGCCACAATAAAGAGGCCACTCTAAAATGTGTAGTTTTATTTGGAGAAAAAAAAATTATTAGGGGGAGTGTCAGTCAGTATCTGATGTGACCACCATTTGTGTCATGCAGTGTGAGACATCGCCTTCACGAGTTGGTCAGGTGGTTGATTTGATTGTTGCCAGTGGAATGTTGGTCGTCTCCTCTTCACTAACTGTGGGAAGCTACTAGGTATTTCCAAGAAATGGAATAGGCTTAATATTCTACTGAGACCCAGGAGGGAAGACTTAAAAAATTGGATTTGATAGATAATATAAATTATACAATATATATATATATATATATATATATATATATATATATATATATATATATATGTGTGTGTGTGTGTGTGTTTTGGGGTAAAAAACACATTTCAAAGATGTTTTTTACACTCAACTTTATTAAAATGTTAAATATGTGTACTGTAGTACACGTCATGAATTGATTGCAGAGTGCAATGCTATTAGAAATTCAAATAAAATAATAAATAACCAAGAACCAAGACCTGACGTGTACTACAGTACACATTGAAAAAAGTTGCTGTTTTTCCCTTTCATTTTGAAATGAGTGGGAGAGAGAAGTTGCAGTGGCCACACACCCCCAAATGTGATGTTACTTTTTAGCCACAGTTGTCCTCTCTCAGGAACATCAGGACTAAGTGAAATGTACAGTATTGGATTTACAGGATCCCATCGTAGTGTCTCTGTGCAGTCAAATTGACATCAATAAAATGCACCCTTGCTACTTCTTTGTAGCTAGCTTTGTAGCCATCTGCCATCTGCCCAATACAGTCAAAAAACTGTGAGTCATCCATGAAGAAGAAACATTTGCCCGCTAACCCTTAGGTGACGATGACGATCTGCAGTCAGGTCAAGATCCCTGTGAGGGTATGCAGATGAGCTTCCCTTACACCGTTTCCAATTTGTTTCTGATAGTTTGCGCAGAAACTGTGAGAAAGAAAATGTGCAAACCAAGTGTTGCATCAGCTGCTCAGCTGGTCTCACATAGTTTTGCAGGTGAAGATACCGGATGCAGGTTTTGCGCTGGGTGGTTAAACATGATCTGCAGTGATAAGGCTTGTTGAATGTTCTGTCAAGTTCAAGAAAACAACATTAGAGATGGTTCAGTGGACATTCTTGCAATCAACATTCCAATTCCATGCCCCCTCAGGACTTACATCATCTGTGGCATTGTATTGTGTGATACAACTGCACATATTAGAGTGCCCTTTTATTTTAATCACCCCAAGGCAATAGTCCTGCTGTTAAATCAGCATTTTGATATGCCATACGTGTCAGGTGGATGGATTATCTTGACATTGTGCACTTACAAGGATTTAAACACATTTGTGGACACATTTGATAGAAATAAGCCTTTTGTATAGATAATTCTAGTCTTAGATTTGTTTCCAACTTATAAAAGCAAAAGTACTGCATTCATAATTTTGATCAGCATATTTATGGCTTAGAAAGGGTTTGCTACACCCAGCATAGTTCCCATATACATGTGAACATGCCACATTATAGCTGTGTGGATAATTTCTGTCTTTTGGCACATCGGAAGGTTGGGGTTGAGTGTTCACATTGTTAATACAACACAATAAAATCAACAAAAAAATAACTAGCTATGTGAAATAAAACTGCATTGTTGATGACAGCCATTTAGTGGGCTCCATTGCTATGAGGCTGATAACCACTGATAACACCCATTTAATGGTGTGATAGCATCTGAAGCAGGTGTTTCGGTCTACAGATGACACTCAAGTTTCCGTTTCAGCACAGTCTTATGAGTGGAGAATACACTCCAATCAGAAATTGTCGAGTCGTCAACCTGCCAAACATATAAATATCATGGCAGACTTGGATCGTCCATTTCATATTCCACACAGCAGGGGTCATGGAGAGGCTGCACCTGGATAACTCCTTTAGGTAGATATTGTGGGAGTTTTCTGGTTTTCAATAAGTCCTACAGCACAGTATTAACCTGAAATGGGATTTTCCTCAGGGTGACAGGGTGTACCACCGGTCATGTGAGACATTCAATTTAAGAGCATCATGAAGTTGATGAGGCCTGGCCGGGAGGGTGTGTAGGCAGATGATAATGATCAAGACCCAACTGATGAAGAAGCATTTCAGCATGGACAGGACACGAGGAGAGAGGTCATCAGGCACCATTTCACATAAAACCGGATTGAATGAAATTACTGCGGTCAAGAAAGGTTTGATTTTTTTATAATAGAAGAGGAAATGGACCATTCAGCCATGTCAAATCAATCCAAACACACTACATTAAGAAAACACCTTCTTTACTCCTGTAAAAACATCTGTTTTGAGTCCAACACTATTCGCAATCAATAGAGCAACCATGCTTGTGAAATGATACTTTCAGTACAGTGCAACATAATGGTGATTTTTTTTTTTTTTTTTTTGTAATTTTAAGTAGCCCTAAATTATGAGTGGTGGAGATAAGGCTCTAATGGGAAGGTACGATAAGTTAGAGCTACAGCTTTTTTATTGATTAACACATTGAAAACAAACAGCTCTGCGGTGTGTGGAGGCCTCGTTTTACAATGAGACACAGATAGATCACACTGTGACTGCATGACAGAGGTTAATGATGCACAACATGTTCTCTCACTGTTTGTGTGAGTGCTGCCGATTTCCTCCTCTGACAGTTATACTGTGAATGTAGCGTCATTACAGTGTAAAGATTACAGCTGTAGTGTTGTTGTGTTGGCAGAGTGGGGCTGAAAAGTTCTGCAGCCATTGTTAAATGCACATTAAAGGAAAATACTTTTTTCAATTTCAACCTATTTTCCATGCATGTGGCCATTGTGGCTCTATACATATTGTTGTCTCTACTTTTTTCATCTCTGTTAAAGAGATGCCCATGATTCACCAAAAGGCATTTATCACACAAATCAGTAATCACCCCAAAATACACATGCTTTTTTTTTTTACATAAATCACTTCACAATTTTGCTTGAGTCTGAATGAGTAAACAGACACCTATAGTGGCATTGTTATTCTGCTGAATCTCTGTATTTATTTCTACACTAGCGTTTTCAGTAGTGTTTATCCAAAATATGAGAAAAATATACAGTTTACCCAGTATCAGACCTATCGTATCTGAACTGCTGGAGCTACATAACATCAAACTGAATGAAAAGAGCATCTGTTCCCTAATCTGCCAGCCTTTGGTCAGAGATCATTTTCAAGATATGGACAAATAGCAAGTAAATACAGCAGATTTAAAGGGATGAGAGAATGTCATGTGATTCGCCTTTATGCAGAACACTTGTAGTCATAGTCAGTTAAGGACATAGTGTTGATAGAGATGGTCAACAAACACTCAGTACTTTGAATCTGTCTATGAAGCAAAGAGTGTCTGTGGCTCGTATCTCTTTGACTGTTTGTCAGATTAACCTCAACTTTTAGATATAGCTTGCACATGGCATGATAGTGTGCATCCTTTTTGTGGAATGTTTTTGATACATTTTGAAAACTCTATTATTGTATCACAATGCTATTCTGCAGCCGCACTTTCAGCACTTTTGTTACAATTCAAATCTCTAATGTCCCCTTTCTTCCTGCAATGATTGTTCAGCCAACATTACAAAAGTATACATCTCTAGATCTAGGTCTCTATATGAACACATACTTCTTACGGGCACTGTAATAGTATAAATAATTTTCAATAGGACCCTTCTTTTTTCTGAAAAAAAGGGTCCTATGTTTGTTTTGTTAGGGTAAAGGGTTAGTTTTAGGGGTTAAGGTTGGGATTAGGGTTAGCAGGCAACATAAAGGGGAACAGAAGAACCTTTCTTCTGAAAAAGGGTCATATGTTCCCTAATTTGTTAGGCATAGAGTTAAGATCAGGAGTTAGAGTTTAGGGTTTAGAGTTAGTGGTTAGGTTTACATGTTAAGGTTAAAAGTTAAGGTTAGGGTTTCGGGCTATGGTTAGTGGGCAACATAAAGGGCAAGACAGGATCCTTTGCTGAAAAAACAAAAAAATCTGAAAAATGGTCAAGTTTTTGACAGCCACTCACAGCTGAATCATGGCCATCTGGCTCAGCTTTGGTGGCTTTGCTTTTTTTCTCTTGGCAGTGGAATAACAATTCCTCCATAGGTTATCAGTGTGGTAGTCCAAAGTGGCCAAAAAATGGCTTACATACCTGTTTTGACATTATATTGTGTTCCTATAGCCGGTAGATGAATGACCAGCCACAGCAACTGTTTTCTGCCGTAACTTAATTGGTTGGGAATTGAGTTATGGTGCAGAACATCCAAGATCTCTTTTCTATGTCATTTTCCAGTACTTTGGTTTATGGTTGTTCATATCATAACAGATCTACAATATAGTTGAACTCCTGATCTTTTCTCATGTCTTTGGCTTGCATAAAATCATCATCTCTACATAGACTTGGGACATTTAGTTTAAAACATTTTACATCTAAAAATATCTTACTGTACCTTCATCCAAGTAATCCAAATTATTGAACCCGTCTCAAATGAAAGGGGCTGATTCAAGGGAAATGGAAGTTGTAGAGATTTAGAATTGTGGAGTGTAGCATCTCTGTGCTGATTTGTGTTGTTGTTTTTCAAATGTGATCCATGTTAATACATATTAAGCAGGGAGCAATCATTTTGTTGTGGAGGATTAGATGTAGAATCACTGATATTGAAGCTCTCTCCAAATCTCTTCCACTAAATCTTACAGTATAACCATTTACTGTAAGTAGTCAGCTCCTTGATGTTGGTTATACTTGTGTCAAGAACAAATAAAGTGATGAGTATTTCTTTTATGGTATCCTTACACTTTATGGGTTAATGGATAATGAAGAGAATATGAGGGAGACATGTCCAGAAATAGTCCCTGACAGTGTTGCACTCCTTGTCACATGATCATTTGCTTGTGTTTCATTTGAGGAAATAATTCTGTACCTTTCCACATTTCCAACATGCATCCTCCTTCTCACTTACAATATCCAGCTCATGAAAGGCTCCTCTGATTCCCTTTGTTCAAGGTGCAAATACACAATAAATGATATGCAGACATTATTCAGACTATTGATTTTCTTTTAATGCAATTTGTCATTGAGATATTTTTTATTATTTTTTATTATTTGGACAGAATTCATTGTTGAGTTAGATTTGAAACATTCACTCTTATTGTATAGGCATGAGGTTAACATAAAAAAAAATAAAAAAATACCAACTGAATAGTCATAATAGGGCTTCTGTAAGGAAATTGTTCTCACAGTTTAGTGTGCATAATTGTGAAAGTGAATTTCTTGCAAAGTTTAGATTTTCAATGATGGGGAAGCACATTTGTGTTTCAAAAGAAGACAATCAATAAAAAAATGAGAACCAATGACACACTGAAGACATTTCTGAAGTAATGTAAAGAGTATAAATAGAGACATTTTATATGTATTTAATGTCTGCTGCTCTACCTAACATTTCTCATTCTTCAATCAAATGTGTTAAAATTCAAGAGACTAAGAGTTTGCTTTCTGGATTTAGTCTTCTTCTACAATCTGTTAATACTACAAACAGAATGAATGATGGCTGTATAGAGTTTCTTTATCTGCTGGGGATATATTATTCATACATGAAGAACCACTAGCAATTATTCAGACTTCATGCCTTTTAATATGACTATGGAGCTGCTGTCTATCATGCCCATATTCTGCCATATAGACTATATAGACTGCCTACAGTGTATACTATATACTGTGCCAACAGTGCTGGAACAGGTAGTTGCACATAAACCAAAGTACTTATTATTGTTGTTATTGTATGATTATGTATTTATTTATTTTTACGTTGGTCAAAATGTAGCAACCCTGTTTAATAGCAATCCTTTCAAAAGTTTTGTTTCCATGATGGAGCTAGAGCAGGAGTCATTTGCTTAAGACTAAGAATATCTGAACCAATTTCGGTAACAATCGATGTAGGAGATGCTGAGATATTTAAATATTTTAACCCACTGGTGATGTGAGAATTTATTAAGATTTATCATCAAGGTACCGTGATTTCCTGCTCAAGATTCCATGGCAGTTATCATGCAGTTATTGAGGTATTTCAGTTTGGAAAGTGGTGGACAAAACAACAGACATAGAGACCAACAGACAAGACCATTGGACATAGACACCAACTGTGAAAGTGTCATATTTGTGAAATAGACTAATCTCAGAACAAAATTGTTGGCTTGATGTTTTCAGGTATGACTAATGACATTAATAGTGATGGCTGAATTCCATGTAGGTGTGCCAGCTACAAGGAACCTTACCATTTCTCCCACTGGCACGGTTTGCTGGCACCTACGTAAATGGAACAGAACCATTGATAATGTAATTAGTTCGACCTGTGCCTTTGCATCTGCTACAACAAATCACAGTCAGCCTATCTTACTAGCTCAAACATTATTTGTTGTGGAAGGATTCTGGTTAAAAAACTTAATTAAAGGGACAGTAGGCTATATGCTTCAAATTAATCTAAAATCAGATGTCTACTAATTCACCTGCATCCGACTTTAATGAAATTATAAATGTCAAACACCACTCCTTTTTCCTCACAGGGTATAGACAGGATGTTACAAGTCTACCAGTGGCAATGAATTCAAAAGAATGTTATTTGTCCCGAGGGGGCAATTTAGTACACATATCCATCAACTATAATTTTAATACATAATAAAACTGCCTTTACATATTCCGAATAATTTATGTGCTAATTCTTAAGGTTTGAATATGGTGTACAGACGGTTTAGTGACATAGTTTAAAGGGCTACTGTAGTGATTCGAAGTGTATCAAGGCAGGGAACTCATGAGACATATTAAAAAGGCATGATCAAATTAATGGAGCCTGCTGACATATCTTGATTTTTTTTCCCCCCTGTATAGGTCAAGCTCAGTGCAAAAGGCTTAGCTAACACGTGCAGTAAATGTAATATGAAACAGTGTTAGTCAGTGGTTTTATCTTAAATCTCGTTCATATGCTTTGGAGAAGAAGAGAATAAATCTGCATATAATATAATTGTTTTATGGTAAAAACCTTCTGAACATCTGGATATTGACCTATCAGATACTAGGTAAGCTAATATTTGCAGCAGCCAATCTAGTGTTCTGTGTCCACTGAACAGCATTAGAGAAACACTAGCTGTAGAAATATTACATATTGTGCAATTAAGGTGAAATGTCCCCTTAAAACTTTACTCATTTTAATAAAATTTGAACACAATATATGAATATTTACAATATTTGTAAAACAAACAAGCTCTAAGAAGGGGCATTGTAAAAATGCAGCTTAAAACAGGATAAAGTCATTTTATATGTATTTTTGATTCAAGTTGACTGACATAGGTTAACAAAACAATAGGCTAACAAAACAAGACATTCTATTTGAGAATGTATCCTCATCGGTTGTGGGCACCCTCATATATTCAGAATGGTATGGTCTTGGTTACATAATATACATATGACTAGGTCGACTATAGTCAAATCAGATCTCTCTGAATCAAATTGTTGAATAGTCGACTATTGGAGGTCAGCCCCAATCCTAATATTTTAATGCCATGTTGAGTCACATTGTTTACTACTTATATCCATCCAGGCCTCCATTCATACTGTGACTAAACATGACCTTAAAGTATTCATATTTATCACATGACCTTTCACATTTTAGTCTAGGCTGCATTTACATAGGTTACAGGTTAGCATATCTATTGCCTACCTGTTGCATTCATCGGTAGGCTACTTCATTATTCTTCTTCTCATTCTCTTTGAATATTAAAATGTTCACCTTTTTTGCTCTTTGCCTGGACATCCTTATCCTCCTGCTAAAAGTAGAGTTTTAGTTAGCATTAATGTCACAAAATTGTTTAGTTTTGCTTTTAATGAGTTAAATGTATGAGCACCTCTGTCATGTAAGACTGCATTTATGTCATGATAATTAGGTGGGCTTTATGGATTTGGATTTTCAGCTTTATGGTAACATTTTTACTTGCAGAAACTTGGCCTAAGAGGAAAAATTAAAATGAAGGAAAACTTAAGAAAAAAAAATACAGAGTTGTCCTCTGTGTACTCAATGGTGTCTACGGCCCTGATTAGGCCTTTAATTTGTTTTCTGTTTTAGTTCTAGGGCCACATTGAGAAAAAAAAGGTTCACATACTTCCAGAATAAAGTCATTATTCACTAGAATAAAGTCATTCAAAGTCTTTATTCTTGTAGATAATGACTATATTCTTGTAAATAATTACTTTATTCTTGTCAACAATGACTTTAACCTCATGAATAATGATTTTATTTTTAAAGTCTGGGATTTTTTTTTTTTTACTCAATGTAGCCCTAATACTCTGTCGTAAGTTTCTAACTCTTCGTAGTATAGACTAATTTATAGAATGCATATGTGCATACTTAATCACATCACTGTGTTGTATTAGGTTAAGGTGTTCTCTTAGACAAGCAGTCTGCATCTGATTAATGATAGAATTAAAATGTAATCAATCAACCAGCATGGTATCCATCCTATGAGAAGAGGACATCTCTAGCGGCTAATATTTACTTAATGAATATCAGCCTTGATATAGAGCTAGAATTCTGATTCATGCATTTAAAACTAGAACGTGTTTGATAAATATGGCAGCAGAACAGCTTTTCTCTTTTATGATACAATTTTTGTTTTTATGACCGTTGGACTGGATCATTTTTTTAACACTGTCGCCTGTTAGCACTGCACACCTTATCAGCTTCTGGCATACAGTATATCATCACTCATCTCATTCATCACACCGCTCATCAGCTTCTTTAAAAAACATTTGCTTCTCAAATGGAAGAGTGCTGACAGCAGCGAGAATATTTGTATGCAGCAAAGTATTGAGCAGGAGCAGGGCTGTCTGTGTGATTTTGTTTTTGTGTGTGTGTGTACACACACACACAAAAACAAAATCACACAGACAGCCCTGTGTGTGTGTGTGCGTGTGTGTAAGCGGTGTGAATGAATGGGTTTGCATGAGAGGACTTGGCATCATCAGTTAGTGCTGAATGCTGCTGACTCATCTTCCTATCTGTTTTTGTTAAATGTTAACTGATTTACTCATTCAGTGACAGATGAGTACACAATTATACAGCTTAGATAGTCATGTTCGCCACCAGTGAATAATTTGTGATTGTGTGCGTGTGTGTGTGTGTGAGTGATGATGGAAATGCTGCTAATGTACAGGAGTGCAACCCAACTTTTTACTCCAGCGATTAAGCATTGCACTCATGACAATATCAGACTCATGTAAAAAAGTATCATCATTTATATAATGCAGGATGCCTTCTTTTTTATTTGAAATCTTAAGTTCATCTTAAGTCCTGCCTCTTTTCGCTGCATTCTCCAATAACACAGAAAACCAGAGTTTGGTATACAGTATAACAGTGACCCTGTCAAACAGTTAAGGGGTAGTTGCTATGGGAATAAATGTCACATCTGCACAGTCAAAATTGTCCGCATCCACATTATGGTCAGAAATGTTGGTGCCCATATCAGTTTCACTGTCCTCCCGCACTATAGCACTTTCACTGCAGTGTGTCCTCCATCACATCCTCCATGTAATGCTCTCTCAAGGTCTCTTCGTGCAAACCTTCTAAGAGTCGAGTTAGAAACAACTCTGGCTGACATCTTTTACTTAAGGGAGAAAAGATGAGGTGTTTACAGTGTTTTATTGCTTAGAGGAAATACATATCTGTCCTTAAAAATACACTACCATTCAAAAGTTTGGGGTCACTTAGAAATGTCCTTATTTTTTTTAAAGAAAAGCATTTTTTTTCAATGAAGACAACTTTATACTAATCAGAACATAAACAATAAAATGCTAATGTGGAAAAATGACTATTCTAGCTGTAAATGTCTGCAGCTGAAATGTTCTAATGATATAATGTGTTTGCTTTTTGCATCATGGATGATTAGAAAAACCCTTGCACAATCATGTTAGCACAGCTTAAAACAGTTTAGCTGGTTAGAGAAGCTATAAAACTGACCTTCATTTGACGAAAGCAAAGTTTGAAAGAAAAAAAATATATTTTAAATACAAACCAGCATTTCTAACCATGTCAATGTCTTGACAATATTTTCTATTAATTTTAAAACTCATGGTTATGAATAAAAGTGTGGCTTTTCATGTAAAAGACAAAATTGTCTTGTCAAAAAACGTTTGAATGGTAGTATATTACATATACCTGAAATATTTTCAACTTTTTCTCTTATGTTTGGAATATTTGCATTTATGCATATTGTGCAGACATTAAGGTTAGATGACTAGTTTTTTGGTGTTTTTTCTCGACTGAAATATATTAACATAGTGAGTGATTATCTTTAAAATTCTGTGTTGTTGATTGTCACAACAATTATTCTGGCCAAGAGAGAAATTAAATTAAGGACATAAAATCTAGTTTGAGACTTCCTAAAAATTGTTATATAAGTATTGTGTATTTTCATCGTAAATCATTTCCTCAGTATTATATTCTCAGAATTATTCTGCTAATGTACAGTAACAAATGAGAGACATAATTTAAAACTTATTTTAGCAACACAGCTTTGTGTATATAAGATATTTTGAGCTTAATCAACATAGAGAATGATCTTAATTACAGTTTAAACAAGTATTGCCATTTCACCAGAATCAAAGGTAGAATAAAGGCAAAACCTCATAAAACAAGATTTGCAACACAAAAGTAACAGCAATAAAAACTGACCAATAGTTTTTTCATGTGGTATTTATGTTATTGCAGTAGCACATTTTGTGGCTAACAACAACATTACTTCAATCTAATGCCTGCACTGTAAAATGTGGAACAAAGCAACAGCAATTCCGCCTCAGATGTTATGGTTTGGTTTTTGGTCTTGTTGTGGTGTTCTCTTTTCCCTCCCTTCACTGTTTCTGCAGAACAACAGGTTATGGCGGGGCGTGGTCTGGGACTGTCTGCGGCTCGTGACGTTTTGTTTGAATAAACCTCCATTTCACCGTACACCTGTCTCTGTCTCTGCTCTGGGGTCTTACCAAGAACCAAACCGTCTCAGAATAATCCGGCCAATATGGACCCCGTGGAGACAGAGCAACTCCGCCTCGCATTTTCCAATCAAGGCTCACGCATGGGGCAACATGAGCATGCGTCGGTGGAACATATGCAGGAAATGAAGGACTTTTCCGTGGCTTTCACGCAGCTGGGTAATCGGGTGGAGACTATCGCTGCCGGGCTGACCGCGGTATCTCCTCCCGACGGAACTAACCCCCGTAGCCGGCCCACTGCGTTATCCGCCTCGCTCAGCCCGGAGCACCAGATTTGGGGGAACCGTATATCCCCACGCCCGCCCGATACTCCAGAGAATTGGGGAGCTGTGGACAGTTTCTCCACCAGTTGTCGCTGGTTTTTGATCAGCAGCCTCGGACATATTCCAATCGTTCCAAGAACATAGTTCTAGACAGTATAGTTACTATCATATGGCTTATGGAAATAATATTTTGACCCTTCCTGATGAGGGCAAACACCATTTGAATCATAATATAATATTAACAGGTGATATACCTGCTGTTAGCCAGATGCAAGTAGTTTCTGTGCTTGCTTTGTTGGTGCTTGATAACTTTCGATTTTATGACTTTTTTAATGCAGTCCTTTTACAACAGAAACAGAGCTGTTTCAGTGTTTACATTTAATATAGCCACTCTACATAATGCTCATCTCATGTTGAACATTAAATTAAGAGCATTTGGTCTGCACAGTCTGCCTCAATACTACCTCTAACTACTCATTTCAACTGTCAGTCTGATGGTCCCGGCTACAACTGGTACCCAGGCACCCGGTGAGTGTGATCACGATGAGAATCTGGCTGATCCAGCACAGTGTCAGCTGCTGTCTATCCAAATATTTTCACAAATTTAGTGTAATAGATATTACTAATGTATTGGATATACAGCTTAACTTGGGCGCAAAAGAACAAGCTCAACCCTGCGCAGGCTTGAGCACATTGTGTATCACATTGATTAATGCATAAGGTTTAAACTTTAAGGTGATGATGTTATAATGAATAAAACAATTCTATTTTCACACCACCAATTTTCACACCAAAGAGCATCCCCACCCCAATCATATATGTATATATATATATATATATATACACATATATATATATATATATATATATATATATATATATATATATATATATATATATATATATATATATATATATATATATATATATATATACAAGTAAATAAATAAAAGTAACTGGCCACTGATGTCCGGGCAGAGAATCAAACCTCTAATTGGAGCATAGGGAGACACATTCCTGTTTCAGACTAATGTTCATCTTTGTCAGAGTTGGACCCTAATTTGTTTGACGGCTGCCTCATCACAGAAAATTCTAACCAAACCTCTGATCATGTACAGGTAGTACAAGTGGTTCTCCCCTCATCTATCAGCACTATGCAGCTGAATCAGGTGCTTTTTCAGATCAAGGACAGCAAACTTCAGAGAGAAAGAAGACAGGAGCACACTGATTAATTTACAGCCTTTAGTCGTGCATTCTCGCTCATCATTCATTATATATGTTTGTTGAATGACTTGCACATTTCATACTTGGTGTTATGAAACTCATATAATATATGCATTATTATGAGTAGTGAATGGTGAGTGAGATAGATAACTTTCAAACAGGAAGGTTAGAAGTTATAGACAAGGCCTGAGATAAGTGGAAATCAAATTTTCTTTTTAGTGTTCCTCATTCACAAGGAGGCAAGATGTAGAATTTGCCAAGGACAAACCCATTACATTTTCGGGTGGATCCCACTTAGAAAATTTGCTCAATGATTCTTTTAGTGGCTTGTTTTGTGGCTCCTGCTGGTCGGTGGAATATTAATAGTTAAATAAGCAGTTAACAAAATTTATCCTGATGAATCAGCTAGACACAATCCTAATAGTTTTATAAAAAGGAATATTAACAATGCTTGAACAATTTCTTGTCAGATATGTCTTATATTTTATCCTTGAAAGACACTGCAGTGCACACACTGTTGTGTGTCATTAATTACCTAACTACAAGGTGAGTTACATTATACTATGCTGAAATAGGATCAGTCTGATATAATCATATAAATGGTTTTAATGGAGAATTGCAACCTTTTTCAACCTGGACCCTTATTCCCTACCTTTTACTGCCTGTTGGCGATCTGAGCAAAATTTCACAGCAAGCATGCTATAATTGAAATGGGTGGGGCATGCAGAACCAGATGCATTTACCTTCTTTTACCTCTGCCTCTATGTGAATTGGACAAATTACAATTTCTGCTCAGACCACTCTAATAGTATAAAAATAGGGGACATGTTGAAAAAATACCAAAATTACCCTTTACCAAATCATGTATTCATTTTATTTACATCATTATTATTGTAACGAACTGATAAAAAACACTCTTCCATCTGTCTTTTTCTGCAGAATTGTGGGGATATTTCTTCATGTTGTGAAGCTCTCAACCATCCGAAAATAGCTGTAGACTTTATTTGGGATCTTAGCCATGGAGTGTTATTCCAACTAATGAATCCCATTTTTTTTCTTGAGGGAGCAGGCTGTGTTTTGTCAATCAAATAGTAACAGTTTCTGCCAGCCAGTGCTTCTACCGGAAGCTAATGAAGTAGCAGCTGTTATGATCGAAGGATATAAGGCACTTTATTGTGGCTGGCTGGTTTCACAACTCAATGTTTTTATCTGGTGAAATACAGAAGACCAAGGGGACCACTGCCTGATCAGCAGTTCTATTGTCGGAACACCAGGCTTCCAATCTCTGTGCTTCTGCTTGTGGATTTAGTCAGTACTTTGTTGATCTGTTATTTTTGTCAAGTATAACTTAAAAACAATGAAAAGACAACACCCAAATTAAACTTGGCCTAACTGGCTTAATTCAGGAAAGCTTAACTCAGACTTGCACTTTATTTGAGTATTTCCATTTGATGCTACTTAATACTTCCCCTCATTTCAGAGGGAAATACTATCATTTTTACTCCACTCCTTACTTTACGGCTTTACATTTTCAGATGAAGATTTGACACAATGGATAATATTTACAATAACATATTTTCAACAAGGAAACCAGTGGTTTCCCCACCTTTGTGTCTTTTGACCTCTGAACAGTGTGTACATTTTAGATGTTTAAGAACGGTGCCACCAAATAGTGCCTTTTCCCTTTAAACTTCTCACATGGTTTAAGTTTAACAAATGATCAAATTATCCAATATTTCACCAAAAATCAAAACTCAGAGAAAAAAGTCCTAAAAGTTTTGTGTATCAGAACTTTTTACTTTTATTTCTTTTTCCTTTCCCATTAATCATGTAATGAACCCTCATTTTTATCTGCTGACCTAAAATAGCGAAATGTATATGAATTAGTTAAAACTAGCCCCGCCTCTAGCAGTTACAATGGAAACAGGCTGCTTACAAACTGATACTTTAGTATTAATCATCTAATGATGTCATATATCAATCAGAGGACCAAACCCCTAGTTTTACTGCAGTACTTTAACAACATCAAGCTCATAGTACTTTTGCACTTTTACTGCAACACTTTAACTACATCAACCCCATAATGGTTATGTACTTTCCCTGAACCTCATATACCTGTTTGCTTCCTGGCAGGCAGCGATGGCAGAGACTCAATGAGCTTCTGAACGCAATTTAACAGTTTTATTTCTCTCAGGATATAGTGAAAGACAGTAACCAGCAGTGTCTGCTAGATGTGTAAGCAGGCAACTATTCACTAGTAAATTAGTTACATCAATTTCATAAAGTGATAATATTTGACTGTGTAGCAAGCTATGAACATATAATAATTGTCTGTTCAGCACTCAGGGATGAAGCCGAAATATATTCAAGTTAGAGCACCAGACTATGGCAACATCGTAACAGTACAGCCATAAAAAACACCACAGCATCCCAAGAGATCATGTCGTTAAAAAACGTCTCTAGTAACGCCAGGCTTTTAGAAAGAGGGGTAGGAAATAGAATGGAATATATATATATATATATATATATATATATATATATACCAAACAGGCCAGAAGTTTGGACACACCTTCTCATTCAATGTGTTCTCTTTATTTCCATGATTATTTACATTGTAGATTTTCACAGGAGAGACATCAAAACTATGAATGAATGGTGCTATGTACTAAATATATATATATATATATATATATATATATATATATATATATATATATATAATATAAAACATTTTTATGTTGTTCATTGTTTTTATGTTCACCTTTTTTTGTTAAGTGCATAACTGTGTTCATTTATAGTTTTGATGTCTTCAGTGAGAATATGTGAATAGTAATAATTATTCTTCATTAGGGTCGCAGGGGTCTCCTGGAGCCAATCCCAGCATGTTACGGCGAGAGGCAGGGATACACCCCAGATGGTCACCAGCCAATCGTGGGGCAAACACACCATTCACTCACACACTCACACCTACAGGGCAATTTATAGTTGCCGATTAACCTCAGCATGTTTTTGGGCTGTTTGAGGAAGCCGGAGTACCCAGTGAAAACCCACACAGACACGGGGAGAACATGCAAACTCCACACAGACAGGTCCCAGACCCAGGACCAGCCTTGCTGTGAGGCAACATACATACATATAACATATAATGACTCAAATTAAATTAGCCGTCTAACTACATCAGAAGCACAGTTGTCAAACTTACTTGTTATCAATTGCACACTAAAATGTTTATTTTACCATTCCTTTTAATTTGTTTAGATATATTTGTTTTAGGTGATTGGTAATTATATTGAAGCTGGGATAATTACATTGTTTACATTAGTATGTGTTTTATATATATATATATGTGTTTTATATATATATATATATATATATATATATATATACATATATATATATATATATATATATATATATATATGTATATATATATATATATACATATATATATATATATATATATATATATATATATATATATATATATATATATATATATATATATATATATATATATATATATATATATATACCATTGGGTTGTATATCAAATATCTAATTGAATCCTTATTCTTGTCTGGTGGCCTTAACATTAGCAGCATGAGACCAGTTAATTGGACTCTTTCATTATTGTAATGATTTGTACACAGAGATCAGTTGCAGTAGTAGTAACAGAGAGAGAGAGAGAGAGAAACAGAGAAGAATCTTGACGACATTGAGAGAGACAGAGACATTCTCTGTTTTCAGGGACCCTCCATTAGCAGCACAGCAGAAGCCTAGGACGGTGCTTCTACCCCTCCTTCCTATCCACACATTTTTATATTAAATGTATTGCATTTCCATTAGAGCGGACATTGTATATTTCTCTTTTAAACATGTCTCATAATACAAGTAAGTGTAGTATTTTCCTTTACTGTCTTGATAACTTTTTAATGGATTTCTATGAAATTTGCTGATATCAACTTAAATATATCCAGAGTCCAGAGGAGGAATCCTAATGATGCCAGCTTGAGGTCCGTCTTTATGGTTTGGAGTGAAATGTCTTCAAAACTAAAGATGGATTGTCATGATTTGGCTCAAACATTCTTGTTCCCCTCAGGGATAACCTATAATATTGACAGTGACTGAAGTTTTATCCGGTGCCATCATTAGGTCAGAATTTCAATTTGCCCAATCCATTGAACAGCAGACAAGAGGAGAATAAGAAGAGAAGACAGAGATCACCCCTACATCAGCAAGAGCTACATCACCTGCACCTCATTGGCAGCTTTCAGCTGCTGCAAGCCAACACACTGACTGTAGATGGTCAAAAAGGTTTCAGACATACAGGGAGGAGTGTGGTGGTGGCTGTGATGAAAAGTCAGAATAAGGGAAAAACTGAACCCAGGTTTTGAAGGAAATCCTGCTGTGTGCTTTACCCCTGGACTGTCTGGGAACCTGGTTCATGCCTGACCGCTTGCCTGTCTGATGACCCCTCCCTTACTAACTCCTTACTTCTGTTTGGTGTCCAGAAGTAGAGAGTCAGCCACCTTGAAGAGCCCCTACTTCTCATTCGTGTGCTGAAGTCGGGAGTTGGCAAGGCGAAGAGTCACCAACTCCCTACTGGACACCGACCTACTGCTTACGGAGCGGATCTGGTGGCTACAAAGGGCTGTTTCTCTGTTTATCCTGCATACATCAAATAAAAGCTTGGTTATTATTGTTATTTCATTGTGGATATTGATTTTTGTTTCTTTCAGTCAAGTGAATGCTCTGAACCACACTGAGTGTGTCATAGACCACATACCTAGGGAAAAAAAAAAAAAAATGTTTAGAGATGATGATCTTAGTCTGGTCACAAAAGAATTCTGGATCTTTTCAATTCTGATAGGATTGTTATCCAACCTGCATTAGACAAACTACAATACTGCAAGTTTGCGCCGAACAGCTCCAGGACCTAGTTACGTTTCGCATGCTGCGAGATGTAGATGAGGGGAATCAACCTTTGCCAGTAGCTAGCTGGAGAATGAATCTGGACTAACAACTCAGTGCATTGCTTTCTTGATATTTATGACCTTGTCCAGGACCTTCTACCTGTTTTAACCCTCTCACTCCCTCTCCAGATACATCTGACTTATCAGTTGAGTGAATGGTCTTATAAGGCTTTTAGTGATGCATTTTTGTTCACTTGAATTTTTTTCCCCTGTGTGAAAAGAAACCAAACCGAGAAAAGTCGAATAAGTGTGCCAATTCATTTTTGTTTGGACCAGAGCTGTTATAATATAATTATAGGTTTGTAAATGCACCTTCCTCCTCCAGGCTAAAGTTTCCACCAGTCCCTAATCACCATGTTGTTGATAAGCCCAGTCAGCTGTCTCTTATCTGATGCATCAACAGCCCTCCGACAACCACCGCCAAGCCTTCTCCAAAGATCAGTCTAAAAACAGGCTGCCTGATGGTTGACAAATGTGCTCATATTTTATTGGGCTCAATCATGAACATCCACATAATCATCCACTTAATCAACAATGCTTTTAATCTGTAAACACACTGCTTACTGTATATAAAAAAACAAAACAAAACAATTACAAATAATAAGTGAAGGGTTTCATTAATTTGTGCTATGAACACTCATTTATGATGGGCTTTGATGGATTTTCATGTTACAATAGTGTAGACGATCACCACTAAAGTTGCTCTGAACTAGTTTCTTCAAAATAGCCACCCAGCACGAAATTCCACTAATTAACCCTGATTAGACACGCCTGAAATGCTAGTTCATCATAGAATGCCATGAGTCTACAAAGCAGTAATCAGAGCAAAGTGTAGCTATTTAGAAGAAATTAGAATATAAAACATGTTTTCAGTTGTTTAATCTTTACAGTACATACAAGTACATAACACCATAAACATGTTCATTCATAGATATAATGCTTTCAGTGAGAATCTACAACGTAAATAGTCATAAAAATAAAGAAAATTTATAAATGAGAAGGTGCGTTCATATATATATATATATCCATTCACACTCTAAAATGTGTTTGAAATGAATATCCCTCTTTGTTACGTTGATGTAGTCTCTTGGCTGTATTGGCCATTGTTGGGGGCTATTGTTGCTGCCGTCCATTCACAGACACACTTCTGTGAGCAGCAAAGCCTTGATGAGGATGAGAGTGATTGCTTGGCAAAGCAACACACACACACACCCTAACACACACACACACACACACACACACACTCTAACACACACACACACATGCAAGCATGCACACACACTAAGAAAAAACGGTTAGGGTTAGCAGGCCCGCCGCTCCGTACACGCAGACTACGCAGCCAGCGTAGGGCCTCAACTAGTGGAGGGGGGCCTCCAAAATTAAGATTGGGAAAAAAAAGATAAATATTACACTAATAAATATCAAACATATGAATTAGTTCTACGGGAGTTTTGTATACCATCACTGAAATCGGGAAAATTAAATGTTATTTATTGTGTAATAAAAAGACTCAGAACCCAGCAGTACAGCGAGTGATGGGAATTCCGTCTCTATTTGGAGAGTCGGATCTTTTGGCTCAGCTCGCTAATACGAGTCGGTTCGTTCGGCTCCTCCGTTGCTCCCAACGAGGAGCCGGCTCCTATCTGTCACTTCAAAGAGTCGAGTCGGATCGTTCAACTTCAAAGACTCGGATCATTCACGACGGCACAAAGCTTCGGAGCCACTTTTCTTACTACGCTCTGAAACGGCTTTAACAAGCAATTTTTTCAGTTAAAAACTTCAACAATTGAAATGAGAGAATATCATCCAAGAAACACCATGAATCTGGAGCTGAAAAGCGAAAGAGGGAAAAAGAGAAAGACGACAAACTTGCATCCCTTTCTGGTAAGTCCGTGTTATACCGTGTTTGTTTGTTTTGCTAACACAGCGTTACATGATAAACTCGACAAGCTAGGCTATGTTAGCCCAACTGTAAACAGGTTTGGACAGAGAATAAAATTCATCTCTAGCATCTTTTCTCTGCTCCAGGGGTCGTTGGGGATAACTCCCAGTCTGTCCTGGTAGTGAGGAGGAGGAGGGGAGGGGGCGGTGGTTGGGGGATGGTTTTACATCTGGCCACAGTGTTGTAGAAGGTGTGTTAAAGTCGTGTGTAGTGCAAAAATTGTTTGGCCACCTTTGGTCATTCACAAAATGCCATATTGTTTTGTTTAATGTGTAGGATTAGAATATGTTAATTTCTAAGGTATTTGTTTTTGTCCTACCATATTAATATCATATAAATACAAATGCTACTAGATAGCATAATATAATGAAGTGATATCTTTGGTTTGGGTATTTTTATTCAAGTTTTACTAATGAGATATTTTTTTCATTTAAATCATATTCATAGGGTCAATGCTCAAATACATAGACGGACCACCACATCAGCAAGAAGATGAACCAGATGATGAACCATCAACAAGCAGTGGAGTAAGCAGCCAGCAACCATCCAACGTGTCTGAAGGGTCAAGTAAACAGCCACAAACAACAACAGTCACCTTAGAAGAGACATCCACACCCACAACTGAAAGCCTTCCCTTGGATGCAGTTGTTTTATTTATTTGTTATTGTGTTGTTGCTCTCTCTGATTTATTATTTAACATACAGTATATTATTGTATAATAAAAAGTTATTTTTTTGATATCTACATGTCTATATAAGACTTATTTTCAATTGTAAATTTCATGAGCTTCCAGGAGTTTGGTGGATGGGCGGAGGGGCGGGCGGGCGGAGGGGCGGGCGGGCGGGGGGGCCTCCCTACAAGCTGAGCTTAGGGCCTCCAAAACCTTAGCAGCGGCCCTGAGGGTTAGTAAATAAAAGCCACATACAAACATGATTTCTATTTATTCACTGTCCACACACATGCACACTAGATCGTGGCTCTGGCCGATTTTTTCTGTCCGAGTGCAGCCCGCATAACATACATAGGATTTTGTGCGTGTGTAAAGTTTGTGTGGTTTAATCCACCAACTGAAAACAACATCCTGAACTTCTACACAGCGCATCAGCGCTGCAAGGAGCACACAAGCCCATCAGTGCAGGCAAGGAGATAGCGCTACTTTTACAACAAAAAATAGTGTCTGCATGAATAGCTACATAAGCTTTGTTTAAAAAAAATTAAGATTTGTAATTGTAATTTGAAAGTAGATAGAATGTAACTTCAGAGGGAAACAAGAGACTGGGGCACATTGATTGCAGCTTTTGATAAGTGCAAATAGACAAAAGTTTTGTGAACCTGCAGTATCTTTTGAATTAAAGTTATTCCTGCAAATTACACAATTTTAAGAGCTGGATATATTTCACAAGTAATTGTTACAGTTTCATCTTCAGGCACTGAGGACCAGCATCTGTAAAAAGAAACTCTAATCTCTTGTTAATTCACAGTTGGGAGCAGGTTTTATAATTTACTGTCTGTAACAATTTTACCTCCTTACAGGTCAGCCTGGGGAGAGAAAAGGGAAAAAAAGAAAAGAAAGATCCACATGTAATTCTGTTCTCTCGGTTTATAAACTGTGTCCTCTAGTTATGAACTGTAATAATAATAATAATACATAATATAAATTAAATCTAACTAGACCACATGGTAATATATTGGGTTTTTAAGAAAATTCCTGTATATACAGTATGTTAGAATCATATACAGGTATATGACTGTTTATGTCCATATTCTTAATGGGAACAATTGCATATATCAACATACAGTTCACATTATTTTATTATTATCATATTTGGCCACATATTATCATAACTTCGGACAATTTTACAATCAACAGGGAATCAATAAATCGGTCAAACTGTGTCTCTTCCAAAAAACGTTCTGTGGTTTAAAATCAGCTTGAACTATTACAGTAAATCTAGACTTTTGCATTTAAGAAGTAAAACTTCATCAGGTTGACCTTTGAGTCCTGTTCAGAGGAGAAAGGTTACAGGAGAGAGGTGAAAAGGGTAGTAGACACGAGGGGAAGAAACAAGGGATAGGAAAACAATATTTAATAGTGGTTTATTTTCACAAGAGTGAAAAACAAAGGGACAGCGGCAGATCTGCAAACAATCTGTCTGATATGCTGCCTTCATTCTGTGGTGGCTGCGAGGAAGTGGAGAAGGGAGGGGTTCGTTCTTTCTTATGTATTATATTTAAATTCAGGTTTCAGGCATTATAACATGGTTTTAATTGAGAATTGACAAATGGTTCACATTTAAAGACTTTAAAAATTAGATAAAAGTCGGATAAAAAAAAAAAAAAAAAAAAAAAAAGTCATTCAAAAGGGCACTTATTTAATCAGAGACCAAAAGGGCAGGTGCTTGAGCACTATCTGGAGTCTATCTGTGCACGTACCTGAAATCCAGTGGTGGAAATACAAATACACTTCAATAGCTCTTTTATACACTGATCTTTCCACTTTCATTCCTAACTATATTCTGAAAGCTTTTACAGAGAGACTTGTATTTAAAATTAACAATAATCAGATATTTAATTAAATATTAGATATGGGATTTAAGTAAATAAATTTGAGAACTGGGCATCACCTTTACAAAGAAAGGACATAATAGCCAATTATCTGATTCAGTCTCATACATTATACTAACTTATCAATTTAGTCTGGTTAATAATTACCTTAATAAAACATAACAAAAATTACTTTATCAATAGCCAGGGAGGGTGGAAGGATTTGAAGTTCTTCTCAAAGTAGAGATTTGCATAATTCACTCTTATGCAGCATTAAAGGTAGCATGTTGCGAAAAAGCATTTATGCACAAAAGGTAACAAATAAAAAACACAATTAGTAATTGTAACTATATTGCATTATGTCCAAGCGTGTGTGTGTGTGTGTGTGTGTGTGTGAAGCTGTGCATGTAAAATCACAAGAAGACTGTTCTTTTTTTTCTGTAGGAACCGCTTGTGTGTGTATAACCAAGATGGAGAAAACGTGTGTATCTTTATGTTTTAAAGTCACTTTGGTTAGTTTTTGGTTAGTTGTTGCTATTGTATTTTTATTTCTTGGAGTTATAACTTCAGTTTTGCCTCTTGTTGTAGCTACAGATTGATAATTGTCCATACCCTCAGTTCAATGAGTGCTTTAACAGGATTGGTTGAGCTATATCGTCAATCACAGGGCACTGTGAGAGTTTGCTTGTTTTCCTTGTACAGATATTTAACGCCCATTCATTCTTTTTGGAACCCGTTCGCTACCTCTCTCTCTAAAGAAGATACAGTTGTGTCATATTTTTAGTCTGTTTGAACCTCATTAAAGCTCCTTTATCTTTTCGAGTGCTCCAGGTTTGTCTAATTTGGGGGCAGTCATTTTTTGGAGTGGCCTATTTGTACCAGTTTTCACTTTGTGTATTTTCAATGACACCAAGTTAAAGAGTGAGGTTAGGAGGAAGTAAGCATGCACGGTGAATGGTGAAAGAACCTAAACACAATACACATTACCAAGGTTCAATAGTTAGTTTTTTAGTTAGTGTTAGTTTATTCACTTTTAAATGGATTTGACATTATATATTGAAAATATATTTCTGCCATCTTGTCCTCTTATGTATCCTATGATTCTCTGGGTCATCCAATCAGAGGCCAGGGAGTATAACTTTCCCACCAATGGCCACCAATGGGTGGCACACACATATTTGCATAGTGAACAAGCAAAAGACACAGGACACATACACAGACCAGACAAGTATTCTTCTTTAGACTTTATTACAATTCTTTGCTGTATCCTATCATTATCTACCACTTTAACCAACCAATGTCCCCACAGGGATCATAGAGTTTAGTTTTATCCTATAATAATGACAAATTCAGACAGAAAATTGAGCCAAATTGTTTGTCTGAGGACCCATTTTATGGATTTTATAGGAAAAGTAATCAGATGTGACAGAAAAGGATGAAGCTATGCAGCCGAATCTGACTAACCTACAGACTTTAAATTACACATTGTAATTTAAAGCAAAGAGTTATTTGTAATGGATTAGATATCAAAAGTGGCCAGATAAGGATCTAACAAGGGGGGTGTGCAGCGGACTGAGACCGAGGAGTGCTGATAAATGAACGTTTGTGTTCAAGATGAGGTGTAATATGACAAGGAAATATATAAGTGCCTACTGAGACGCACAGGAAATTTGATGAAAGCACATGGTTAGGTTTCACTTGTCCAATCTATCTGTCTAAGTAATCCATCTTTCCGTCCACCATCCACCCATTCATTCCTGCTCACATTCAATCAGAGCTGCAGTAAAAATGTTAGCAAATGTTAGCAATATCTCAGATAGCAATGCTGAACTGCCTTGGATACTGATTTTTTTTCATGAAACTGCTTAATTTTGTATAAATTTTTTTCTTTACTTTGGAGATAATTTGGTTATCAGTAAACACCTCTTGAATGAGAACCATCATTCAGATATTCAGATATATTTGGCCAAGTGGGTCAGAGGTCTACACAGGCCTGAAAAAAATATACAAAAACAAGCCCAGCCTGAGCCTAGTCCAAGGCTAGGAAAAGTAATAGGCCTTTTTTCCCTTTTATCCTTTGCAAAAGAGAATATAATCTATGTATCTCTATGCTCTCCTTGGAGCTCCCACATCACCAACAGTTTGTTTTTTCTATATTTCATATTCTTATTTTATTTTTGTTTTTTAGGCTATATTCTTTCCAACTGTCACCACAACCAATACATGCACTGACTATGACCAAACACAAATCAGCATGGACTATATTGTTGTTTTAGGGAGTGATTGGAGCTTTTACTCACACATTCCACAACATTGCAATTTTAACTGTAGCCTAAAAGCACAGCGTAAGGATTCTGAAAGGCACAAACCACCAAACAAATTCATGAGTAAACTAATATAAATAGTAATAACACATTAGTCTAGGAATCGTCACACAGAAACCCAAAGAAAAAACAACAAAGAAAGTTATCTTTTGCACACACAATCCATTATATTGTAGGTCTACATACACAGCATAAGGCCAGCAGCAGAACCAAACCAAGAATTCTACCTGGTTGGAGGAAGTGGAAACTGTCCAGTATTCACCATCAAGGAGGTTTGCCAAATGAACATAGTTAACATATTCAAGCCTTAAGCCCCAAGGTTTCTTTTTTTTTAAATTTTATGATCTACTTTAGAAGGAAATAACATTTTAATGACTGGCAACTATAGTTGCTGCTAGCACAAATATGCCCAAAAAGAAAAGAAAGAAACAAAAAAAAATATTTAATTAAAATTATTTTTTAGAGACTTTGTTTTCACCATGTTCTTGGGAGGAAGGGGCAGGAATTTGATGACATCATGTGACAGGTAGCACTTGGAAAACTTAATATTTAAAACGTAGTTGTC
This sequence comes from Lepturacanthus savala, assembly GCA_030544235.1. NCBI lineage: Eukaryota > Metazoa > Chordata > Actinopteri > Scombriformes > Trichiuridae > Lepturacanthus > Lepturacanthus savala. Next base: position 23,890,552 of record CM060464.1, on the reverse strand, counting down.
AGCTGTCGTCATTAAAAAAACATATGAGTACCATTTATTTGTTTTGAGTAGAAAAGTGGCCTTAATTGGGTTATAATCATCTTTGGTCACCAAACAGGACAGCAGTTAAATGTAGCCTAGTCAGCCTTGACTTTACACTCACAGGCACCAAATTGTCTATGACGAAGCAGGGCCTTTGTAGCTGTCTTGGCTTTCCAGCACCAAAATTGGACTTAGGCTGCATCCGAAGGAATGTACTGCCTACTAACCAGTAGCTACTACTCCTAACACCACAGTAGTCTTGTATGTAGGAAGTTAGCTAGTAGAAGGCACAAGTCAGACTGCCATCTTGCCCCTCCTTTGAATCTGGATGTTCAAAGAGTGTAGTACAGTACCGCCAGGAAAGGTTCTTCTACATTTATTGACCTCCCAGTGTGGTTCGCTTGCAAAATATGACCAAATGTACGATACAGTTTGTGAACGTTTGAATGCCTACTAAAGTATTCAGAGTTGATTCATCATTTTTTTATACCACGTAGGTGGGAAGTTGGTGCTTCCACACAGGAGGAAGACTTTATTTATTGTCAAAGTTCAAAAACACAACAGTGCATTTAGGAAAGAAATTCCAAATTGATTTTGAGTAGCCCTCCCATTGCTAGATTAATCCTTCCATTGCTTTGATACCTTTGATACTGATATGTATCACAGATGTGTGCAGAGATTCAGGAAGGGGTTGTGCCCATCTAGAATAGAGCGTAACAAGACCCACCCAACCTGAGCCACAACAAAAAACAAGCAACAACCATGATCCCACACTAGTGCACATCATCATCAACTGTGTTATTGGTGTATTGACAGACCGCTAGTGGCAAAAAATCCCATATTGTGCATTTAACTTTGTATGCACGAGACTGATTGAGGACATCAAGTTATTTAAAATGCAGACTGAGACACACATACACAAACGTGCATACACATAGAGACATAATGTTACATGACAGTTTAGGGATGCCAACAGGCTATAAAATATGTGTGCTGTTAATTGTTTGGTTAATGAAATGGTAAACAAACAACAAAGCAAGCAGTATAACTGCCAATTTACATTTCATTTGTTGCTAGGATTCAGCAGAAAATAAAGGGACTGAATTTCTACACCAAATTGAACTTGTTGATTAAGTCCATTTAGCACCATTGCTGTGTTCTTTGTCCTGGCTAAAATGTGATGTGCATTCATAGTAAACATCCAGCTCTTCTTGGAAAATTGCCATTGTCTCAAGTCTAGCCAGCTAAGTAATGAGTCTGTCACACACACACAACAAGACATTGGTCCACATATTCTCAGAAGCGATGGAACAATTTGCAACTATTTTGTAGTTTGCATTAATATCAGAAAGAAAAAAAGGTAGTAATGACAGTAAAGAAGCAGCTGTAATGTCCTCAACACTTGTTGATTTTGATTCTATACCAAACGTATTAGTCAATGACATTTTTGACTAATATGTCCTGCCTAATTATTGGTATGCCAGCCTGTTCTCATTCCAAGGGTGTCAGTATAGCAATGTATGTATGCACCATATATAGTATATAGCCAGTAAGAAGTGGCGACATGTTGGAAAAGAAAGGAAGGCCTAAGGAATGTTAAAACAAATTAAATGCTATTTAGAACAGCAATCTGTGGCTCCATATACTGTAATGCAATGGTTTTCCATTTTCCTTCATTTGAGGCTGGTTTTGTGGATTTCAAGTTAAATGCTTTAGAAATGTTGCTCCTGTGTTATAAGGCAGAAAGTTGGAAAAGCAAATGTTTTATATCAGAAATATGTGTTTCCTCCATCTAATTGCCATTAAAATAACACGGATGGTTCTATTATACACTCTTCACAAATTAAATTAATGATGTCCACTTGCATTGAATTCTGGATGTTTTATTCAAATTTCTAACATCTGTGATGTCAGGATGAAATTTGACTTGGTGGTGCTATTGTGCTGATGCATGCATGGTGCTCCGCTCCATCAGCTGAGTTACGGAGGAACGAGTGACCCACTGGCTGATCGTGAGCTGTCGGATCAGGTCTGAACATTCAGTGAACTACTTTCCTGTTAGTGGGTGAATGACTTTAAGGGGAAGCCATTCAGTGTACAGTTCGTTCTTGTACTGTCGGTGTATGTGTCGTTTTTTTAACCCCCGGAATGCACGGAGTAAATGAAATGAACAGGTTTTTACTGAACGATCGGAACTGAACTAGTTCTTCAAAGTGAACGACATTTCCCATCACTATTAGACAACACCTTGACAGGAAATAATGGAAGAAAGAGAGAGAGGCTGGGAATGATGCAACAGACATCCAAACTAGCAAAAAATGTGCAAATCTGTCTGCATTTTTTAATAATGTGGCTTTTGGTGGCCTCGCAAATAAAACAATTCTTCCATTTTCTGAGGTTCATCTGCTCATACCCAGCCGCCCATTCAATAAAGCATGGCAGGTCCACACACACACACACACACACACACGAAGACACTTACTGGCACACAAAGACGGTTTAAAATTGTTTTCATTGATGGACACTTTAAAAATGCATTGGCTCTTTGTTGTTTGCGCTAAAGGAAATACTTTTTTCTGTTCTGTTTTGTGCTGTTTCACCAGAGATAGAGGGAGATGGGATGAGGCAGAGAGAAAAAGCAGAGGAGGTTTACTACATAACATGTTATTAAGTGTCAGGGAAAAGACAAAAGCAGAGGCAACTGGGAGGACTGGCTTGATTTTTATTCAAATAGTTTACCCAAGTACCCAAGTTAAAGAATCACAATGAATATACCAAATATACCACAATTAAAACAAACATTTTCACCAACATGAGCAAATATCATTATTTGCTCATGTTGGTGAGAAAGAAAAAAAATCCCACCAGTGGCTGTCAGCAGATCTGTCCATGGGATCATTACAAATATTGGCTGATATATTGGGTTGGTGTCAATATCCCCAATATTGACACCAACCCAGTAGACAGTATTAGTGGGGCGTTAGTAACAAAGTCCTAATGAATAAAAATGTCTGGTAAAAATAGGAACTGAACTGTGGTTTCCTGTTACTTTTGTAACTTTTCCTACTTTTTGGCATCTAACTACCTAACCAACCATGTCCTTAACCACTGACTGTGACAAAATTTACTCTTTTTTTGTTGAAGAAAAAAGGCGAGACAAAGTCTACTTTAAAATGTCCCATCACTACTTTAAGTTGAGTGAGAGGAGTGTAAAACAGAAACTTACTGGAGAAAAGCTAGAGAAATAACTGGACATAGCTTTTACAAGTTAAACAATCAGGGTTGCAGGGGTCTGCTGGAGCCAATGCCAGCACATTACGGTGAGAGGCAGGGATACACCCCAAATGGTTGCCAGCCTATCATGGGGCACACACCATTTACACCTATGGGCAATTTAGATCTGCCAATTAACCTCAGCATGTTTTTAGACTTTAGGAGGAAGTTGGAGTACCCGGTGAAAACTCATGCAGATATAGGGAGAAGATGCAAACTCTACAGAGAAAGGTCCCAGACGCAGGACAAAGGAGGTCCTGAACCTGGGACCTTCTTGCTGGGAGGCAACAGCAGCAAGAAGGTGCGCCACTGTGCCGCCCTACAAGTTAAACAGATGTTCAATATACAATGATGCCATCTAATATTGAAAAATATATATAAGTAGCTTAAATTAGTGTCACCAACGTGAATAAACTAATTGATAGCATTATGCAAACGTTAATATCACTCCATTATGTAACTGCTGACTGCATTTTTAAATAAATTCTTTGTAAAAGTAAAATCTGCAGTCAGGTGTCATTTGTTTAGGCATTTGTTTGTTCCAGCACTGCTGCAAGGAGTGTGTGTGCGTGTGTGTGTGTGTGTGTGTGTGTGTGTGTGTGTGTGTGTGCACCTGTTCCTCTGCAATCTATACACAATCTGCAATAAATATTGAGAAAAAGACTAAAATATTTTAGTTTGCCTAGATTAATTTTGATTAACATTATTAACCCATTGTCATAGACTAAAGAAAGACTAATGACTAAAACTAGACAAAAAATCTTTGGACTTTCTTTGATGGAACCAGGACTTTTTGTTGAATAAAATGTGACTAAATAAAAAAGAATACAAGTTGACGAAATAGGAAGAAAACTAATATGGGCATTTGACACAAGACTAAGACAACAAGTTGAAAAATAGCCATTAAAATGAATACTGGTACTAAGTCACTTCCCTGGGTTAGAATTACTATGGATTTGAGATAACAGCCCATGTGTGGCAGTCTCTTCTAACCCATATCTATGGGGGTTGATAATCCTTGCAATAATATCCAAAAAAGGTGTTTCAGCCACCCCCGAAATTATTTGTGATGTAGAACATAATGATCAATAATATTCAGGGTAAAGGTGCGTTCGTGACTTAGGTCCCTTCTAGTTGTACTAACAAGACCTTTAAATCACATCTCACTGCATCAGCAGTTGGAGTTGTCATGGTGATGGGTTGCAAAGTATGGAAGTAGTCATGTGTCATAATAAACAGGTTCATAGGTCTAATAGAGACCAGAATATCTGGTTAGAAACTCCCAAAATGGCCAGTAATGGACCCGGAATCATGATGATGTTTTCACAGTTTATGTGACAATAGTTTCGCTGGTTGGAGAAGTAATAAATCATACCAAAGTGCCCTGATATAAGAAAGAAGAGAGGAAATAATAGACAATAATAGAGAGTTCTGAGATTGCTGCCAACAGCTTCACGCTGGGTCAGAGGGAGCTCTTTTAAACTCCTTCTATGTCGTCTCACCTTCTCTACAGCTGGATATATTTAAAAAGCACAGAAAATTGCAGCTACGTTCTAGTTGTAAATAAAACAGACTTCAGCAGAAAAAATGCTTCAGATCAAGCTGAGTGGCAGCATGATAGGTATTTTTCTGTCTTCTGGAAACCAAATCGCAAACAATTGCCTTTGCATTTCATCCCAGTTTAGACAAAGCATAAATATATTTTTTCCACCCGATATAACAGGTCCCACCATAAAGGCCCTAAAATAATAAGTCAGAAACAAAGCAGAGAAAAATGGGATAAATCGAATGAATAAACCATCATACTAAAGCCAGATTAGCTGGGTAGTGGCAGTGAATGTGAACTTGTGCCTCAGACTAGACTTAGAAATTTTGTCTATGCTTTAGACACAGTTTTCTATTGTTACAAATCATTGCTAATCACCTTCACAAGGATGTATTGTCTTCATCGCTGATTGACTGTCTATTTATCTATGAACAGGATTACTGATTACTGTACATAGAAAAACTACTGAGCCAATTTCCGTGAAACTTATGAGGCTGTGGATTTGACCAAGGACAAATCCATAAAATTTTTGGGAGGATCCTATTTATGAAATTTGCACAATTGTTTTTGTGTGTTAGTAGCTATTGGTGGCTTCAATAGTATCATAACATCCACCTGTTATTTAAGGTGTGTGGGCCTCCATGATAGAACTAAGCTGGGCGTAAAACAACATAAACTGGTGCCCAATTCACCCTTCATCTGCCAGGACACCTCCACTTTTTCCACTTGGTCCAATCAAATTCCTCCCAAAAATTTTCCCACCTGTATATCCAGTTCATACTGGAAATATATCACAATATATGATTTAATCCAAACCAAAACCGAGATAATAGGTTTACCTGGGACCCCTCATTATGTTCATTTGTCTACCAGTTAAGTTACTGATTTTTGTTTTAATTCATCATTTAGTAGTTTTGTCCACACAGTGGCACAGTGATTAGCGCTGTTGCCTAACACGAAGAAGGTCACAGGTTCAAGACCTTGGTTTGGGACCTTTCTGTGTGGAGTTTACATGTTCTCTGGCTTCCTCCCACTATCTAAAAACATGCCGAGGTTAATTGGAGCCCCACGATAGACTAGTGACCATCTGGGGTGTATCCCTGCCTCTCACCCTACCCTCTTTAAAATAGCCAGGGTGGCTATTTTGAAGAAACTAGTACTGTATATTTTTTTCTTAAAAAAAAGACAAAAAACAATTGTTCATTTCTCAAAATCATTGCTGATGTAATTTGACTAATAGATTGACTAAGCTTGCCTCTGGAGAACTAAGCCACAAAATAGTGTCTTGTAGTGGCTTGAGGAGGCAAAAAATTAGAAGAAAGCATACTTTGAAAATAAGCTTCCTTTGACTTTGCATTTCTAGATCCAGTTTATGCTACAGGAAGAAGAGAGATAAAACAAACCTGTATCTACCTGCACCTGTACAGCTGACTGGGCTCATGTTACTTGGCACATACACAGGCATATTATTGATCCAGTGTCATCCAAGTCTAAGCCAAAAAGAATCTATTTGATCATCTATATTTGAAATGACAGAATATCTCTATCCGTCTCCGTCTTGGTGTATTTCTGTCTTTGTCTTCATTTCCTCTCCATTCTCTGCAGAGATACTTCCACATGTCAGAGCTCAAGGTTTCCCGCAGTGCGCAGATATTTTGCCAACAGCTCTGCTTCGACTCAGCTTTTAGTTTTGGCACCACTCTTCTTCGCAAACAATACACTGATGGAAGCAAAGTGATAGATATAAACTGGGTGGGATAAACCAGTGAAACTCTTTAAGGAAAGACAGAAGCTGCAGGGTTAGACATTCCAGCATTTGGCCTATTATTTTAGAGTTACAATAAAAATAAATAAATTAATATATACAAATATTTATATATAAACTTATCATACTATCAATTCTTTGTTTTCAAAGCCATCAATAAATACTAAATACATAACTATCATAAACAATATAAATAAATAGATGTATATAAATAAAGAAAATGTCTAATAAAAGCAAAAAAAAATAAATATTGAAATTTATCAATACTTTTAAATAATACTTTCAATGTTTGTTTGAAAACACTTCCTCTTTTGGTCTGAAAATGAAATGAAATTACAACATTATCACAACATTGTAAGCACGATAATAAGTCAATCTTTATCAGTGTTATCTCATCTTTATCAGTGTTTGATAGGAGCTGTTATAAAAGTAGGCATTCAACAGCTTCAGCTCTTATCAAACACTGATAAAAATGTTACTACTAATGGTGTGATAATGGTGTGATTTCATTTAGTCATGTCATGGTTTCTTTAAATATTATTAACTACCTATGAACACAATTCAAACTATATATGTACAACATATAAACTATATATGAACTACATATGAATAGAGTTATGAACTGTATATGAATCCATATGAAGTGCCCCACTTCATATGTCACTAAAAGCAGCATGCCACAAGATCATGAGTGCTAAATCCCATATTTGACTACAGAGGAGGCCTATTTCCATTGTCCACTATCTTAACTGTATCTATACTCACAGGAAGCTGGTCAATAGAATCCTTACTTGTGGTGAGTATGGAAATATGGAGGCTGATATAGAGTATGTTGCATGGAACTAAGCATATTTGGCAACTATTCAATGTTCATCCTACTCTTTAGCCTAATAGATTAATAGCAATTTTATCCTGAAGCTGTTTGACATAACAACAATGAAATCAGGCAACTGAAGAGATTTGGATCAGTTGTTACACTGTCTTTGTGTTGTCCTTCCTAAAACATGTTATTACATTTTTCCCCATATCTGTACTAGTTACACACAATAATTTTTTGTGTGTGTGTGCAGATGCAGAGGAAGAAGAGCCAAATATTATATTAATCACCAACTATTTTGATAAGCAATTAATCAATTTGAGTCACGACAAGAAAATGTCAAAATTCTCTGGTTCAACTTTCTCAAATCAGACTTTTTTGACAAGTTGACAACTGTTACATAATCGATTTGAGTCATTTTCAAGAATTAAATGTCCATATTTTCTGGTTCGACATTTTACACCAAGTATTCAATTAATCATTTCTGCAATAGCACCATTGACTTGACAAGACAGACATGACTTTTTTTCCCCCCCTCACTTTCTAGTGTTATGGTAATAAAATGGTAAATGAGTCATAGTTAGGTTTGCAAATCCAAACTTGGTTCCAAATTAGACACAAATCCCAAGTTCCCATCCCATTATTATTTCTGCGAACAAAGGCTAAGTATGTCTGCAAGGACGTGGCAACCTGCCCACACATATTTATTCATCTGCCAGGACCTGTCTGCCTATATCACGCATTGATGTTTCAGTGTGAATTCCCATGTGTGTCAATGTGCTCACAGTTACCATGCTCATATCTAGAGGTTATTTCCCAGTAGCAGTGTGTGAAAGAGAGAATAGCGTTGGGGTGTTCTTCCTGCAAACCATCTCATTTCTTCCCTTAAATATTTTCTAGAGCACTGTTTTCCCTTTAAAATCCCTCGGTTCAAGAGTATAATTACATTTGCTTGCTTTGACAGTTTAAAATTACCTCTGGGTGAGGTGTTTATTGATATCCTTGACGTCCACCAATAAAATATAAATCAGAAAGTGTTCACTCAAGTGCAGCACTTTTTTAAAGGTAGCTGTATCATTGTAACAGTACTGCTTCCTCTGGCTGCTGTAGGGATTTAATGAACTGAAGAAGAAGCTTTTCATACAGTATAAAGCAGCTGTGGACAACAGATACTGTCAGAATAGCCCACATTCATTTATAGATCAATACAGACTGATTTACTGGATTTCGTGCTTCAACCACATTCAATGTTATTTGCCAACTTTGGTTGGAGAGCATTTAATTGAAATGCAGCTCTCCTCCCACCTTTGCACCATGCTGCTTTCTCTGCTTGTTGCAGCCCTAAACCTCTCTCTGTTGAGGAGATGTGGAAGTGAGTAGGCAAGTTGGATGCAAAGACTGAGATTGGAAAGACGCTAGTGTGGAGAAGGTTCAGTAACCTTATGTCATCCAAAGCTGGATGCCCCCAACACACACACACATTTAAAAATGCATTCCATCACCACTGAAAAGCAGGTTGAAGTAGATAAAACACAGTAGAGTAAGCATGATTGCTTTTATTTCATATTTGGCCATTTTAAAATATGCCTGGATGGGCTCTGGACATAAAGATGTAAAAACTAGAAGTTTAAGGTTAAGGTGGAACTGAATATGTAATATAATAAAATAACCCTGTCTGATCTGAGACTCAGTTTGGGGTCTATACGGAGAGTGTTAAAGGGAAAATTCACCACTTGTAATACAATTTTATTTATTTATTTTAATTTGGTCACCAATGCAGAATAAATGTAGATTTTGTTTTTATTTGAAATCTGATATCTAGAGAAAACTGAGAAAATGGTTTGGTATATATATATATATATATATATATATATATATATATATATATATATATATATATATATATATATATACACAGCCCCATTTTCCACATTCCTGGCATGTATCTGAACCTTGAAAACCCTAATTAAACACATCCTTCCAGTATTGAACTTTTATAGCAATTTCCCTCCGGAATTTCAACATAATGGAAGTGTAAAGGGCAGATTTTTAGTAGCTAGGAACAGGAAGCTCTTGGCTTAGTCTTATTTGTCGTCAGTATGTGTGTAGATAACAAGCTAACTGAATACTGAAACAGGAGCTAGATTTTTTCTGGAACTATTTTGAAGACCACAGTACAGCTAAGTCACTGCCACTCTATCACGAATGAGAGCACAACTATTCATTTTCAAGCCATTTAATCAAATACAAATGACTGAAATGGGAAACATTACATGATACAACATACTGAGATGGACACTATTATACACCAGTCTTTTTCACAAAGTTAAATAAGTTGTTCAAGTAGGATTCAAATCTGCCCTGTGCACTTCCATTATATTGAAAATCCTGTCCGAGAGGAATCGCCGCAAAGCTGAATACTGGAAGGATTGGTGAAATTCTGGTGTCAATGCTGCAGATAAACACCAGGAATGTGGAAAATGGGGCAAGATGTCCAAAATACCCAATTATCAATTTAAGGGGACTATTACAGAACCGGAATGCATTATGAATGTCTCGTCCACTAATCTAATCTGTCAATGGTGTGTTTGCATTATGTAGCTGGTTCTAACTTCTTTAGAGACAAATTGAGTGAGCAGCATTGCTTCCTTTTACTGGGGCCTATTTACAAAACACTGTTCTCATCAGCCTGGATATAATGTACCAGTGTGGAAGGATAAAGACACTAGTCGATGGACAGTCAAAAAAATCTTTTGTCTTCAATTCCACTTGTGATTTTGAAACAATCACGATATTGTGACAGGCTAACACTGTTTCTTTTATCTGTTCTGGACAAGAAGGAGACATGACAGGACTGCAGTACGGCAGTGTGCTTTACAGGGAACAGTCGCCATAGCTCCATTGTGTAGTGAAAGTTGTCAAAATCTGATATAATATTCTGACAGAAAAGAAAAGTCCGGTTTCCCACGGCACCAGGAAGGTTTCTATTTTATCTCTCTGCAGCAGTCGATGCTGTAGCAACAGCAGTTGGTGGCTGTTTTGGCTTGAACGTTGCTACTGTGGTCACTTTTGTCTCAACAAAATATTCAGTCTCATGACTCCAAAAGTCTAATGTAAAGGCTGTACACTGTAACGAATTGACTGTAGAATTTACAGTAACTACCTGGCAAAAAAGTTGCCAATAAAATCTTGTAAAATGTACTGTTAATTACTGTAAAAATAATTACAGTCATACACTGTAATTATTTTACAGTAACTACCTGGCAAAAAAGTTGCCAATAAAATCTTGTAAAATTGAATTACAGCAATATACAGCATTTCATTTTACAGTAACTTCCTGGCAAAAAGGTTTCCAATAAATTCCTGTAAAACTGAATTACAATCCATTACTGGGACAAAGAATTACAGTAAACATTTTACAGGTTTTTTTGTATATAAATTACAGTAATTTTGTGTCACCCACCACAAAAACAACTATTAAATGTGATTTCATTTACAAGGTTATCTAGTATTCAATTAAAATTACAGAAGTTACACTGTTGTAGACAGTTAGGTCTTGTTTGTACATAAGCATCTTTGCATGCATTGCAAAGTATGAAATATTTTGAATGTAATGAGGTTTGCTGTTAAACCAAAAATCATCAACACTTCATTAGACTTATTTCATCCATTAAATAAAACCAAAGTCAGAGCTGCAACAAAACAACATTTATTTAAACTGTAGTTTTACAACACACATAAAACTTGTTTTCACCTGAACAACTAAAATCCGAGACTGAGACTGAGAACACCTCTGCACATATACATACAAACGTTACCAGCACATTCCTCAACATACACTGGTCAGCGCCAACATTAAAAGCAGCTGCCTGATAAGTGGTTTTAACGTGTTAATGTAGCAACAAGCTGTGATATTGTGTTATGACAGCTCTATCATAGCCAGCATGAAGCTTTTCAGGAGTTTGTGCAACAGTAGCTCATCTGTGGGATCAGATTACCTTAGCTCCACAAATACCAGTAAGACTTAGGTGTCCATGATCCTGTCACCCATTAACCAGTAGTCCTTCCATGGACCACTGCAGACCAGCAAACCCTCACAAGATCTGCTGTTGTGGAGATGCTTTGACCCAATTGTCACGCTATCACAAATTGGCCCTTTTCTAAGTGGCTCAGATTTTTTACGTTTCGCCATTAGTCCTGTTTCCAACACATCAACTTTCAAGAACTGACTGTTCACTTACTTTAAAAATGGGCAAGCGAGATCTGAGTAACTTTGACAAGGACCAAATTGTGAAGTCTGGTTGCCTGGTTCTGATCATCTCCACAATGGCAGGTATTATGGGGTGTTCCCTGTATGCAATGGCCAGTACCTTCTCCTCCACCAAAGGGATCCAAGGAAGCAACTAGTTAACAGGTGACACCCAAGGCTCATTGATATGCATGGGAACAAAGGCTAGTCTTATCCTACCGAAGATCTACCGTCACACAAATAGCTGAAAAAGTGAATGCTTTTCACTTTTAAAAGACTGAAATGTACTTTCAAACTCTTAAAAACATGAGGTAGATATCTTATACAGAATAACCAGAATACAATGCAACAAGAGGGTCCTGGCAGGACCAGCCTATCCAGCACCTAGTTAGGCGGTGGTGGCCTATTTCTATGAACTGGCCAGGTATGAACACTTTTCAGCTACAGCCATAAACGACAACTGATTATGGTTTAAATCAAAAAAACAAAAACAAACTTAAGTGCAGTTACAGTAATAAAGTGCAACACACTCTAAATATCATACCGAGATACATATCAACTCATTAACAGGAAAGATTATGTTAACTTGAGTATCTCAACAAAACAGTCACACCTGTCACTGTAGGGAATTCAATGGAATATTATGACCTACTTCCATTCATATGGAGGGGAGTCCTCATCATTTGCAATATGACTTAAGCATAAAGCCATTCAAAGTCCATTAATCTCCTGAGGAGTGAAGATACGTGCGGGTTGACTGCATTATTCTTCTTCTCACGGACCTTCCCACTTTTCTGGATGACTTGCCTTGCCGTCTTGGTGCCTCTGGTTGGATTGATTCCCATGAAACATCTGAAATCACATGAAAAGAAACTTCATGAAAACCCTGCACTGACTGCTGGTGTACAAGAGAGAGCAGAATCCAGGTTATGCAAGACAAGCTAATCATTTGCCCTTCCAATATGAAAAACTGCAAAACATTTATATTAAAAAAAAAGAATTTATGCTGTTGAATATTTTCCAGGCAAGTTGAACCAGGAAGTGGATCTGCAATGCATTGGCTGATACAGTGAAATTGTATGTTCATAACAGTAAAAGGAATAGTTTGGATTTCTTGTCACATATTATTTGTAGTAGTTATGTATAGGTTATTGACTATTTACAGTTGCATCACCATAACCACAATGGTTTATGTAAAACATGGCTTAGTCTCATTAATACCATAATGAATACTCTCGTCCCATGTGGGTAACCCTAACCCTGTTCACATGGATGGATTTCCAAAAAAGCTAGCAGGGAAAAAAGTTAGTAAAATAAAGAAAGCCAACAAGAAAGAAAGAAGGAAGGCTAGCAACAAAAATAGATAGCCAGAAAGACAGAAAGCCAAAGAAAAGACGTTATAAGAAATAGAGGAATAAAATTGAAAAAAGCTAGACAAATGATTTCACCTGGAAGTTGTCCTTGCTGATGTGTGTTGCGATCACTGTGTCTTCAGCGGTGGATGTGGTTTCCTTCTGTACCTGTGGCCAAATGATGCTGCAAAACAGACGAGGTGTTAGTGGCCTCATATTCACTCACATATAAGGTTGAGGAAATTTAAACTGTGGAGCCAACCTGGTGATGCCTGTCTAGTACAGTGGTGGACAGTAACTAAGTGGGAGGTATTGTCGGCCGATGGACACTAAACAACCCAACAAAATATTCAGCTCTGTCCACATACACTGTTTCAGTGATCAGCAGGAGGCACCACAAACACACAGCTGTCTCTTTTCTCACTGTAAACTGTAGTAACTGTAAACAATTGTATTTACTGTATTAACACCAGAAACTACTTAAGCTGTAATGGCCAGAAGTAACTCACTTAGAAAGGTGACAAAAGTTACAGCAACAACTAAAAATAAAAAAAAGATTAGTCTTAACACTCTTACCCGTTGTCTTTACTAGGGATGGGAATTGATACGATTTTTTAGATTCCGATTCCATTATCGATATTGCTTAACGATTTAATTCTTTATCGATTTGGGGAAATAGAACAAACATTTTGATTGGTATTGGAAGTTTGTTTAATAAGAAGTCACAACCTTAACTCTCTCTCGTCACGGTCATCTTCTATATGTAATGCAGACCGCATTCGTTTAATAGCATAATGTTAGCGTCGCATGCTTTGCAAAGAACATAGGCAGTGGTAGCCGCAGTGGTGATCACAGCGTGGCACAGCGTCAAAAACATGACACTCGTTTAAAAAGATCGCATGCTTTGTGCGCAAATGTTTCTGCATATTAGCCGTATTCCCCCCCGACGCGGTTATCTTCACTTTGCAAGGACTGCAAATCGCTTTGTTGTCATTTTTCCTCGTGAAGTGAAGCCACGTTTTTGAGCGGTTGATCCTAGTTGGTGCCATTGTTGTTGACGACTGCAACGCACGTGCGAAACCAGCGTGACGTAATCGCGTTGTCCTGTTGCTGAATCGAGCGTGCGTAACATGCGTAAAGTACGTAACGTAATTAGCGCTGGTTGGAATCCATAAGAGAATAGTTAGATTAACTGCCAAACGATTCCATGAAACTGAAACACATTCCCATCCCTAGTATTTACACACGTTAATCTCGCGCTGAAAAAAAAAAAATGACGCCCCGTCTAGTGAAGGATGGGCCAGAGCAATGAATGCGAGATGCCCTCTTTGCCATTTTAAATGGCTCAAAACTATTACGTTTAAATGAATCAATAACATCAGCGGCGAAAAGGAGTGTAAAAAAGGACCAGGGTCGCGTGTTTTTATTTTGTCACAAAAGGCTTATAACATCAAATGATGATTAAACAAATGAAATCTCCCGACCGACCGACCCCCCCCCCCCCCAAAAAAACAAAAAACTCCTTGAATCTATAGATTCACGTAGCTTATCCTGTTTGACTTCAAAACGGCGAATTTACAGTGAATGTCTTCGTACAAAGGCTAATTATTTCCCAAACCAGGTTTTGTTTGCCTTGAGACGCGAGACATTGGCTTATGGCTAACATGTTAGCTTAGGCGCTAGCCAGATGGGGAAATAACTTGTGTCGCTGTTTATTGTCCTGGTTTATTTCACGGTTTAATCACCCCTGCTGCTGCGTATCCTGCACCTTACAGGGCCCCTTCGCCGTCGACATTTACACCGACGCGACATACTAGCTTTTCAAACATAACTAGTCCGTGCCGATAGCTCACAAACCAGCTGAGGGAGGCGGCTGGAGCTATCGGCACGGCTGTCGGCACATAGACGCGGGAGGTCGGAACTACCACAGACACGTTTTGAGCTGGCTTTTTAAAGACTCTCATATCACTTACAAGTTATATCACATTTTAATTTTGTAACTTAGGTGGTTAAACTCGAACTTACTTATCAGTGCAGGACACATCTTGGCCGTTGCTCCTGTCTCTGTGTCAAGATGGCGTCTTCTCTTTCAAATTCAACCCGCCAACATCTGGTCATTTACAGAATCTAACTGTAATATGCTTCTTTTACAGTCAGAGCATAACTTACCTGTAATTTTACAATACATTACTGTGGGGAAATGCTGTCAGTTGTTGTATTTATTTTGGACCCACAATGCAGTGCGGTATACAATAACATTTTGTAAAATGACAGAACAGTAAGTTATTGTAAAATTTTCCTGTAGAAATTACAGCAATTTGTTACAGTGTATGTTTGTTAAAAAGATTTCCTCCTCTACACTCTGTCAGATTTTTTATTTTTTTTTCCCTTGTTCCCAGAAGAACAATACATGTTGAAGCTGTGTCTCCACTCCCAAGACACAGAGAACATTCAGATAGAACATAGAACATTGGGATAAATGGAGTTAAGTTGGAAATCAGCAGCGGTCCTTATACATTCCAATTAGCTGGCAATTTAGGTCTAAAACAAAGTATTGCAAGACAGACATCTCAGCATCTGTTAAAAAAAAAAAAAAAACTCTGACTATACATTATGTATTGCACCCCTAATTGCCAGCCATGGTATTTACTGAATCCATTATGCAGCACAGTGTTTGCATTCAGCCGTCAGTCTGGTCTAATGAGAGACGGGCTTCAGCAGAGGAAAACCTGCTCTCACAAGCCATGTGTGTAGGAATTCTTTTCTATTTTTTTTTTTAGCTACGATGGCCGTCTAGGCTGCAGACCCGGTCTCCCCCATGCCTTGACCCAACCTCGTCTCTGTGTCCATCCCTCATCGCTCTTTCTCTTCATCCTCCTTCCTCTCATTAGGCAGAGGAGAGGCGGCTGGAGTTGCCGGGGTTGAGAGTAGGCAGCAGTGCTCAAGGAGGAAAAAAAAAAAGAAAAATAAAGATGAGAAATCGGTTAAGATTGCACTGTCCTTTCTCCAATACTGTGATTAAAAGGACGGAGCATTGCTCATCACGTCTCCCGTTGACGGCGAGCTCTTTCACCTTCCCATTACTTCGTCAGCTTGTGTCAGAGAAAGGGAACAGAAATAGAGACATCTTTGCCAAGCCGCCAAGCAAATATTGACTTCTATCCACACTGCCAAGCAAGCCGGCTTAATTAGATTTGAGAAGATTCAATTAAATGCTTTCTGTTAATGTGTCTCTCCGCAATTGTGCTAAAAAAGTTACCTGACGCAAATTGTATGTTCCTGAGGTTATGACGGCTCCGGCGTCTTGATGGGTGGAAAAAGCATATATTAAAAGACAAAATGGCTTGATTTCATTCCTTTGTAGATTGAAATATATTTCCTCTCATTACACTCCGCTTCTCATTTCTTGCTGAAAAGTGGTTGTGTCATCTGTGTTTTTCATGGTCAGCATGCATTCTTCCCTTTCTGAGGCCCTAAAAAGTGTTTCAAACTCAATAAGCGGTTCAATACATCAACGTGCCGGGAGGAAATGTTCCCTTACAAATTTTATGGAAATTTAATTTTGTCTGCATGGCTTCTGGAGAAAATTAGATGTGCATATGCTTAAAAGTCAAGCCGCCATGATTGGGTCAGTGCCAGGCACAACTCAGCATGTATCACCAAGCTGTATGTAGATTTTAATCTTACAAGGACAGATACAGCCGTGATGACAGATTACAGGCAACTAGAGGAAAAAAGTAGACGCGGTGACCAGAGGAACGGAAAAACTGCCTGTGCAGCAGAACCACATCATCTTTCATTTCAAAACACAGACACAGGAGCGTTCTGTGCCATCGGGGCTGCTTCCAGACTGTGAAATTAGCAGAAGACTCAAAGGTGAATGTCACCAGTCTCTTCGTCAAAACACTCACTCTATAAGAAGCAGCTTTTTAGTACACAAACATAGTCCATGTCAGGTGGCCAAAACAAGCAACCAAGTCCACGGTTCAGTTGTCACAGTGGCACAAATTGTAAAAATTTATTTTAGTGGGCATTCACAACTGCTGCGTTTTAGTAGTCATCAAAAAGAAGCGCACTCAGAGAGTGGATAATTTTGCCTGGGCCAATAGTCAATTTTCTTTGCGTGCATATGTGCACCACAACCAGTGTTTGTGTCTACATTTCCAAAACCATTAGGATGGTGCCTGGCTGAATCACTGTGGTGAAGTTCTGTCAATTACTCATTCAACTATTGAGGTCTAAGTCAGGGGTAGGCAACCCTGGTCCTAGAGAGCCACTGTGGGTGCAGGAAAGGACTCTAATGATTGATTAGTAATAGTACAAAGCAATGATTAGAGTCCTTGATTAGAACCTAGTGGTTCTCTAGGACCAAGGTTGCCTACCCCTGGTCTAAAGTAAGGGTTGTGAACCACAGTGTTGTGAACCACAGTGTCAGAGTGTGTTAGAAGAGACTATATTATAAAAAATATATATATCGTTCTCAATGCTCGTGTGTAAATATTAATGGCACTGTTTCCTGCTAACATACAATCTGTGAAATAAGACCACCAGCTCATTCTGTTGTGGTCTGGCCTCCTCTGTAGAGCTGCTGAAAACCTGGCTGATCACAATCTGCTTAGAAAGGATCCCTGGATCCTTGTTGCTAGATGTTCAAAACACCAGAACTGTACCTTTAAATTCTAAAATCATAAATTGTAGAAAATGATTGTTAATGCAGGTCTTTCGAACAAACTCTGACCACTAAAAGTATGTTTAACAAACTCTTAGTTGCACTTGGTATGTTCATTCTAATAGTACTGTATTATTGATGTTTAATTTATTTTAACATATGCTTTTATTCATAGCTATTATTTTGGATATCTATTTTCATCATGCATGCACAATCACCCACAGCATCAGGATGCATTTGTCAACTGTTTTATTACTGCATGACTGCTTTGTGTGAAACCCCTAGAGTTCTGTTGTGAATAATATATATATATATATATATATATATATATATATATATATATATATATATATATATATATATATATATATATATATATATATATATATATATATATATATATATATATATACATATATATATATAAATAAAAAAAATATATTAAAACTAGTTAACACTATTATCACTTTAAAGATGACTGACAGACAGTAGTGACACACCACTTAACTAACAAACCCAACAGTGCTAATTAACCTGCTAAGCTGCCAGCAGAGTGTAATAGCAATGACTGAGTGTTGTGTAAAAGCTGCCCAGGGACTGGAGTGACTCATGAACATATTTGTATGTTCATTAGTCTTGACTCTCTGTATTTTAGCATTTGTGGCTTCATAAAAGTGTATGTGTGTTTGTGTGTGTGTGTGTGTGTGTGCGTTTGACACTGAAGAACTGTGACTGATGAGGTGATTATGCAGCATGTGATCAGTAGGTAGCATCACTGTCAACAGATGGCACGAGGACACACACGCACGCACACGCACACAAATAAATGCGAGTATCATTGTCTATCTCCAGCTCTCATTTTCTTCCATATTCATCATATTCAAGGATCATTTCTACAGTGTTTTTTGTTTTTTTGTTTTTTTTTCACAATAGCCTCAGGCTTCTTTGGCTGCAAGATGAAACAAAATATGAAATAGATTTCAAAAGGTGCAATCGTTCATTGATCTAAACACAGATGGTCGCAGGTAATGTTTGCTGTTTAATTTCTGCTTTTCCGAACCTTTGTTCTGTACTGTGGAGAAAAAAACAAAAAAAAAGAAAAGCATCTTAATATTCACTCAATCTTTAACTACCAATCACTGGTTGGGGAACGAGCAATCTTACAGAGACAGGTAAACAAAGTGTGCTGTGCCGTGGTGTAGGGAAAATGTAGACTGAGAATATAGAACAAGTATAAAATACCAACATTAAAAAAAATAATAATAATAATGCAAAACTGGACTGCTACCTTTGGTATGTTTCTGACTGGAAATAAGCATCTAAAATCATTGAACTACAAGGTTGATCTAGATATATAATATAAGGCCTTAGATATAAGGCCATATGTCAGTCAGTCATTTTCTATACCTGCTTATTCCTTATTAGGGTTGCAGGAGTCTGCTGGAGCCAATCCCAGCGCGTTACGGAGAGAGGCAGGGATACACCCAGATGGTCTCCAGCCAATCATGCAGCACACACATGGGCAATTTAGAGTCGCCAATTAACCTCAGCATGCTTTTGAACTGTGCCTGGTGAAAACCCACACAGAAAGGTCCCAGACCCAGGACCCAAGGAGGTCTTGAACCTGCGACCTTCTTGCTGTGAGGCAACAGCTCTAACCCCTGCTCCACCATGTCGCCCCAGGTCATTTGTCATTATTAGAAAAGATAAATAGGAAAAAATCCATAATTTTGGGTGAAAATGGCAAAAAATGAATAAACAAATAAAAGCCTTCAAAGAAGAAAAAAATCCTTAATTATGGCATTGTAAATATTTTTGATCATGAATGCAAAATATAATTAGACTTATTAGTATTTGATGTAGTTAAATGGTGAAAGCTAAATTAGTGAATAGACAATTTTAAATTCAGGTCAAAGAGATCAGGATACTGAAAAAAAATTACATGGTGTTTCCATAATGGGATTTGTTGACAGGGTAAGCACATAAATTAATTATATATATATATATATATATATATATATATATATATATATATATATATATATATATATATATATATATATATATATATATATATATATCAGCAGTTGGGAAGCAGAAACACCTGTTGTTGCAGCTCTGCACTGAGTGAATATTATTGTCCTTCTATGCTGCTAATTCTAATCTGCTTCAGACTCAAACAGGTCATTTGCACCTGCTTAACTCAGATGCTTAAAATAAGAAACTGTATTTTGATGTTCAACTGAGCCTGAACTCAGCCTGAGTGGTAGCATGATCATGTGTGACCTATGAAATAAAAGGCCTGATTGTGTTGGTCTTCTATTTCATCAGACTTAAAAAAAAAAAAAAAATACTTTTGTAACCATCCAGTTTTCTCTAGAAGCCCTGAATTGCCAAACATAACCTGCCCCCTCAGGGAACAATCTGTGTCAGTATTTGAAATAACAGTTTATAGGCCATAATCAAATTTTGCATGGAGGGGATGAACATTTTGTAAGTGACTATCTAAGAACAAATGTATAAAAGACAACAGGTGCAAACATAGCAGAGACTAAATGGATTAGAAAACATTGTTAGAATGAAAGTCAAAGAGTTAATAATGGCCACAAGGTCAGGTGCAGGATATACTGCAAGAAACAATAGATGATGAGAGGTTCATTCTTGTTGAAGTTCAAATTCACCCAATTTTATATGTATCTGCACATAAATTCAAGGAAAGGGATCAAGAAAAAATGAAGACATCACCAGCAAGTCAGGTCAAACCATGGTAAGGACAGGTAAAAAAGTAACCTTTTGTGTAGATCTATTTATACACCTGTGTTTGCATGTGATCTTGCAATTGGATTATGGTTGATTTGTGTCAAAAATGGGGGTTTGTGTAAAAGAAAAATCAACATTTTAATGAGCTATAGCAAAAAATATATATATATATATATATATATTTAATGTAATAAAAAGAAGGCTATAGAGGTGAAAGTTAAGGTTAAGTTAAGGAATAACAATGCACCAAAAAAAAATAATAATAATAAAGTGTTAAACTAGCATGTCTAAACAAAGAGAAGTTGTGTAACAGGATGTTGAATATAAGGACAAATAAAATGTTTATTTACACATCTTTATTGTGTCGAAAATCCCACTTTGAAAAAACTTTATTAAAAACACTACAGACCACCATCACGTTTTTTATGTTGCGCACCCCCGAGTGGCCGCTCGCACACCACTGGGAGTGCGCGAGCAGCCACTCAGGGTAATGGTTATTAAAGCTTAGGTAGGCCTATGTTAAATTTAATGGATTAAAGGTGGAATACAAATGTAATTGTTACTTCATATGCAATAAATTCATTTTTCATTTAAATGGTTCATTTATTTATTTTTAATTTTGTCACAGAGTAGCCTATTGGCACGGTGCTTGGACAAGCCAGGGGTTCCCAAACTGGCTTAGATCACTGAAGCCAGGGGGGCCTTATCTATGGGCGGCCATGATAGAGAGAGAACAAATCCTGCAGCCACCACTGGACTCCCTTACTAATCAATAGCAACATATGTTTAATAAAGGTGCTTTTCTGCATTAAATATTACTGAATAAAAATAAATTAATAAATAAAATTAAAAAAAAATCTTCTTTGATTTTCACCTTTTTGGTGTTACAACAGAACAATAATTAAATTGCATTCAATCTTGGTAAAATCTTCATAGATATTTTTTCCTCCAAGAAGTTTGTGCACTAGTGTGGAAATACACTCTCTTCTATATTCATTGAGGCAAAAGTGCTAGTATTTTGTCACTTAGTTTGAAGGATTTTTGTGTTCATGCAACTTGTACATTAATGCAAAAATGAGTGAAAAAGTGAACCAAAAAAAAAAAAAAATCTCATGAGTCTGAGCATAATTTCGGTGTAGAAAGTGGCAGGTGGAGCAGACAGAAAACAGAGAATGAGACAGAGGGAAGGGATGGTGGGCAGCGGGCGGTGGTCTGAATGTACTGAACTTGTTGTTTTGACAGTTGACATTCAGTGCTCCACTTGTGTGCGGCGCCTCTGATAAACAGTCATGCCAATAAAGCAGCCGAGTTGAAATGGGAGAATGACGAGACGCCGCAGAGCGGTTGGGTGTGCTGCATCTCCTGCATTCTGACCGCAGGCCCTGCTCTTCTTTCACGTTTAATGTCGATGCAATCCATCAGAGCCTCCATCTGTTCACTGTCACCCTGCCATCCATCCATTCGTCAGGACCCCAGCCTCTCTCTCTCTCTTTCTCTCTCACTCTCACTCTCTCTCTCTCTCTTTCATGCATGCATGCACACACACACACACACACACACACACATACACTTCCCAAGTAGATCGCCACTGGTGCTACAGAGCACTGTCGCCACTTTATCTGGACTCTGACATTCTGCAAGAACATGATGGTTCCTCTATGGATCTTGGTTCTAGTGGATTGGTTAAAATCAGTGTTATCAGTATCACGATAGTATTGTAATATAATATATAGTTATATGACTTTTTTCAGTAGCAGGCGTAAGTTTGAAATTCAGTCCAGGTAATGCTCCTGAGAATCTAAAGTCATTCCAAAGGAGTTGTGGTTCAAAGCTTGGCAAGAAACATAAGCAGTCTTACCTTTTTATACTTTTTCCTCAGAGGTTGTTTCCACCACAGGAACTTTCCCAGGTGAACTTTGAGAAACTAAGGAACTAAATCTGCATTAGGACCGGTGGTCCAGGCAACACTTAAAGTGTAAGTGAAGGATTGTGAGTGGCAATGTCTGTCAAGAGACTAGTGCCTTAGGAGTACAAACATTTTGGATTTTTTTTTTTTTTTAAATCAGTCCAGTAACGGCATCAAAAATAGCATAAATGTTCCAGACATTTGACATTGACATTCAATGTCAATGTCACAAAGTGAATATAAATTTCAGAGAAGATCCCAGGCAGATATTCAGTGGGCTGATGTCTAAGTTTTTGGTCTTATGTTTAATAGTTCATTGGAGAAAATTCTTAAAATAGGGGTTAACATTCATAAACTTTCACTTGCACTATAATAAAAGGTGCAGGGATGTTAGATACATACATGAGCTCTAGAGAGAACACAAGCAACTGAAAAAGAGAAAAAATGTCACTAAGTTTCATCAATCAATGAATGGTGTAACCACAGTCAAATGTAATCCTATCAGCTCCTTCAACAACACTCCCTGCTACACATGCTATACGTGTGTGTGTGTGTGTGTGTGTGTGTGTGTGTGTGTGTGTGTGTGTGTGTGTGTGTGTGTGTGTGTGTGTGTGTGTGTGTGTGTGCTGGTGTAGTGGGGAGCTGAGAAGATGACAGTGGTAAGGCTGCACTCTGACAGTAAATGACATCAATTCCCATTCCACCACCATCAGCTCCAGTCTGCTGCTGAAAAGTGCTTGTAGTTTGCATTTGTTGTGATTATTAGCAGTGGTGTTCATCATTTAGCAGCTGTAGAATATATGTAGGGGGAAACTGCTGATTTTGCTTCTGCTTAGTTGATCCCTTTATGGGCCCAGTACGTTTTTATACACATTTTATAAATAGTTTCTTTGTCTCTGGTGACATAAAACCCCCCTTTTTTAAGAAACTACCCGTGATTCTTCATACCTACAAGATTACTGCCACAAAAAGCACTACTGCACTTGAAATAGACACTATTCAAGGACAGGAGATACAAATATACACTCAATAATATTCCAATGTGACACTTGTTGTTACTATTATATTGCATGAGTCAAAAATCTAAGATTTTTTTCTATGCAGAATAAAGACCTAAGCTTCATTTATACTAAATACTATACTTTTGACAACATGGTGAACAGGGGTTAGCGCTGTTGCCTCACAGCAAGAAGGTCTCAGGTTCAAGACCTCCTTGGTCCTGGGTCTGGGACCTTTCTATGTGGAGTTTGCATGTTCTCCCCGTGTCTGCGTGGGTTTTCACCGGGTACTCCGGCTTCCTCCCACAATCCAAAAACATGTTGAGGTTAATTGGCGACTCTAAATTGCCTGTGTGTGTGAGTGAATGGTGTGTGTGACCCAAGATACACAGGCGACCATCTGGGGTGTATCTCTGCCTCTTGCCGTAACGCACTGGGATAGGCTCCAGCAGACCCCTGTGACCCTAATGAGGAATAAGCAGGTATAGAAAATGACTGACTGACTATACTTCTGAGCATTTATTCTTGTGTGCTAATCTGCGTGAAAAGTACTTTAGAAGAGATTTGGGTAAACAACCATTGATTGAGGTAGAGAGAAGTTGAACTGTGCTTGTCGCTGTTGCTTGAAGCTGCTGAGAAGATGAAATAATCACAGCTGTGATTGGTCATTGCTTGATTAACAACATAAATGTCATGGTCTGCATTGCCCCGAACTGTAGTTACATTTCTGGCAAAAGCTACAGTGTAGGGTCGATTCAATGCAATTAGCCTTTCTTTCTCTCAAGTTTTGTCCACAAATTTGTTCAAATATGTGTTAATGAAGACTTGACAGGTGTGGACTCACACTCTTATCACAGTATCTCTATGTATTCAAATTAGTAAATCAGTAAAATGCACCATGTTTGTTGTCTGTAGTTTATGCTGCTCATACCAGCCAATTACCCCACCACACTGTGGGCACACTGTTCACAATGCTGACCTCAGCGGATCCCTCACCCAAATGGTACCCTACATGCTGCCATCTTTTTGGTTCAAAGTACCAGACACCATCAAGGGTGAACACTGGTCCATGTTTTTGATGACGATCTGTGACCCTGAGATGTTTTCTGCAGAAATTCTTGGGCTATGCAAACCAACTGTTGCATCAGCTGTCTGGGTGGTTGGTACCAGACAATTGTGTAGGTGAAGATGCTGGAAATTGAGGTACTAGCCTTGTGTGGTTATGAGGCCTGTTGGATGTACTGCCAAATTCTCGGAAACAACGTTGGAAATGGTTTATGGTAGCGAAATAACCATTCAATTCACTGGCAACAGCTCTGGTGGAAATTCCTGCAGTCAGCGTGCCAATTGCACGCTCCCTCATGCATGCTGGCATTGTGCTGGTAATAAAACCACACATTTTAGAGGGGCCTTTTATTGTGACCAGCCCAGGGTACACCCGTGGAATATTCATGTTGTTTAATCAGCATCTTGATCTGCCACACCAGTCAGGTGGATGGATTATCTTGGCAGAGGAGAAGTGCACACTAACACAGATTTAAACAAATTTGTGACAAAATCTGAGAGAAATAACCCTTTTTATATGCATAAAACAAGTCTTAGATCTTTTTATTTCAGGTCGTGAAAAATGAGGGCAATAACAGAAATGCTGCGTTTGCATTTTTGTCCAGCGTATCTGTGGGGCAGTAGGCGAGGGGGGGTGTGAGCCCCCTTTTAACTTGTCACCCCCCCCCCCCCCAATCCACTAGCATAGATAAAGTAGAGTGCAGGGACAGGGGTTGTTTAGTTAGACATGTCAGATCCTTTATCTGACCAAGGTTTGTGCAGGTTAGAATCTATGACCCTGACCATGGCACTGAAATATCAGCAGCGTAACTGCGATGTATTGACAAATCCATGGAGTTATCTGTGAAGTATCTTTGAAGTAACAGATGAATTTATTTGTGTCTTTTTCTCCCAGTCCCATACTTCTGGTGGTTCTATCTTGGATCTATTCTATCTTGTAAATGTTATATTATAAAGACTAAATTTTATACTAGATTGTAGCCTATACACTCTACACACTATAGGGTAATGTTACCTTCATGATAAAAGTGACAAATACCTTGGTAAATGTTCGGTCTCTGTAATATTGTAAATATGGTCTATGGTCACCTGTGTGAAAAGTGGAAAAGAGGTAACTTTAATTGTGTTTTGGCACTACATAAATAAAATTGACTTGACCTGACAAGTAGAACCATGTAGTTGCAGAAGAGCAAGAGGATCATAGAGACATATTACGCACGCCTGTGTGTGTGTGTGTGTGTGTGTGTGTGTGTGTGTGTGTGTGTGTGTGTGTGTGTGTGTGTGTGTGTGTGTGTGTGTGTGTGTGTGTGTTGGTTGATGGTGTAGGGACAAGGGTTACTCCCATTGGACCAACCGCCATGAACTGTACAAAACAGATTCCTCTCCAAGTCAAAAGGCCCCTAGGGCAAAAAAAAAGAGCCTGCCATCATATTCTCTTCCAGCCTGCATCACACTGCTTCCATACAAGAGATGGATTATAGTTAGTACAGCTGCTTAATGTCTTTGGCCACTTGAGTTAGGCTTTTTATTATTATTATTATTATTTGCTTCTACATAGACTAAAAATCCAAAAATTGAGAAAAAAGTCAAAGGCCAGAGGTATTCCTATGGTGTGTTCTCCAGATGGTACACCTGGTACATGTTGATGTTGGTAAATAATACCCAGGTGTAGTTGTGTTGAACAGTCAAGATTGTATTCATAATATTTGTATCAGTCCACAGCACCAAACTAACCCTACAGCATCAGACTAATCTTGATTTAAACAAACTGAGTTTTGCAGCACGCCTGCAGTTTTCTGGGAGTTTGTTCCAGATATGTGAAGCATAAAAACTGAACACTGCTTCTGCAGGATTTGTTTTAAATCCAGGGGCAGAAAACAAAAGCAGACCTGTCCCAGATGCCCTGGTTGGTCTGGCAGTTCATACCATATGAGCAGACCAGAAATAATTCATTCAGTGCTTTGTAAACCAATGGCAGTACATTAAAATCAATTCTTTGATAGATAAGAAGCTCTCAGAATTGGAGTGATGTGATCCACTTTTTTGGCCTATTGGGCTGTTTTAGTCTGTGTTTTATTCTGTTCACAGTGGTTGCAGGGATGCACCCAAACCCAAGGACCAGAGTCCTGATGGGATTGGATCCATGTTTTGACCTTGTGTCAATTGGGTCTGGTTTCATTCTATTGCCACTGTTCCCTGATCTGTTGTACATTATCCATCATACCCGAATAGATCAAAGAAGACCTGGCTGTGATCAGGAGGCTCTGCTGTGTTTGTATGTGTGTATTGCAAGTTGAAACATTGTTCAGAGAACAGAAATCAGACTTGACCTTTCTAAACTTGTTCATTTACAAGTTGTAAATGAATATTAACTTGTAATATTAATTACAATCCGCTGTGAAACTGGAAATTAGCTCTCGTGAATCTTCACATCTGCTATTGTAGTATATGATGTGTTTTACACATGTACCAATGACAGAAATATGAAAATAAACTGTATTTATATGTCACCTTAACGTTCCTATAATTAAAAAAAAAGATATTTACAAAATGACTTTCTATATGAGATCTTTAACTCATAAATTCAAACTTTGTCTGAGACAGATTTATCATCTGACAGTTTATTGTTTGTCAAATTGGATTAGCAAAATTCCAGCATATCACAGGTGCATAGTGGATATAAATGTACATAAACTACAACATATTGTTTGTTGTTTTACTGGACTCTTAATTTCTTAATTTTGAGGGGGGCATGTACTGTACTGTTTGTTTCTGTATCTGCAGTTAGCGGCCTCCCATTCCTTTTCATAATCCCACCCGTTCTGCCAGATCTTCACAGAGTTCCTGCATCACTGATTCCAGACAGCAGCACGACGCAGTGACGTGACGCCTCACTGACAATCCTCTGCAGCTCACTCAGTCAGCTGCTCTGATGGCGGCTTAAAAAGAGTTGCACATGGCTGCATACATTTTCAGTTTTGATGGATCTACTGAGCTCCTCTGGAGGCAGAGTGTAGTCATGCATTTATTAAGATCTACCAATTATAAAAGTGTGTGTGTTGTGTCTGGGGGCATCACTGGACTGAGAGCTTTACATGGGATTAGCCCCGGCTTGTTAACAGTGGAGGGTTGGGGACATATCAGGTCTCATTGCTTTAGAATAAAATAAATAAAGAACACAGAGTGTGGGTAAACAAAAAGGTATATGTTTATGTTCAGATCTTCAAGTTTTAAAGTCCGTCAGTTTATTACAGCTTGAGGCTATTTTGCCCACAGAGGTATATAATATATGGACTATGTGACAATGTCTGCTCAGCTGTGGCTGGCTGAGACTCGACCTTGTGACATCCCCCCAGGCAAACCACTTTGTCACACTTTCAACTGTAATGTCACCAGAGATATGAAGGCAGGTCACCAGCCGCCTGTGTTCTCTCACTTTCTGGAAGACTGTCTCTCTCTTTGGAGTCTTCTTCTGACTCTCAGTGGCTCATCAACAGAGCACAGCTCTGTTCTGCTGCTCCTCACAGCAGAAGATGCTACAGGCCAGAAGCTTTAGGCAGCTTCTCTGCTCTGAAGGCATCTCTCAGAACACTCTCAGCTACTCCTCCAGCATCTCAAGGACCTGCAACAGAGCACCTCCAAGCAAGCAACTCAGGCCTGTTTCATACAACCTACAACAACGAGCAACAAGGAGTTGGAAACAACCTCCTTCAACCACTCAAGAAAGCATAACTAAAGAGTAACTCGTCCCCTTCCTTTCCACGGACTGGTAATATGACTTGGACAGAACTTAACATTAACAAACACAGCTGAGCAAGAAAGTTAAGTCCAATGGTAATGTCTCAATCCTGCATTCATTCTAACGTCTCTTTAATATGACATCTTAAAACACAGAAAGTGACATTTACAGCCTACAGACACACACACACACACACACACACACACACACAAACATCTTCATGGTCAGTTGGCCATTTCGCTTTTGCCTTCCACAGTCAAGGAGCTACACATGGCCTGAAAACAAAGAACAGCTACCACAGCCATCTTTGTAGTACTTTTATACCTGTTTTTTTATGAATAAATGTTTTGAGTAATACATGCTACCTCTCTAATGTTGTAAAATAGTGATGAATGTGCCAGTGTGCACATGCTTAGATATGAATAATAATTTTGCACTTTATTTCATAGTAAAATAAAAAAAAATATATTATCATCTGTCTGTCCACTCATGTGGCTGTTGTCATGATGTCACTG
This sequence comes from Lepturacanthus savala, assembly GCA_030544235.1. Lineage (NCBI taxonomy): Eukaryota > Metazoa > Chordata > Actinopteri > Scombriformes > Trichiuridae > Lepturacanthus > Lepturacanthus savala. Next base: position 23,861,877 of record CM060464.1, on the reverse strand, counting down.
TAACAGCATTGCAGCTATGCCTTCTTATTCTTCTATTTGATTTGCTCAGCCAGTAAAACAAATAAGAAGTTACTGTATAATCTAAGAGAGTGGTTGTCAGCCATTTCCTTTTATTGACCAGCTTTTATCTAATGATGTTGTACGGCTGTATTACTACTACTTCTTTTCCTTTCTGTGAATCTTTTGTTTCTATTCCTTGTTCATAATCATGTTTTGTAGTGTTGCAAAGCACTTTGTAGTCCTGTTTTATGACATCAGTAGTCAAAGACTCACAATTAAAGACTCATTAGGGCCACTGCTCCTCATCTAAATCAGATTTAGCGTCAGATTTAATGAGCCACGCAAGGACATGTTGGTTCTTGTTGGTGTAATGTGAAAATGTTTAACTTTCTTTTCTGTGTAAAGAGATAAACAGGATGTCAGGGATCATATAGTCATTCTATTGACTAATATTGACAACCATCACCCAGGTTGTCCAATTAAAATACAATTTCAACTTCAGCTGGCAGCAGAGAATAATGTATCTCTCTGAAAACATCAGGTCGGTGTCATTTATTATAAATTGACCATTGACTGTTCTCAGCCTTAAAAAAAACACAGTAAACAAAAATACATACATATATGATATTTAAATGAGTTATTTGATTTAGGAAAGTGCAGCAGCTAAAAGAAAAGTCTTCAGTCTTGATTTAAACAAATTGAGAGTTGTAGCAGACCTGCACTGGAAGTTTGTTCCAGGTATGTGGAGCATAAGAACTGAACTTTGCTTCTCCAGGCTTTGTTTTAGGTCTGGGGACAGAAAGTAGACCTGTCCCGGGTGACCTAAAAGGTCTGGCAGTTCATAATGTAGAAGCAGACCAGAAATAAATCATTCAGTGCCTTATAAACTAATGGGAGTTTTAAAAAGTCATGTCTTTGACAGACAGGAAGCTCTCAGAACTGGAGTGATCCACTTTTTTTGTTCTTTGTGATGACTCAAGCAACAGCAGCAGCTCTGAATCAGCTGCAGCTGTCTCATCAATGGATGAAGACCTGTAAAGACACCATTACAGTAATCAGGTCTACTGAAGATAAAAGTGTGGACAAGTGTTTTTTGATAATGCTAAATAATTTTGGTAGGGTAATGTAAAGCTTTATTGTTTCTGAAGGACAATTTGGGATGTGGAAAGTAGTCATTAAAAAACAACAAAGCACAACAGTACAAATACATCACACAGACACACTAACCTAGTATCACCTCCACCCTAATGGAAGCATCTGAAACTTGACATCTGGAAACAATTGCCTTAATTGACAGTCTTAGCTGTGATTCTCTCGAAATGCAGATACCAAAGGCTATTAAAAGTAACACATATGATCGTTCACTTGTTTTTTTTCCCCAAATTGTTCTTGATTTTAAGGCTAAGGCCTTAATGCCACAATGCCATCATTGTTCACAGCAGTTAAACTTGTCATCTAAGAGAGTGTCCAGATACTTGTACTGCTACACAGCAGCCACTGTTACCCCACCTTAATTACACAAGGTGCAGGAAAGCAGGACCTTTTCTAGAAATCGATGACCATCTCCTTCATCTTAGACACATTAATCTGGAGAAAAGACTGGTCACACCAATTAACAAATGAATCCAGTATGGAGCCATAAACATCCTCTGAACCTTGACAAAGGATTGCTTGATTACTCTGACATTCATTTTTGTGTTAAATACATAAAAGAGGACAATGAATCCTTAGGGGATCCAATGTAAGATGAATGGAAACTAGACAATGTCATGTTTTAGGGATAGTTTGTTATTTCGGACATCTAGCCTCATTTCTCATTTCCTGGCATGTATCTGAAGCATGGAGACCATAATTTTACTTATTGCTCTGGTATTGAGCTTTGTAGTTCAATATAATGGAGGTGCACAGGGCAGATTTTTAGTAGTTTTTCCCCAAACAGGCGGTAGCTTTTGACATAACAGGTAGCTTTTGGTTTAATCTTACTTGTTATCAATATGTTTACCTGCAATTTATAAAACTACTTGCTAAATGAATATTGAAACTCTGAATTCTTTTCCAGAACTATTTTGGAGACCACCGTACAGCTGTAGTAAATCTATGCCACTCTATCATGAACAGGAGCACATTTTGCTCATTTCCTAATCCTTCAAGCTATGTGCAAATGAATGAAATGGGATAGATTACATGGTACGGTTTACTGAGACTGGTACTATTGCACACCAAGCTTCCTACCAGTGTTCAGTTTTTTACAAAGTTAAATAGGTTTTCCAACTCAGAGTCAAATCTGCCCTGTGCACTTCCACTATATTGAAAATCCATATCGGAGGGAAACCGATACAAAGCTCAATACTGGAGGGATTGGTGAAATTCTGGTCTCTGTACTTCAAATACATGCCAGAAACGTGGTAAATGGCGCTCAATGTCCAAAATACAGAACTATCCCTTTTACCGGATCTGCTGAGACCTGTTTGTTAAAGAGTCAATGAGCCAGAACACACTGTGCTAAAACTAACATTGCATTTAACAAAAGTCTGAGCTAAAACATGTGTCTGAATACAATTAAAAGCAGAAGAGAAGCCAATAAAAAAGTAGAGTGAGTGCATGAGTTTTATTTCCCTACAGAGGCCTCAGTACAAGATTTAACTGTAGCATCCTCCAATCCCTTCACTTGCCCTATAGGCAAACTGTAAATGATCCAGCATGTTCTGTACAGATTTGACAATGTGTTCAAATGTCTTCATGATGAGGGATGTCAAGGCCACAGGGCACTAATCATTAAGAACTTTTGGAGATCTGACTTTTGCCACTGGCACCACTGTGGATTCCTACCACATACTGGAAAACTTTCTGTAGTTCTAGGGGGAATTGAAAAATATATGAGAAGATACTACTGAGTTGACTGGCACATTTCTTCAATATTTTCCTCCTAGGCCATCGAGGCTGGGGCTTCTCTCTCTCTCTCTTTAATATGACCCAGGCATTTACACATATACACCTCGTCATGTTTTATCTTGCAGCCAGGAGGCACATTTCTAAAGTTAGAAAGCTCATCGTTAAAATCAAGGGAATCAAATATGATATAAAATATGTTTAGCTCTTCAGCTAATTCAACCTTTAGATTTATGAGGGAAGGTTATTTGTTATCTCTATTCTGCATTCCCCACTATGGTCTTGATCCATTTCCAACCTGTCCTCTAACACCCAGAAACCAACTCACTCTCAACATTCCCCTTATCTTAATCTCTCTCTTGACCAATTTGTGTGCATCTTTTCTATCAATATTATCAGCATCATAACAGCTTATTTTGATTGATAGCGTGTGATTGACTTACTAACCCTTTAAGTATTTGGAAATATAACACACATTTTACAAATTTACACATAAAGAGATATAACCCTCTATGGCAGGGGAGTCAAACTCAATTTAGTATATCGGACACACACACAGTGTGGTTTGGACCAGTACAAATAAACTGATTACATAAGCAAAAAAAGGGTTTTAACAATATGATGTCTCAGTTATTACATATTCAGTCAGTCTATCCTTTTGCAATTCAAATGATTTACTCACTGAACAATGCTATGCCTTACCTACCCTGATGCCAGTTGGTTTAACATGTTCAGTATTTTTTGAGTTAGTAAAATTAAAGTAAGAAGTACAAAAGTAAAAAATAAATAAATAAATAAAATGTAATAATATTGTAATAACAGTACAATATTACACATATAATTTACAATGTGCATTACTATAGTGTGTACACCACTGTAAACTGCTAATAATATTACTACAACTAACATGCAAATGTATATCTGTTAAATTGATGGATGTGATTATGTGTCTATTATTCTATATGGTTGTAGAGACTGGGTCCATAAAAATTACAATATGCTTTCGCAGGCCTTTAACTAAATACAGCATGCTAAGAGCTTCTGTTCCATGAAAGTACACTGTTGTCAAATGTACAATTTTAACAGCTTTTCATTATTAAATGATCTAATACAGTTTATTAAATTACATAATATTGAACCTTTTTTTTTCCCCCGGTGAATAATTTCATATAAATATTTTTGTAGGTGATATTTGAGGAACACAATGTTAAGGTTTCTCCCTGTGAAGATGTCCGTACAAAAGACCTGCAATACAAAGTCCAGAAAGTCATGTGAGAAATTTAAACACTGATATTGGTTTTCTTATGTTCCCACTTATTTTCAGTGCATTGCATTACAACTGGTGATGTACTGTGTGTGCAGTAGACATAAAATTGGTTACCATATGGCAATGTCATAGCATAGAGGGTTAACTAGATATAGTGTTAGTAAAATTAACCAAGTCACAATCAGTGCACTAAAACCTTCAGTCCCGTTCTAATCTTCCATCTAGACCAGAAGGACTGTGTTAAAGTTTTCCTCTTTTCAGTGCTGATCGATAAGTGGGGACCAAATGAACAGCACTGTGGTCTGACAAACCCGGAGGGGCCACTGTACAGCATTTGTAAGCTTCTGTAATGGTGCCATAACACTGGTCCAGAACTCTTACCCTGTCTGGTTGGACAAGTGACATAATGGGAGAAGTGGGTCAGAGACTTGGAAATAGAACAATGATTAATAACCCCCATGATGAAATCGGCTGTGTCAGGACATATAGCCTGTAGACGCTGCACAGTTTTGAACAAGGTCATTGTTGCATTATACACATTTGCCTTAGGGTGTATATAAACTACTATAGCAAAAAAGTTATGTGAATTTGCACAGCACGAAAATGGCCGAAGTGATACAGACAGGAATTCAATATCAGGGGTGCACACATTTTCCCCTCATGACCACAGTCTTATGCCATTGCCCAATCCAGGCGTCCAGGGAGCTCAAAGCCTTCATTTTCCAAATCAGCATCAGAATCAGGGTCTTTGAGCCAATTTTCAGTGAGGGAAATAATACAGTATCGTTTATACTCAGCAATTACACAGTAACTATTTTGTTCCTTAACGACAGAATGTTGGTAATTGCTGGTGGGACCAGCACTCCAGGATCACCGCTACCATAGCGTTGCGGTGCTTGGAAAGGTTTAACACAGATTCCATAGGGTCCAACTTTCAGTTAGTAGTAAATTAGAACTAAATTACATATGCGACGCAGGTTTTTCAGACAAATTAGAGGCACATGCAAGATAAATCACCATTATTTTTTTCATGATTGGTATATGCAGAAAAAGGTAGGGGTGAAATGAAAGGAGCCTCTACCTCAATTTAGGCTTAAGGAAGAGTTATTTCCTAAATTGGACTTTTTGTGTTGAGATGTTTTATTAGTGGTTTAATTTCAAAACAGCGAGAACCAAAGTGGAATGTTACAAAAAATACTATCATTAATTGCTGTCACAATGAAGACAGGTCTAGATGTGCATCATGTTGCATCAGTGAAGCGATTGCATCTGTAAGGATTCTCTTTTTTTTCTTCATGCTCTCAAAATTTTTTATCCTGTTAACATACCCCAAAAGTCACCAAACATTGCATGCAAGCCAGACCTGGTAATAAAAAAAAAAAAAAATGGTTTGCATTAATGGGTGTGGCAAAATGGCCCAATGGACCAATACTCTTACCAACAGGAAGTGAGCCATCTTGAATCAAAAGACAGGTTTTTTGTGATTTTCATATATTTGAAAGAACTAGTTGTATGATTTTCACATAGACTTTATATCACTCTGAATCACCTTCTGACTTTGGAGATGAATAAGTTATTACTGGTTGCCATGATGGTAGGTGGTTAAGAAAAACAAGTTAACAGCTGGAAAAAAGGACATTAATTCACCATCATCAACTTAAGACAGACTTGAAGCAGAATAATAACCCAATAAAACACCATTTTGGATTAAAGGATTCAATTGAACATCTAAATGAAATTATTTTGTTGTTTACTTTTTACATGTTGTTGTCTTTCTTCGTCTATTTTTGTAGAATTTATTCTTTTTGCTTATTTATTATAGATTTATAGCACAAGACACAGAGCCTTAACTATCTGTCTTCCGCAAACTACTAGCAGAGACATATGGATCAAACAGGATGTAAATATATCTGTGACTTCCTGTATATCCTGAAGGTGGCTGGATAATGTCCAACTTCACTGCAGTGTGTCTTCACCGCCCCCTCCTGCTGCCGCCTGCTCTCATCTACTTTGCAGGCGAGGCGCAATTCATCCCAAATGAGCCTGATGATTTAGGTCCCACCTGCTACACAGGAAGTCACTTTTTGAAGTTGAAGTTCACATTTAATGGACTTTTCAGTCCCACATGATAAACTATTCATGTCCAACTGCAGTTTGCTTTCTCTGAGCTTTACATGTTGATACTGAAGGAAATACTTCACAGATACCCGAAGATGATACCATCCTCAGAAGCAAACTGTCAAACCTTCTCTTCTGGAATTTGAAGAACAATAGGAACAAGTGATGAAATGAATGTGAAAACCTAATGGTGACAACACAAGCAGCATTTCATCACAACTGCAGCAAAGGAAAAGAAGCTGCTATCCATGTTTTGAGCTCAACATTGTGGACAGAAGTTAAACCTGACAGAATTTCAAGCTGAGAACAAAATATAGCCTTCAAGTGGTGAAGATGCAGGCCGAGATCCAGGACTACTATAATAGAAGATGGAACTTTATTTAAAGTAAGAACAAACAGTATGCACAACTACAAATGTTTGTATTCTGTTGACCATATTGCTAATGCTAGTGCAAAATAACAACTTAACTGAACTGAAGAATAACTGAACTGAATCCTAGGATTGATATGCATTGAATAGCCACCACATGGTTAACTTGAAACACCATAGCCCTGCATCTGTATTTATATATGTATATATATTTATCTACCAAACCTTTACTTTATTGAGCTTTGATCAATATTAGAATGATGATCAGGTACAAAGATTTTACATCTCAATCAGCAAACCGGGAAACAGAAACAGGTTTTGTATAGGTCTAACAATTGATTAACAGGATGGAGGATTTATCTTCTGAGGCTTCAAAGAATGTGATGATTTTTTTGAAAACAGGAGATTGGTCCAACATTACAAAATCAATGTATGAAGTACTTAAGTGAGTAATGATTTACAGTATTTGGGCACAGACACCAATTTAGCAGCATATTTAAAAATATAGACAATACTATATCATGAGGTTTTCACTGACAGATTTAAATTGATAATAAATTTCATAGAATTTACCCAAAACAACATTCAAGACATTTAGAAAAAACAAATAACATGTTTCTCCTTTATATGATATATTTTCTCTTCTTGCTCTGATTTGTTTTATTGTTTATTTTTGCTTCTAAGTTTTAAATTTATTTAGTAAAAGTGGTTATTGTTGGTTACTAACTTTGGTTAATAAGCAGGGAGGTCCTCTCTCATCTCATGTTAATTGTTCTTTATCATACTGTTATTTATGATTGCCCTTCACTAGATTCTCCAGCAGGACTGTGTTGACGATAATGAGAGTTACTTTAAAAAGAATAGACAGCTTTCTGTGTTACATTGAAACCAGCAGGTAGAAGTGGAAGTAGAAGGAAATGGCTACAGCATCTGATGTCTCAGCATCATTGAAACCACTTCACTTCCTTTGATATCTCACATATTATTGAAATTGTGTTTTTGAAATTTATGAGGAAGTGAAGTTCACAAGATGATGTGAAAATTAGATTATCTGTTGTTCTGTCTTGCAAGCAGTTCAGGACTGACACCATCAGACACCCAACACATTTAAAATGTGATGCTTTATGTCTGTACACAAACTTTTTGTGAGTATATTTCTCCTTATTAATTATTTATATGTCTTTCAGTCTGTCTGTCATCTGCTTCATTGGTCTATCCATCTGTCTCCAGAACCACAGTGACATTTGTATGTATAGGTATATATCCATCTATCCATCTCTCTATCCATCTATAATAAGTGCCATTTTAATTAATTCAATCACATTTTGTGTTGCTTTGCCACTGTGACATGAAACAAATATGTATGTATATGTACATCCATCCATTTATCTGTCAATCAAACCCACATTTATTTTTCCACCTGTCCATTTTCAAACACATTTTGTATGTAAATCTGTCTGTCTTTCTGTTTTGTGTCTCCAGTTGGCCGCCATCACGTGAAACATTTATCCATCCATCCTATGAGCCTTTTTGTTTGTTGGTGGTTGCCATGGCACAATACATGTCTCTGTCTGTCCATCCATCTATCCATCTACCTACATGATGAAAAGTTATCAGAATTGTGAGTTTTCACTTAAGTGTGTGCCCATGCTGAAGCAATGAATTTGATGCAACAGACTTTGTCCAATCTGTATCAAATCCCTCATGCTTCATAAGTGACTTGCCCTGAACACACGTACAACAACTGGTTATTAAAAAATGAAGTCAAAAATATTAAGTTCAAATTATATCCCCCCCCTACTGGGAACAGGAAGTTAGTGTAATTTAGCAAACATCATGCAAAATCCATGTGTGGTCTACACATGATGAACAACGTGTAAACAATTGCTGTTCTCTGCCATAGTATATAGTCCACACCATCAGTAATATTTAACTTCTTTGCACAAAGTCAGATGAGCGTACAGGCTTCAACACATCCACCTGCCCATGTTAAGAACCCTCGGACTGCATATCACCCAAACTGCCTCATGCCACTACCTACTCAGACGTGCGAGGACCCATTCATCGCTTCCTGCAGCTTTAATTGATTTTAAACCTATTCTAAATGATTGACAGCTTGTGCTGACTGAAAGGCAAAAAACAGCTTCACAAGCAGCCATTTGATGGCAATCCTCATTAGCAGGGACACATAAATGTGTGCGCTGTATGCATGCCTGCTGTGAAATTGATCAGTGCACCTATTGATTTCCATTTGTTCATTGCTTGTCCCGTTCAGGAAAATTTAGCAAGATGGATGTGTTTGAGGCCAAAGTTCAAACACTGGTCTAATTGTGGCCAGTGTTGATTAGACATAGTCACATAGCTAATTGAGAAGAATGGCTGTCAGGAAAGTCTCTCGAGTTGACACACAGAAAGGACCTGCTTAGTGACATTTGATTAATGTAGAGAGATGTGTTCTGGTGTATACCGTATGTTCCTACCAGGGTCAGGAGTCAAGAGGGGGTCAGGGTCTTTTACAAGATGCAGTAAGTGACTGCAAAATTAACAATGAGAGGGAAAATATGCCTCCACTATTAAGGAGTTTTTGTTTCCTACTAAGGCTCGATTCTGATTCTGGCCCAGCAACTCATTTTACATGGCAACTGAAAGCTTGCACAAACTTGTTTGATTTAATGAGAGATAGGGAAGTAAGTAAATGTTTAAACTTAATGGAGTCAAACCGTTGACTGTTGAGTCAACATGTTCAAGGTGCATTCAAGCACACTTTGTTAACTCCGAAATCTATTCTTGATTGGCCACAAAACAGGAAAGTTTCAAACAGGAAATTTTCTATTTTTTCTTTTCCTTTTTTGAAATTCACATTCATTCATGACTTTCATGTTCTTTCTCTGCAATATATTCAATAATCACATAGCAACACAAAATAAACCACCATTCCACTTGCTGAAAATGCAGTGAATACATAAACATTTTTAATAGTGGCTATCAGGAAATTATTGACTGAGTTTTTGCAATGATTTTCCTGCAGCATTTCCTGCAGCATTTCCTTATATTGCTGTTATGACTAAAATCATAACAGCAATATAAGATAAATTTCTATGTCTGCACATTTTTTTCTTCTATTAAAAGAATTAAATTGTCACCAAATTGTCACAGGCAACTAGTTGCTTATTACTTATAATTATTCACACATGATTATCAATAAAGAGGCAATTATCTAATATGATCACAAGTAGATCCATTTCTGTAATCTTTACAACTGGGCCTTTGAGAGAAACCCTAACACTGACGTGGCCCTATTTGAAATTGAGCTTGACATCCCTGCACGATCCTGACACGTCAGAAATGAGTTTGAGGTCTACCATAGTGGTGTCTAAGAGATTGATGAGACTTTTGATACAGCAAACAACATTTTCCTCCACCTCTTTTTCTACTTGAAGTTGTTTCTTCTAGAACAGATCAATCGAGATCAATTACATGTGATTCACTGTTTTCTGTTGGAGCACTACAGGCCAATGAAAAAAAAGTATATTCTATATATATATATATATATATATATATATATATATATATATATATATATATATATATATATATATATATATTCAAGCTGCATTTTCTCTTGTTATCCCTGAAAAACCAATGGATCCAGTGGAAAACTTATTGAGTATTGCAGGTTGATACTCAAAATGAGATTTTTTCCATCTAGTCGGACTTCTGTCCATGTCTCAGTTTCCCATAGATGCTCATGCATTATCCAGCTTCAGTCCGACTAAGGAGATGTTGGAGAAAATCTAATTTCAATTGCATTATCTTGGTGGGTGAATTTGACTATGAGAAGTCCAATGCAGGCCGACTTCAATCTCACTAAGGCATATTCATGCATTTAAATAATCCTACCATAGACAGACTAACATACTAATTGGATTTCCTTGAGTGTCATGTCAATTTACTGATTGTTGCATAAAAATAAAATAAATAAATAAAAAAAATAAATGAAAGTGGTAGGTCCGTATTTATATCGGTGCCTGAGGGTCGTGTCTATGTCTGTGTTTGCAGTATCGGACTCATAGTCATTACAAAAGGGAGTTATTTGACAGTCTGGGATGGGACCAGGTTGTTCTACAAATGTAGAAGATCCAGAGTCACAGCTCCTGGATGAGGAGATCACAACAGAAAAAAAAAGAAAAAAAGATACTTGGTGATGAGCCACTGTTTTTTGCAGTCATGGACAGAAGGACTGCATTTTAGTTTTTTTATACTGAGAGGCAGGTAATCCTTTGCCAACGGAGTACCACATAGAAATCTTGCATTCTGTTACAAGGGCACGGATGTAGTCAGAAAGCATTTACTCTTTGACACCATCATATTTATGAATTCTTTGTCTTTTTTTTTTTTTTTTTTTAAGGATTTTGTAAGGATTGAATTTTACTGAATTACATGTCTTCAATCTACACAAATGTGAACATGACACGATGAGAGTAGAGTGATGTACAAAGTGAGAGAAACAGGCACCAAAATCAGCCGTCTCACTGCTCGCAAATGAAATGATGGAAGGGAGAGTATGACAGGGAAGGACAGGAATCCATCAGTATTCATGCTTTCATCAATGCCCATAGATTTTCAATGGCAGGATCTGGACAGTAAGGGAGTGTATTGAGGCTTCATTAGCTTTGTCAGATGCTTTTAAGAGATATATTGACATGGTCATTAGTGGGGAAATCAAGTGCGTCATTGAGTCAAAAATGTCTCTCTCAATTTGGGAAAAAAGTTCAGACGTGTGTGCGTGTGTGTAGGTGCGTGTGTGTAATCGTGTCCGTTTCCATGTCCAGCGAACAGCCTGTATTGGATTGATTTGCCAGATGTTTTTCTATATATTTCTTAATGTCATCAAATCTCATGCGCAAAACCAACATTGAACCATGTCACAAACTGTTGTAGCTAGCATAGAGCCATCACTGTCACTGACTCCATGAACAAATACGATCTATTTTTTGGAAAAGAAAAAAAAAAAAAAAAAGGTAAGAGATGATTTAAAAGAGAAGCAGACTGAAAGGTCAATCATATATGTATGAAGGATATATCCAGGTTGTCAAACTGTCTCTGAAAACGGGTTAAAAATGTAAAGGTAGTAGCTAAAGCTAACAGAGCACTGGGTGAAATTGAGCCATCACAAGAGATCAGGGGAGATTCTAGAATCAGAGGTTTAGGGGTGCTGAGACCACAACAGGCCTGCCAGGCAAGATAATGTACACTGTTTTGTACATTGTATTGCAATTCCATTCCCACATTTATCAAAGAAAAGCAAAACATTTTTTTCAGAAATACTTATAGCCCCTGTAGTGCCTGCATCACTCGTGGCAATGATAAAATGTAGCATCTTTTGCTAAATATTCAAATGACAATGGCTATCAAAAAGAACCAAAAAATTATCTGAAATAATTGTTTATTTATTAAAAAATAGACCATCTTACTAATAGCTAGTAAGGGTTGAAGCATTCTGTGTTCAAAGGACAGGTTGGCATACATTGTTGTTGTACAACATTAATGATACAGCATGTGTTACTCTAATTGCTTCTAATTGGTACAAATATGTGTGTGTGTGTGTGTGTGTGTGTGTGTGTGTGTGTGTGTGTGTGTGTGTGTGTTTGTGTTTATTGTGTCTTGGCATTATAAATAAAATTGACTTGACCTGAAAAGGCAACAAAGAGCAAGAGGATCATAGAGACATTGTAGTCTGTGTGTGTGTGTGTGTGTGTGTGTGTGTGTGTGTGTGTGTGTGTGTGTGTGTGTGTGTAGATGTGAAAGAACTACAAAGATGGCTGCCATGGTGGCTGTTCTTTATTCTCAGGCTCTGTGTGTGACTCCTTGTCTGTGAAAGACAAAGGCAAAATGGACAATTAACCATGCAAACTGTGTGGGTGTGAATATTCTCTGAAATCCCTGTGTGTGTTTTAACATGCCATGTTAAAGAGACGTTAGTATGCATGCAGGGTTGGGTCATTAACATCAGATTTAACCTCCTCACAATGAACAAACCATAACACACTGAAGCCTAAATCTAAACACATTAACAAAGTTCAACAGCCTTCTGCTTCTGAGAGATGCCTTGAGAGCAGAGAGCTGCTGGAGGCTTCTGGCCTGCAGCTTCATCTGCTGTGGGGAGCAGAAGAACAGAGCTGAGCTTTGTTGATGAGCCACTGAGGGAGCCAGGAGAAGACTCCAGAGAAGAGTTTTCAGAGAAAACTTTTTTTTTTTCCTCTGTTTATTCTATAGGAAATGTTACAATCTACAAGCTATGTTTGCTGTTAAAATATTATGTTTCAACTAAGTACTGGATGTTTTTTACAACTTTCTAGCTCGTTAAAAAATAAAATAAAAACCTCATATTTTAGGGATGCTAGGATTCAGTTTAGGAGTAGCTATGGCGCCCAACAACATCAATGCTGGATTTTTTGGGTTGAAATGATTGCTTCAAAAAAGGTGGTTAAAATGTCCCACCTTGGGTTAAAAATGGTAAAATAGAGTAAAAAACTTTGCATTGCAGAACTCTGGTTGCAGAAGGACAGTAACACACAATCACGGATAGACTTATACCGTCACAACAGATGTGGCAAAATAAAGGTGTCTCTATTTGTAAATCATAGATAAATGCAACTAAATCACAGGGGCACAGAATGGAAGGGACAACAAAAGGAAGTTGCCAGCAAAGGCAAACAAATATAACAAAACTAGTTCTGACTGCTCAAAACCTTTTATACCAAAAAGCACAAAACAATAGATTGTTAAAGTTGATGATAGTGAGTAAAGAGATGACTGAATTATTATTTATTTATTTTATTGTTTTTTTGCACTTTAGAGCCCTCCAACCTTGTTTAGGATCAGGATAGGTGCTGGAGACCAAGTTAAGATAATAATCAATCTTAGTCTTCCAGATAGACATCAGAATAAAACACTGTTTGACACTTCATTAGAGCATATAGTGAGCCACCAGGCTTTAAATAAGGCCTGAAAGGTGCATGTTTATTAACAGCAAGGAACATACATGCAAAAAAAACAAACAAAAAACTATAAAGATTCCACATGAGGAATTCCAGATGTGAGGTGAATGCTGCTGGGCCATTATTGCAGAACTGACCCTCTTCGGGGTTCGTCCTATCTTTATCTCTGACTGTCTGTTCCTGCAGTTATTTTGTATTTTCGTATTTGATCTTTTATCAGGACAAACAACAACAACATAACTACACATATCTTATTATAACACAGTCAGTATAAAATTAAGAGTGAAGAGTGAAGTGAACCTGATTAAGTAGAAGCTATAGTCTTGTTTGTTAGATAGAACTTTAGTCTAAACTTAAAATTAATCAAAGATGTAGATATAATCATCAAATAAAAATGTGAATTCCAAGGTATTGAATCTCTCGAAGGTTAATTACTTTCTGTGAAAAAAAAAAAAAAAAAAAAAAAAAAAAAACTATTGTGTAGTGTGGTACAGCAAAAGGGAGTATGAAGGATAACAGTGTCTTGTATTGTGAGAATGAACCTGAGAGTTACCTGTAAAGAATTCATTGAAAGATTTAGCAAGCAATTGCGCAGAGTGAATATATTTTGAAATGAATATGCAGGATTGAAAAGTAAAGTCATAAATTAACAAAATGTTAAGTTTTTAAAATAGAGGGGCAGCTGATTAGAAGAGTGGGCTAACAAAATGCATTTAAATTATCAGCAATTAAAACCTTTTTTATACATGGAGTTAAGGTGAAATGTTAACCGGAGCTCTGTGAACTGTAGCTCTGACTGCAGCTGCAGGTGTACAGTGGGTGCTGATGAGCTGCACCCACGCCATTACTGGAGATCCCCTGGCACCTGCTGGCACCCGCTGCTCAGGCATGGACCTATCAGGGAGGTTCAGAAACAGCTCTGCTGCTCTTTGCTACTGAAGCTCAAACTGTCATTGGGTTAAACTCAAGTTTCCCAGAATTCATTGTAACTTAGTACTATTAAAGATACAGTTAACAAGATGACAAGATTCATGGCATCTAATAATGGCATATCTGAGACACAGTCAAAGTCTCTCTTTGTAGAAAAATAGCCCAATCTATAGAAAAACTGTAAGAAATATCAAGGTCGCAAATTTATTAAATATTGTTCAAAATCGGATTGACAAAATAATAGCCTTGGGCGGCATTCAAAATGGCAATAAACTGATCTAGATGCAAATAGGTGTCGTGAATGTAGAAGGATTAGTCCGGACCAAAATAATGCAAGAAAAACATGAATTTACTGGGGTCTCCAGCAAAACACCAGCCCCAAGTCTAGAGTCACTTAAATGAACAAAGGCCAGATAGATAGAAAGAGAACTGTCTTTTATACAGAGAGATAGTAAATGACTCAGAGAAGCTCACAAAGTCAAGTGGTTGTGATAGCAAAAGTCTGTAAAAGAACAGTGCCCTTGTGCATACTCAGTGATGTCTGCCTTACACAAAACTACTCTCCTGAGAATGAAAATGTGGCCACTATTATTAGTCTTTGGAGCTACTTCTTAAATATAGAACCATAGTCCTCTAAATAAAGGAAGGAAATAGTACAGTGGACATGTAGTCTTAATTATAAGTTAACACAACACCAGCTATTTATTTTTATTTGTTTTTTTTATAGATTAAAAATGATTTTGATTATTAAAGCAATGTTAAATCAATGCACAACACAAACACTGTTCAATGTAAAACAACGTGATTCTTAATTGTCAAAAAATTATGACCCCCCCTATTCCTCAAAGTGGTTTCATCGAGATTCCGTTTTCCGATGGCCTAACAAGTAATTTTGACATCATAAAATCATTAGTAAATCATCATTAGCAAAAACCAATCAAATTAATATGTAGAAGCCAATAAGTCATTTATCACACCACTTATTCAATATGTGTCCAGAAACAACCCCTTTTTACCAGTCTGCTGGTTAAGATCAGACCTAATGATCATTAACAAATGATGTAATTTGTTTATTAGTATTCAATATTTTTATTTATTTATTTTTTTTTATTTCATGTCCCCTCTGTAAAGTTTCCCATTATTGTCCCCCCATCAATGAAATAGGATTTCCCCCTCTGATCTGGATTGTGCAATTTGTTTTAGACTTGTGACATAAAAGCCTCTACATGCTGGAATTATTAGATTACTTTAATTTTAGATACATATCACTTCAGAGAAACAGCGAACCTGCTTATACTATGACGTGTAGCAGTATAATAGAAGATGTGCATTTTAAAATTAAGAAAGAAAAACACAACTTCTACAGTAAGCTCACATCTTAAAGAAGGAATTTGTCTTAAATCTTTATTTACCAAGTGTATCATCATGGCAGCCATCTTTTATTGACTTCAATACTTCAATATAATCTGTTAAGTATCTGTTTTGTGTGGCATCTTAACATGGAGCTGTTATCAGGTTTTTAGTCGATCAGGTCAGCTTTCGTCCCGATTGTGTTTGCTGTCCTTGAACACAGTGTCGCCTCTGGGTGTAAAGGGTCTTTACTCATGTGGCATTTTTCTACATCAAGGGACTGTTATTCTTCACAGAGTTGTCAGCAAATTTCCATAGAATAGAGCTATGGATTCCTTTATTCCCAGAACATGTCCTTTCTCACTATACATCTCAATGGGGATGTGTGTATGTGTATGTGCGTGTGTTGCTCTGTAGAAAGAAAATTGAATTCCTAACTTTGCTGTTTGGTGCATGAAGGCATGAATGTATAATTAGAGGCCTGTAGGCAACAGATAAGAAAAATAAAGACCCACTTTGATGTTGATCACAAATTATTTCATGCTTAGAGTGAGTTCATGTTTATGTTATACACACATACACGCACACATACATAGACACCCACTCGGGATATATACTGTATTTGCACAGGAATATTACAAACTGACACAATAACATCAATAATTTGCAAACACCATTAATCCCGCAGCTCTCTTTACTTCCAGCTTTATTGCAGTGCAGATACTTTGCTGCCTGTTCTCGTCTCTGCTTGCATTCTTTTGCTGGTATTTTGTCTTTTTTTTTTCTTCTACTAGGAATTATGAGCAGTGGATTCTGGAACTTATAAATCACTGGAACTGTAATTGATTTAGATAAAGTAGGCTATTGCAATGTTTTCAACATTTTTATGACCTCCTCAGTACTACGTGAGAGTGGACTACCAAAAGCACATGCTTGAACTACAATGACTGTAAATGTGGTACTTAGCTAAAGCTAATTAGAAGCAAGATGCCCACCCTTCCCCACAGCGTGGATGACTTCCAAAAACTTCTACAGAAAATTGTAATGCTGGAAAATGGTCCCTGGCATGACAGAAATAATGAAAGAATCCTCCATATCATAGCAGTGCATCCAACTGTGAAAAAAAACAAACATTTTTCAGGGACCATGGACATCAATGTATAAATATCAAACAAATGTGTCTGCATGTATCTTATAGTCCATCATATGAAACATACCTAATGACATATGTAGACGTATGTAAAAGTTGCTTCTGTTTTGCCATTGTCATCCCCGTTATGTGATTGTCTCCCTTGCTGAGGGAATTCAGGGACTAAATTGAAGAGGGAAGTCAATTTGCGTGCAAGGAAGGGTGGTTATAATCATCCTACTTTTAACACACAAAATTTTGCTTTATTAAATGTCAAGTCTTGGTGGGAAAAAAAATAATATAATAAAATAAGTTTTGACATTTCATTGCAAATTATTTGTATTCTATATATTTTGTTATAAATATGCATACCTATTGACCTCTAATGGTTGAAACTTTGCTATTGCATTTGAAGATGTTTTTTGGCTCAAGTGAAAATTATGACGTCTCCACCTCTCTGCACCAACCCGCCCCCTGCTATAAAACCATTGAGCAGAAGCTCCACTGTCTATTTGACAGTTGCATGCTAGCCACCAAATAAATACCTTATGAGCCACAGTGGTGGAGTGGCTGGGGACTATTTGTGATGTAGAGGCAAGGAAGAATGAGCATAGCACACTATGTTCTTTGTAGGAAGGTAAATTTGTTTACAGCACTGTATAAACTGATATATTTTTTTTCAGGTTCTGGATGCATTTTTTTTGAGGGAGGAGGCCAAAGCTGCGTTAAGTTACGATTTAACATCCATGCTGACAAGCCCCCGGACAGAAGCACTAAAGAATTGTTTTGTGTCCTTAATATTTATGGACTGACTCAGCATGCGATATAGCCTGCACACAACAAGGGACACACTCTAGATTTAATAATCTCCAAGGGTCTGAACATTGTTTGTGATGTGTGATGTTGCACCCTCTGATCACTCCTGTGTTTACTTTGAGAGTACTATCTCCAGACAAACAAATGTTCAAACAGAGATAATCGCAAAAAGGTATATCACTGAAAACATCAGTGAAATATATATTCAGGCTTTCTCTTGCACATACGCCCTCTCTTGCTTCTCAGTAAATGAGCTTGTAGATAATTTCACTTCCAAAATTACAAATGTTATTTAGAACATAGCACCCACTAAGGTGAAGGTGCTTGTCAGGAAGCTAACAAACCCTATGATGTCAGTAGCCCCTGAACTTCAGGTAGTCACTGCCTCCATATTAGGTACAGGATATGGGTTATCCCAGTGTCCACTAAAATCAACTCATATATCATGACACAATTGTATCCAAACAATACCTCCAAACAATAAAAAAAAAAACCTGGAGGATATTATGCAACATTCACAATCTTCCTCATGCTGCTTTTATATTCTGCCAACAGGCTTTTTTTCAAAAATGTTCCTGACCATATTTCCTCTGATCTCAACACATCTCTTCTATCAAATTTCTTCCCACAGGCCCTGAAATCTGTAGTCATCAAGCCAGTCATCTTTCAACCACACCACTGTAGAGAGACTGATCTTGTTTAGATCTTCAGTGACAGCCACTTAAACACAGAGAGTGGTAGACATTTAGTCTCAGATCAGCTTTCTACACGGTCGATCAGAACATATTAGTAGACTGACTGGAAAAGTGGGAAGGAGTAAACTGGTTGGAATCCTACTTAAAGGTCGGGGATTACTTTGTGGCTATAGCTAATTACACATCTGTCAAAAATTAACCATGGTACCCCTCAAGGCTCCATTTTAGGACCTCTTCTGTTAAACATCTACATGGTTCATGGCTTTGATTATATATACATTTGTGTGTGTGTGTGTGTGTGTGTGTGTGTGTGTGTGTGTGTGTGTGTGTGTTTAAAACAAAAACACATTACCATAATTGTAGACAACATACACATTTACATAACCCTGTCAGCAAGGGTATGTAATCCATACAAACACTGAATAAGTGCATTGAACAAATCAATGACTGAAGGTACCAAAACTGTATTTAATTAAAAAAATAAATAACTCAATAAACAATTGTTTCTCTTCTCTTCTATTTTTGTCTTATATGTTTCATGTAAAGCAATATAATTTGCCTTGTTATTGAAATGTGTTGTACAAATATATGTGACTTGTCTCTATTTCGACCTTTGGTCCATGTTTTTTGTCTGTCATAATTGCTGTTTTGCTGTCGTGCCTTTCAGGATCTCTCCATCCATCATACAGGAATTGCTTGTCAGTTTTAGGAATTGTTCCCTCCCCATCTGCTCAGCCACTGTAACAAAGGCATGGGAAATTAGGTTGCACTTTACTTTGAGCTCAATTCTCAACACCATACTTGTTGTGATGCAAGAACGAATTCTGAGAGTAACAAACGAAAGAGTCAATTTCTTCCATGATGTGGGTACATACTGATACCAAAGGTTCATGAGCACAAACCATATATGAGTGGTGAGAACAACAACAAGTGAGTGTACATATATATATATATATATATATATATATATATATATATATATATATATATATATATACACACTGGATTTCTGGGTTTGGCTGATATTTTGCTTAATTATAATATAATAGTTCAGTACTTGTTGAATATCTGACCTTTTTTCAGTACAGACAGAAAGAAGAGCTTTGGGCAATGAAGAGATATCTCCTGATTTAGACAAAATTCATGATTCCGATATATTAAATCAGAATTGTGACCGATAACTTTAATTCAATTTTCAATCATTGCTTTGGCATATGAAATATCCATATTGCATAAACACATGTTTATGGTGTTTTATATTCTAATTTCTTCAAAATAGCTACCCTTTGATGTGATTACTGCTTTGCACACTCTTGGCATTCTCTTGATGAACTACCATTCCAGATAGTCACCTGAAATGGTTTTCACTTCATAGGTGTGCCTTATCAGGGTTAATTAGTGGAATGTCTTGCTTTATCAATCAGAGAAAATGGTGGCTATTTTGAAGAAACTAGAATATAAAACACATTTTCAGTTATTTCACCTTTTTTTGTTAAGTACGTAACTCCACATGTTCATTCATAGTTTTGATGACTTCATTGAGAATATAAAGAAAACACATTGAATGAAAAGGTGTGTCCAAACCTTTGGCCTGTACTATATATAGATAGTAAAACAAAATGGCACAACAACATTTACACTAATATGTACTGAATACAGTCTGGAGGCTACTATGGTAGTCATATTGTAATATAGAGGAGGTGAAAAAATCAGCAAATGCACCTGGTTGATTAGGAATTTGTCCCTTTGTTTTACCTGTTGTGAGTTTGATAATTTTTTTCAAGGAACATGATGTACACTTGTTAATTTATTACCGTCCTACAATACAAATAGACAGGCTAGAAAGGCGAGATGTCAGGTGAGTCAGGTGTCAGGTTTTGATCTTTTTCTCCCCAAAGCTTCAGGTTGGATTGTTTTCAAATGTAATCACTGTTGCTAACTCTTGGCCAATCGTCTGTGTTGATGCTCTATATGATGCAGGTAGATTTGTGAAGCCCTCTGGGGAGTGGGGGGAATAAACAGTGTAGCAAATGAATTGCATTAGCCTGGCAAGCTACTGGTCAGTAATGGACGCAATGAAGTAAAAACTTGCAGGCGGGGAGCTTCTTAAATTCCCCAAACTGTTCAAGGGGAAACATTATGACCTTGCTGTGGCAATAGATTAAAAAAAAAAAAGAATTTCGCTACAACTCTTTAAGAGTAACAACACAAAAGATTATGCTTGCAAGTACACCTCAGCTGTGAAAGATGATTTAGGTTCATCAGCCACATGCAACTGGACCCTGTTTAAAACAAAGGTTGTTCTGGTAACTGGTAAAACAGATATGTATTTATTAGTTTTACATAATATGGTGTATTACATGCTGATTGCACAGTATGTGCAATGGCTAGTAAAAGTTACAACTCTATATGCTCTGTTCTGGTGACCTGCTGTAGCATATAAGTGATTTATCTGTGTGAGAAAGCCACAGCAAGCAGCTTTGTCTTTGCAGAAGGTATAACATACATACATATATTTATACAGTACAGGCCAAAAGTTTGGACACACCTTCTCATTCAATGTCTTTTATTTAGTCTCATGATTATTTACATTGTAGATTCTCACTGGAGGCATCAAAACTATGAATGAACATGTGTATTGTGTTATGTACTGTCAGAGTTAGACTTACTGCCACAGTAATACCAAAAAGTAAACCAGACACCAGGCAGTTCGTAAGTTGTACTTGCTGCAAGGGAGACTCAGAGACTGACAGCTGCCGCCGTGCCAGTTCACCAGAGATCTCAGAGTGCGAAGCGCGGAACAAGCTTTTTATTAGCGGGGTAACATATTGCATCATATCAATACATGACAAGCAGAGGACAGACAGAACATTTTGTTCTCATAAGATAATAGTAAAATATATGAGTCTTTTCCATAATCTCACAGTGTGCAAAACTATAGTTTCCCTCTTAATGTGAGCGCTGCATAGCTTTCATAATCAGTCTTACACACTTATCTTGTAACAGAATGTATTCATAACAACTACAAACAGTCTGTTCTTATGATAGAGCATAATACACAGTCTACACTCATTTTGATCATTGTCATACTGACACAATTCTTTTCACATGTACATAAAAGGTGAAATAACTAAAAACATCTTGTATTTTCAAATTTCTTCAAAATAGCCACCCTTTTCTCTGATTACTCCTTTTCAAACTCTTGGCATTCTCTTGATGAACTACCATTTCAGGTAGTCACCTGAAATGGTTTTCACTTCATAGTTGTGCCTTATCAGGGTTAATTAGTGGAATATCTTGTTTTATCAGAGCAAATGGTGGCTATTTTGAAGAAACTAGAATATAAAACATGTTTTTAGTTATTTCACATTTTTTTAAGTATATAACCGTATGGTTCCATCCATGTGTTCATTCATAGTTTTGATGCCTTCAGTGAGAATCTACAATGTAAATTGTCATGAAAATAAAGAAAACACATTGAATGAGAAGGTAGAAGGTGTGTCTGTGTGACTTTGGCTTGCAGTGTATATATATATATATATATATATATATATATATAGGTGTCAACTCAGCAGTTACCAGACAGACTCAGTCAGGTCATGTGTGAAGGGCTCAGGAATGGGTCAGGTTCAGGTCTTCAGGTTTAAGACCCATGCCATGCTTTCAGCTGCACATCTGACCTCATGTTCACACTTTGCTGCTTAATGCTGCACATCCATCTTGCTGCAATACAAATAACAAAGTAAAAAATAAATAATAAAGTGGATTTGTTTTGTTTTTTTTTCAGATTTTAGGCATACAACACAAACAAAACAAGACATATTGTGATGGAGAATAATATATTTTTTTTCAGTACTTTGCAGGCTCTGTGACGCACTCGCCTCGCATAACAATTATCCTACACACATACATGTATGATCGCAGCGAATTGGCCGGCGTTGCTCCCAGGGACAAAACTAATCCTGCAGCATTTCCATTTATCAGCGGTAGGCAGGCGAGGCTGCTCTCAGCGGATCATGGCCCATCACGTCTAACAGCGTTTGAAAGGATGTCGACCTGCTTCCCCCGACAAAACAAAACCCTCTCATTTGCTCTCTCTACTTTCAATTAATAGCATCTTATAAGGGCATGGGCCAGTGTCTAATGCCTCCCAAACATATTCAATTTCATCATAATTAAGAATAGATTATCTATCCAGCTAAACACGATTTATCATAATCATCATTGTGACCTTTTAGGGGTTTAAATAATCTGATGCAGGGATCCATAACTCCTTGTGACACCACAATAATTTGTTTACAGCCACATCTATTTGGTGTACCATCCTTTAATCAATAGCAGTAAATCTAAAGTCCATTTTGCTGCACATTTCTCCACTTGGGGGAAAAATAAAAAAAAAGAGAGAGTGGTTGAGAGAATGGAACGATTTAGGCCTCAGGAGTTTCACTCATACTGCTCCTGGCTCTTGCTCTCACAAGTTTCAATAAGATTATATCAGATAGTTCATTGTAAACAGTGGTGGAGTGTAGCGGGATGGTCTATGGGGGCATGGATGGATTACAATAACAGGAGCGATGGTGTCATAACTGAAGATAATCCGCTGATTCATTAAGATAAGGGAAGGAACGACAGCTGGGGGGGGATCTACACATGCTTGTTTCGCTGTCGTGTTCGTTAAACAGAAATAAAAACGGCGAGCTGCTGGATGCATTTTGGCAATTCACCATTAAACCTACTGGATGTTGACGGGCTGTCATCAAAGCTGCCAAGTATCCGGGCGGATCGAGCTGTTAGAACAACGGCAGCTGCCGACCCCACAGCGCAGTTCAGCACAGTGCAAACTTTCACTGGTTTTCCCTGACATGCTGCGCTTGTAATTTGACCTTCTTTTTTTTTTTTTCAAGCACATGTTACATATCATCTGGAAACCTTCCATTCACTTCTCAAAACTTGTAAGCAAGTATCCTTTTTGTAATTGTGTTTCACTTTTACTCTGCGATGATATTTGATATTTTTGAATTCAAGAATGCAGCCTCCATAAAAGGGGACATATTCATTTTTTTTAATGAGGGTCCACCGGAATATATTTGGATGATTTATAGTTTAAAAAACTCCTCAGGTCAGCTTCTGCCTCAAACACACAGTTTTAGCTCCTGTCTCTTTAAGGCCTCCCTCCCCCTGAGCCCATTCTGCTGTGATCGGCCACCTCCTAGAAGCTGCCCTGTGGGAGGCTGCATTGAACAAACAAATGAATGAATTGCAATGCCAACACCTCAAATCCAGCCATATAGTCATATGAGTGTAGACAAGGCAAACAACACATGAAAAAAAAATGTTAGCAACAACCTTAGCAACTAGGGCATCAGAACGAAAGACCTTTTATGCCTAACAAGCCAATATCAGCATTGCATGCAAGGTGGGAAAAAAAAAAACTCATAAAATGTTCAGGGAAGGTTGAATGCTGACTTTTGAATTGCAGGGATCATTTATATGTGTGTTGTCCTTAAGTTTTGGAATTTGTACCAAAAATAATCTAGAGTGTGTGGCTATGGCTCGATCGTTAGATTGGCAATTCAATTCCTGACTCCTTCAGTTATAACTGATGTTTAATTAATGCAATAGAGAGTATTTATTAAACATTTCCAAAGTATTATGAAAAAATGGTTGTAATTTTATAATAATCATCCATATATTATTTACAACCCAATTATCAACCATTGACAAAAGTGTAATGTGGGCAAATCTGTATGACCTACACTTAAAACATTACAAAGTCAGCCTACTACCACCTGAAGAATATATCAAGGATTAAAGGCCTTATGTCTCAGCAAGATTTGGAAAAGCTTGTCCATGCTTTTATCTTCAGTAGACTAGACTACTGCAATGGGGTCTTTACAGGCTTCTCTAAAAAGTCAATCAGACAGCTGCAGCTGATTCAAAATGCTGCCGCTCGAGTCCTGACTAGGACTAAAAAAGTAGACCACATCAGTCCAGTTCTAAGGTCCTTGCACTGGCTTCCTGTCTGCCAAATAATTCACTTTAAAATAATCTTACTGGTTTATAAAGCCCTGAATGGTCTAGGGCCTAGTGATCCCTTATGAACCATCCAGACCTCTTAGATCATCTGGATCAGGTCTGCTCTCTGTTCCTAGAGTCAGAACTAAACATGGAGAAGCAGCGTTCAGTTTCTATGCCCCACAGATCTGGAACAAACTCCCAGAGACCTGCAGGTCTGCCACAACTCTCACTGCTTTTAAATCACAGTTGAAGACTTTTCTGTTCAATGGTGCCTACAGCTAATATCATTCTGAATTACTCTACACTGCACTGTAACTTGTTCTTTGTTTTAATTTCAAAGTTATACATTTTAATTCTTATTTTTTATTTTTATTTTTTTTTATTTAATCAACTGTTTTAAATTGTATTGTTTTAATTTAAAAATTTTAAATTTTAATTCTTAATTTTTATTTTTATTTTAATCAACTGTCTTAAATTGTATCTTGATGCTTTTAATGTTTTATGTAAAGCACTTTGAATTACCTCGTTGTTGAAATGTGCTATACAAATAAACTTGCCTTGCCTTGCCTTACCCACACATGTGCCCATTATTAAAATTCCTTAATTCTTCTATTATATTATATCATATTATATTTATAGATTATTGTTTCACAGCTTGGTTGGGTAGAACTTTTTATGAATGGCTAAAGAATTTACTGCAGTAGCCTATGTCCCTGAAAAGAGACAACATGAACAGCGATAGACAAAGACTGGGATCAGGAGAAAAATAAATAAATTATCTTGTCCATAGCCATTGTATTGTGTTTAATACACCAGGCACAGGCAGCTAAGGTTTGCAAAAGGAGGCTTATGGGAAATGTGGTCTTATTGGGCAGAAAACACTTTCACTTCCCAAAACTCCTCTTAAAGCCACTATCTATCTATTTATGACTTATAAATGAACAGATGATTTATGAGCCAATTATTAACTAATAACTAAAGTTAAATAAACTAGGAGCGGGACATAAAGTCCCCAGTGGAAAATTAGTCTCAACAGCCACAATTCTAAAACAGTGCTAACATCACCATGACTTTAAGAACCTAAAATCAGTCATGTGCAAATAATTATGTCTTCTCTGCATATGGCAACTTCCTGAGATCAACATCTCATGTCTATGTGTTGTGTACCCAACCGCAGTATAATATAACTGTCATTTTCTTCATGTGATGTTTAAATGTCATCACACGGTAGAATCTTCTCCCGAACACTAGTAATGAATCACCGCTGCTCTTTACCTGATGTCTGTTTGCGACCATCTCCGTGTTTCTCCATGCATTTTGTGCCTGAGCTGGTGTTGTGGAGATAATGAGGAGCCAGATGATGGATGGATAGATTGATTGACTGAGCCATGCGACCCCACCGTTTAAGTTTCCTTTTTGAAAGCTAATATCGGCAAAATCGATACGCGTTGCGAGGTCTGTGAGGCTGACTTGAAGGCGACACCGATTGCCTGAGGACAAGCAGCTCTTTGAAGAGGTTCTCCTTCGTCCTGCATTTCCATGCACCATTTTGGACTGGTGTTGTTAGTATTTACCTAGCTCCGTGCTGTGTCTGGGCTCCGCAGGCGCCGCGGCACATCTAATTGCCTGTCACATGAAAAGCTTTGTCTTTTGTCACCGCGGATCAACTGGAGATCAATACTGCCAACTGAGAGGGTGAGGTGTGTGTGTGTGTGCGGTGAGACAAATGAGTTTGAATACCTGTGAGGAAAAGGGAAGGTTTGAAGGATGCAGCGGTATTACTGTCATCTTGTCGCCTGGTGTGCACATACAGAGAGAGAGAGAGAGAAAGAGAGAGAGCGAAACAGCTTATGTGCACATGTGGGATATTTCGACACATATGCAATCTAGCAGATGCCGACTGTAACACACACACTCACAAACGTGCAATGCTGTCAAATGTAGGGTTAAAAAGTGGGTGGACGCTAGCTGGAAAACCTCATTAAGTTTTAATTCCTTTCTGTATCCTATTTCTATAATGGGGAATTGATTTTTACTTAGTGCACTGGACCAGAAATAATTCTATTTCAAATCATTTTATTCTCCTCTGTTTGTCTTTGCGTGTGAGTGTGTGAATGTGTGTGTGTGTGTGTGTGTGTGTGTGTGTGTGTGTGTGTGTGTGTGCATGCTCATTTTCCCACATTTAGCCGAGACGCTGATGTTTTTCCTTAATCCGTTTGGAAGCAAGAAAAGGAGTGTGCCATTCTTTTTGAACACATGCTGTTTTAGCCGCTTTAATAGATGCAACACTTTGCTATAACGTTTGCAGTGGAGAACATAGGTCCTACTTTTAACACCTTCAGTATTGCGGTGCTTCTTTTGAAGGATGGCGGTATGCTCCTCGTCCAGCAATAAAATGCCACCATTTGCTTCCTGTGATGATGATATCAGGGTAATTTCCTCTTCCATATCAAGAAACAGTCCATAGTAATATCCAAATAACTTCTTAAGATCAAAGTCTTTCATTCTCAGAGAACATGCCATAATAATGAGTCCCGGCTGAGCCACAAAAAGCGTATTGATTAGCTCTGAGGTTGAAATTGGATTCCCGCACATGATCCGGAAATAACACCACTCCTTTTGTTTTGCAGGGTTCCTCTGTAAGCTATGGTGGAACGCTCCAGCTGTTTTTCCTCTCACGGTTTCTTTTGCAAAGTAGTTTGGTTATGCACTGTGACATTCATGTAGCACCAAGACCGCTGTATCCGCTGTTAAGATGAAAAGGTCACTCATGCTATGCAGCAATTAGAACAAACAAACCACTATAGCCTATTGGAAACTGAAGTGTTGTTTCCAACCAACTTATGATTAAAATGTCATGCACAGGCTTTTGTAGATGAGGTTAAGCTTGGTTGCAAGGAGTTACATGTTGGGCAATTTGAGCAAAGTTAGCCTATAAATCAGCTAAAACTAGAAATGGCTATAATTTTGCTTCTAGTCAATTTAAAAGGGGCTATATGAGCCTACATTCTTGTTTGTGATGTCCAGAACTTCATCTTTCACCAGTGAAATCATGCGACAATTCTTTATTAGCAGAATCCACATAATGTATAATTAGGTTGAAACCAGGAAATGGCGATATTTAGGCTTTTAGTCAATTTAGAACACTGATCTTTGAGCCTAAGCAAGCACAATTTGGCAGTGGGTCCAAGCAATGTTGGTGGTTAGAGGATGCACATAGTGGGCAAAAAACACAGCACGAAGGGATTTTCTTGGGTTCTCAAACTATTTAGAGGTGTGTTTTATGTGTAACTTAACCAACTCCAATGTAAACATCCTTCCATTTTAAAAGATGTGTTGTGCTTGCACCTGGCTCATTGTTATCTTAATGCTGGAATATGTTGGAGAGATCTGTCATGACCAAACAGGAATATTTGGGGAATATTGCCAAGAGTTGCTTTGTGGTGGTAGGTTTTTATTAAATTCATTGATTTAAGAGACTGGACATTAAAGACTTTTTGTAGCATATTGATCAAGATGAGGCTAAAAAAGAGCTGAAATGCCCAATTAACCAATTCTTTAGTAATAATAAACTCTCTCATGATATCATTAACCACTAGTAGGCTAGTATTACATAATGAGTTTGGCGCATTATTTGTTTTTTAATTTGAAGTCAAGTTTCACCAAAAGTTGTAGATGACTATTTTTTGGGGGAAAATGTGTTGTGAATTTTAGACATGATTACATCTAAACCTTTTTTTATGCTGGCACAAACAAGGCACACATGTTATGTTTACATGTTTATGTTAATTGGGAGATGCTCCCCCATTAAGATACTCTACTCCAGCTGCAAAGGATCATATATATATATATATATATATATATATATATATATATATATATATATATATATATATATATATATATATGTAATTACATTGGATTAGTGATAATGGTTTTTCTGTTACGGTTGGTGCAAAATTGTATTTGAGCTGGTTCCTTCCACCTTACCTTGCCTTACCTTACACACATTCTGCACACCAAAACCTGTTCTATAAAATATGGCAACCCTGTCTGAATTATCTTGGACCAAATCTTTCTTCCATTATTTCACAAGGAGTCTCCTGAGCTTTAACTGTTGTATCTTATGACTTACCTACAATGTGGTCTATTTCCTTTTACCTCCTCTTTATGTTTGATGATCTGAGCTGTGTTTGTTTGCTTTTGTTTTCATTGCTTATCTGTTTAGTTTATTGTTCTTGCAGAATAATAAAAACAAATCTAATAAATATGAGTCAAATCAATGTCACAGTCAGACATGTCATATATACAGAATATATACAAAAATGGAATATGCTCTGTGTTTCTTATAATAATAATATTGGCCAATAAGCCAATAGCAAGAATTATTGTTGACTCCAGCAGACCCATGTGACCCTAGTAAGGAATAAGTGGGTATAGAAATGGATGGATGAATATTAATAATCATAATAATAGAAGCTTTTTTGTATAGTACCTTTCAAAGCATAGCATTCAAAAGCTTACAAAATAACGAAATAAATAAGAGCAATATAAAAAGAACATAAAAGTGAACGAAAAATACAATTCGCAGCTGGGGTCCTTGTGGAGTCCTTTTTGGCAGCAACCTTCTGGTCTATTCATAGAATGCATTTCAAGATAATAAACATTTTACATGACATATTGAACAAAACTAGGAAAACTTAAAAAAACAATATAAGCATTGCACAGGGTATTAAATGGAACATTAAAAGGCTCTGACATGGAAGCTGTAGTGTTCCGTGTGCTCCAAAGAAATTCTTTAACTCACATAAAGTCACAATGGTTTCATCTTCTGATGCTTTCTTTTTACGAGAATGTACAGATGATTAAAGCGTTAGAGCACTGGAAGAGCCAAGACATTGTGACATTGTGTAGTGTTTTCTTGTTGCATTTGTTTTATATGTGTGTATGTTTATGCATCATTTCTGTGTTTGCAGCTTTTTGCCTTTTGTGATGCGTTTTCCTCTGTTGGCCAATGTAGAAAGGTCATCATGACATACAGTTGGAGGATGCTTGTAGTTGTATCATGGATTGTTTCGAACCTTTGATTAAAAATTGTGATACAAACTGAATCATGAGTTGGTGTATCATTGCAGGCCTAATATCTACCCCCATGTCCCACCTTCCTGGCATATATCTAAAGCATGGACTCTATTATTTGTACTAGTACTGAGCTTTGTAGTGATTTCTCTGACTGAATTTTCAATATAATGGAAGTGCACATGGCAGATTTGAATCCTAGTAGAAAATTCTACTTAACTTTGTGAGAAACACTATTAGGAAGATGTACATGGTTCATCAGTAAGATGTACCATGTACGATATTCCATTTTATTTTTTTGTTTTTGCTTTGCTTGCTTGTATTTGCATGTATTTTGAAAGGTTTGGAAATGAGCTTTGTGCTTCTATTAGTGATTCTATTCTATTAGTGACAGACTGACTGAGGTTTACTAGAGCTGTACTGTGGTCTTCAAAATAGTTCCACAACAAATCTAGCTCCAATTTAAATTAGATTAGCAAGTCATCCATAACGTGCAGGAGAACATATTGACAAAAAGTAAGATTAAACCATGAGCTTTGTGTTTGGCAAAGAGCTACTAAAATGTGCCTTGTGCACTTCCATTATATTAAAAATCTAGCCAGAGGGAAATCACTACAAACCTAAATACTGGAGGGATTTGTAAAAAGATGGTCTTCACGTTTCAGATACATGCCAGGAACATGGGAAATGGGGCTCCGAAATACCCAACTTTCCCTTTAAGCCCAGCCATCCAGAAAACGGAATTAGATCAGATAGGTTTTTATCAGTTTAAAGACCCCTGAAATGATTTTTTAGATGAAGTCTCCATCAATGTCCTTCACTTATTTAACTATATTTGCCAAACCAATTTTGGTCTTCACTGAATTGTCTGATGTGTGCTTTAAAAATTGAGATGTAAAAATGGTTAAATCGATCATTACATCTTTAGCTTCACATGATTTTTTTTTTTTTTAAATCTCATCTATTTCAGGATCTAAAATCCTATTGTGGGAGGCATCAGTCAAACTTACATGGAACAGAGAGAGAAGGTAAAATCATCACGGAAAGCGTCCTTAACCATGTTCCACTCGTCTATTTCGCATATAAGATTCTTTTTTTTATTTTGTTTCTTGTGACACAGTATTGACGATGCTTACCGTACACATGCATTAAAGTGGCACTGCTTACGGGCATGACAAAGAGGATCACTGACACAATCAATCTTGATTGGGTTAAGGAGGCTTCCAGCTCCTCATCAGACATTTACTCTGTGGGTGTGAAAGTCTCCACAGGCTGCAGCTCTGGCCCGACAGCCTGCACTGGCTTCAGTTACTAAGACGACTAATAGGCCGCTACCTCCGGCACATCGTATTATGATCGATTGGGATTCATACTGCACAGTTATATCAAATTCACAGTGATGATGATCCTTTCCTCCTACTGAAGAATAGCTGCACTGCCTTATTTCCCCTTTGACATTAAGAACAGGCCTGGTTATTATATATCCTGGTATCATTTTCTTCTCACTGCGACTGATTCTCTTCCATCCCCCCGCTTCCCCGAAAATTATTTGTCTTCTTTGTCTCACCCGATCTACCTGCCTCACTCCTTCCATCTCACAGGGAAGCAGCCGCTCTTATTGAGGCTGAACTCCTCCAAGGCCTCTGCATCTTCCTCCCCCTCTGCCTTCACCTTTACCCATCTGCTCCCACAGCTTCTCAGCGGCCGCCCAATTTCACCAACCTGAGTTCCACATTTTGGTGCAGAGGTCTTCTCCGGGGGATCCCAAAGCAATAATACACCGTCAGAGGCAAAGGCAATAATCAAATCCAACGCACTGGCTGATCTGACTTCCCTAACCTCACTTATTCCTTAATTTATTAGACATGGGAGAGAGGAGGGATGGAGGAATTCAATGTGCGTCTGGCTCCCGAGATGCTTTCAGGAGATAGTGTTTATTGCTTTGGGTTTTTACATGGCAGAAGGTCCTCAATCTGTTTTCAAAAAATAAGTTAAAAATGGAGTATTTTTGAGGATCTTTCTGAGAAAATGTGTTGTTTCTGCCTTTGCTTTTGCTAAGATTGAATAATTCTGGATGTTGTGATGTCACAACTATACAGCAACACAGCCATTCAAATCAGCCAATTAGCATAAAGGCTTGCGAAGCAACGTGTTCAACATGTAGAACTATACTGAGATGATTTTTGGTACCTAAAACTACCATCTTTCTTGGGATATCGCAGCTTCAAATAAAAGCCAAAAAAGTTTAAAATATGGTTCCATTAAAAGTATGTTATATCTTAAAGGAGCAATATGTATTACTCCTGCTCAGCTCCCTTGGGTGCTGTAGAGCAGGCTGCAGGTACTGGCCACTGGGGAGGCCATTTTTTTTCACTCATCAGGCTATTGCTAATGATCTTTTCGCTCTGATGGTTGAGAAACAAATTGAAGATAATCAATATTTTAATTCCAAAAGTTACAAAAATAAACATCCTGTTGGTAAAATATTTATATTAGTGCTCTTTAATTTTGCTGATCCCACCTGTGTTAATTCTTTCTGATAGCAGCAGCAACAGATAGCTAATCTGCCTCTGTTTCCCAGCTCTACTTTAAAGTTTCCCAACCTTAAGAAGAAATCCTCACATTGTAGCTTTAGGCCTCAACCAAAGAACATTAGCTGCTAACATTATCAGCTGATGTGATCAATCAATCACTCAATCAATCAAACTTTATTCATAAAGCACTTTTCATACAAATGTAGCACAAAGTGCTATACAGGTTAATACACCCCAACCACCCCCCATCCCAACCCAACGAACCCTATATCCCACAACTCTCACTCTCTCCCACACAAACACACACACACAGACACACAAACAGTCCTGAACACAACACATGCACACACCCACCCACACACACATACACACACATACACATCCACACTGGCTGAATACAGCCATACAAAACCCAATACAAAACCCAGGTAAAAATATGGATTAAAATAATGTAATAAAACGACAATTGGGATAAAAGCCAGAGTATAAGAGTACAAAAATAATAAAATAATGAATAATAAAATAAAATAACAAATAAGAATACCTAAGATAGAATAGAATAAGATACAATAAGACAACTATTGTCTATTATTGTCTATTATATTGTCTATTATTATTATTGAGAACATTGGTTAAAGGTCAAATTAGTAGATGGGTCTTGCAAGTCATGCAAGTTTTTTCAAGATCCCAAGTGCCTGGGTGTCTCTTCTTTAGCATAATTGTTAGGTGTCTTTAAGTTTGGCTGACTGTCTTGACTGAAACTCCTGCTGTATTTGTATAGATTAAAAAAAGAACAATGGTTAAATCTGTTATCACTGTGGACTCCCACATTGTGAAAAATTCAGCTAAGATTCAAAAATCCTCTAGAGTGTGGGAGGCAATATTAGAGACAAATAGAGGGATGAGATGATTGATGGGCACTTTAGAGCACTATGTCTCTTTGACAGGATTGATTTGCTAAGTTTAAATGAAGGCTTATTGTAATAGGAAAGACAGATAAAGAAGGTTTTAAGAATCACGACATGAACCTGAAGACTAAGATTATTAACAACTGAGATATTTGCTGTGAATGATTAAATCTTGCTTTTTAGATGTCAACACTTGAATCAGTCAGTCAGTCATTTTCTATACCCGTTTATTCCTCATTAGGGTCACAGGGGACGGCTGGAGCCAATCCCAGCACATTACAGGAGAGAGGCAGGGATACCCTCAGATGGTCGCCAGCCAATCGTGAGGCACACACACCATTCACTCACACATTCACATCTACAGGCAATTTAGAGTCTCCAATTAAACTCAGCATGTTTATGGACTGTGGGAGGAAGCCGGAGTACCCGGTGAAAACCCACTCAGACACAGGGAGAACATGCAAACTCCACACAGAAAGGTCCCAGACCCAGGACCCAAGGAGGTCTTGAAGCTGCAACATTCTTGCTGTGAGGCAACAGTGCTAAACCCTGCTCCACCGTATCACCCTCACTTGAATCAGTTTATTATTATAGTTATCTATTATGGCTACAAATTGCAATTAAAATTGTAGAATGCAACAAATGATGGAAATATATGCTGAGTTATTGGAAATCATTGTTGTACCAAATGTTAAAGGGATAGTTTGACATTTAGAATATACACTTGCTTGCCATCTTATGAGCCGTGTGAGATAATGAGTTTCCCTGTGCATACTGTAGATATAATCCACTGAGTTTTTATCAATGATCACAATTAGAAGCAGATGAGTTACAATAATGAATTTAAAGCAGTGATTTGTACTTTGAGACTTTTTACATTAAGATTGGCTATTTTGTTTTTGACATAACACTCTGGACCTTTTGTCCAAAGCAACTTTGGTGAGAAGTCAGTTAAGGACATTTGAAAATGAAAATCTATCCCTCCTGCAGATTCTTCACAAACAAAAGCCTCAAAAAGAGTTCGGATTATGTTCTTTGAGCTACAAGAAAACTTTTAATGGGGAACATCTGTGCAGAAGTGTTGAGTTTTTATTGAAGATATTTTAAGAGTGATACAAAAAAAAAATAAAAAAAAAACGTCCTGTGGGCCATCTTAACCTAGCTCGCAAACCCCATCAAAGGAAAACAAAATGACTCCAAAAAAATCAATAAATGATGGAGCTACATCACACCATTTCTACTTGAGAGGTAGAATCAGAATCTGTGGGAAACACTGAGTAATCTTTTCATTGTAACCTCAGAGTACACCAGATTAGAAAATGATAAAGAAAAAAAAATGTATTTTTTGTTTTCTTTTCTTCTTTTCTTTTTGTTGCAGGCCTTCTGGAATAGCCTGAAAGCATTTGCCATATCTACAAAATACATGTAATTCAGCAATATGTGTTCCATGTTGTTGTTGTTTCCCACCTGGGAGGCTTGTTTCATGATGTTCAAGTCAGTATGTGAAAGAAAAGAAAATGTTGTATAACCTTGGTATGGTAAACAGTAGTCCTGAGGGATTTGACCTGTAAGTAATGTACAATTTTTAATTTACATCAGGTTATCTCTAAACAAACTAAAGAGGCTAAATTTAAAGAATTATTTTCATTATTTATTTATTTCTATGTCACAGGTCCAGCTACAACTCCCTGAGCTCCAGGATTTCCTGATTGTCTGTCTCCTCCCCTTGTCCTCCCCCCCTTGTGTGTGTGTGTGTGCTTCCTTCACAAGCAGGGGTGGGGCACATCAGTGGTGTCCCGACACATCTGCCTTTAATCAACTCATTCATTACCTGTTGTATATCTACCCAGTTCTCCAGCCACTCTTCGCCAGATCGTTTTACCTGCTACTCGGTATCATCAGGCCAACTCGCTCTGAGTTCTAGTGTAATGCTGTTTGTCCCACTCAAGTAATCTCTGTATCTCTCCCTTCCAGTTCGCTTCCTTCACTGCCACTGTTCGGATTTATTGACTGTTAACCAGTGTATGTGTCTCTATGATAATTTTTAATATAATAAAAAAGAAAAAAAATACCCAAGTAGTCTAGGAATCGGTTGTTAAAGTTAATAAATGAATAAACATGAATTGACATGTGTCTGTCATTATTGTGCATTTGTAATATTACTATATTAGGAAAATAAATAAAAAAAAATAATTGCCTCTTGTAGGCCATCCATGGAAAAATAATGTATCAGAGAGATATCCTATTCATTTTATGTCTCTCATTTATTTTTTCAGTTGAAATTTTGCCTTTGCTAAATTTTGCCACTTCAAAAATAGTTGGAAGGTACATAATTAATCAAAAAAAATCACTGAGCCCTATTATACATTATACAGTACATCCGGAAAGTATTCACAGCACTTCACTTATTCTACATTTTGTTATGCTATAGCCTTATTCCAAAATGGATTTAATTCATTTTTTTCCTCACAATTCTCCACACAACCCCCTGTAATGACAGCATAAAAAAGTATGAGATTTTTTTATAATTTTTTTAAAAATTAATTTTAAAAATTTAAAAATAAAATTAAAAAAACAAACAACAACAACAAAAAAAACAAACAAACTAAGAAACCACATGCACATAAGTATTCACAGCCTTTGCTCAATACTTTGTTGATGCTTGGCAGCAATTAATTACAGCCTCAAGTCTTTGTGAATATGATGCCACAACCTTGGCATGATGCTGCCACCACCATGCTTCACTGCAGGGATGGTATTGGCCTCGTGATGAGTGGTGCCTGGTGCCTCCAAACATGACGCCTGGCATTCATGCCAAAGAGTTCAATCTTTGTCTCATCAGAGCAGAGAATTTCATTACTCATGGTCTGAGAGTCCTTCAGGTGCCTTTTGGCAAACTCCAGGCGGGCTGCCATGTGCCTTTTATTAAGGAGTGGCTCCGTCTGGCCACTCTACCATACAAGCCTGGTTGGTGGATTGGTGGATTGCTGCAGAGATGGTTGTCCTTCTAGAAGGTTCTCCTCTCTCCACAGAGGAACGTTGGAGCTCTGACAGAATGACCATTGGGTTCTTAGTCACCTCCCTGACTAAGGCCCTTCTCTCCTGATCACTCAGTTTAGATGGCCGGCCAGCTCTAAGAAAAGTCCTGTTGGTTCTGAACTTCTTCCATTTATGAAAAAGCACAATAAGATGGAAAGCTGTGTAGGCCTAAATGATGGAGGCCACTGTGCTCATTGGGACCTTCGAAGCAACAGAAATCTTTCTGTACCCGTCTCCAGATTTGTGCCTCGAGACAATCCTGTCTCTGAGGTCTACACACAATTCCTTTGACTTCATGCTTGGTTTGTGCTCTGACCTGCACTGTCAATTGTGGGACCTTATATAGACAGGTGTGTGTTCCAAATCATGTCCAATCAACTGAATTTACCATAGGTGAACTCCAATTAACCTGTAGAAACATCTCATGGATGACCAATGGATGACCAGTGGAAACAGGATGAACCTGAGCTCAATTTTGAGTTTCATGACAAAGGCTGTGAATACTTATGTACATGTGATTTCTTAGTTTTTAATAAATTTGCAAAAATCTCAGAAAAACTTTTTCACATCATTATGGGGTGTTGTGTGTAGAATTTTGAGAAGAAGAATGGATTGATTCCATTTGGGAATAAGGCTATGACATAACAAAATGTGAAAAAAGTGAAGCGCTGTGAATACATTCAGGATGCACTGTATTTTGTATGAATTAGATGTCCATTTTACTGCTTCAATTTTAGACTCTGATAGTGAGCACCCTGGCTCACTGTCACACAGTCATAATTCAACAACAAACTTGAACAGATGAGCCATTGTTATAAGTAACGACCTGTTATTTTTGTACCATGGCAAAATGTCAAAAATGTGTTCTGTTTATTAGAGAATGAAAACAGGATTTTCATTTGACGAGACAAAATGGGGAGAGTATGACATACACTTGAGCTACTTTTGAGGATTTAATATATGATCAAAGCTGTTTATTGTGGACATTAAACTTTCATTGGATAATTCTGACAGCCCTCACTGTCAACAGACATAACCTGAGTAAACTGCAACAGTACCAACGTAATCTGCAGTCTTTTTTTGCATCTTACTGAAATGCTGCAAGTGCTCATACATTGAAGATATTTTATTATTATTCTTAAAGTTTAAATGATTTCTATCTGAGACATGTTGGACCAAACTGCTATTTGTTGGGAAGCTGTGCACAGCAGGAGGAAGGACATAGTGTAATATTTTGGCTGGAATTTAATGTAACATTTTGGCTGTTGTCCAGAGAGGCAGCATCAGTTGTTGAAAGACAGATGGGATTAATGATACATCAATACCTAATCTCTCAATTCATACGTGCCACTCATCTCTCAATCTGTACTGATTTGTTTAGCATTAGATCTAAACACCATCCATCATTGTGAAGATGGGCAGGTTTCCCAGGAAAATGAATATTTTCCTGTATATATAGCTAGAGAAAATGAAAAATCAAAAATGAGATCTTTTGAAGTTCCCCTGTTTTGCTCCTAGACAGTAATGTGTAAAAAATGTCTATGTATTTTTCTCCTAAAAACAGCTTGAGCATGTCTTAGATCAGACCTCTTTTGAGCTATACAAGAGATCTAAAAGAAATGCTCAATTTAGCACCAGTTTTGCATCTCAAACTTTAGTTTGATAAAAAAAAGGCTTTTCTACAAAATCTCATTTTGTCGCCTATTTGTTTTTTTTTTTTTTTATAATAGGGCCCCTTGATTATCATTTCATACTTGTAAACACACCTCATATCTCATCTATGAAAGAGGCTTCACACATGTTTGAGTTTGAAATGAGTGATAATTGCATTAAATAATGCTAATTTGATGTTTTCTTAAATAAAGAATAAACCCTGTTTTATGTCATTAATTACTTTTGCACAATGGGTGACTGTTTGTTTGTTTGCTTCATTTCATTCAGATTTGCATAGTCATTATTTTAAAAGTTCACACATAATTTTCTACTTAATATGTTGTTTTCACATATATTCATGAGAGATAACACAAGGTTAATAAAAACACTTATTCAACAAAATACTTACAATGAAAACCAAACATAATGTATTATATAAAACATAAACTGATCGGCTATTTGAAAATCAAGATTCAACTGTGATGGAATTCAAACAAGCATTCAGAAATGCAGTATAACCACATATACACTGAGATAGTGTGCTGTGAATATTGACATATTTATTTGTATTAAACAAAAGACAACACATTGTGCATTGTGTCCTTTGTCCTATTCATGTGATCCCAGCCAATTTTGTTCTGCCTCTAGCACACTAGGGTTTGAAACAGACTTTAAAATCATGGAAGGTCACAGACATAACGCCTGAGCCGTTTTTGGTTCACCAGGGTTTGTTCTACTGTAAAATGCCTGCCTGTAAAACCTCAACCTTGTAATGCACAGACATTCT
Source organism: Lepturacanthus savala (assembly GCA_030544235.1). Lineage (NCBI taxonomy): Eukaryota > Metazoa > Chordata > Actinopteri > Scombriformes > Trichiuridae > Lepturacanthus > Lepturacanthus savala. The sequence goes on along the minus strand of CM060464.1, from coordinate 23,823,294 downwards.
TTTTTTTCTACACTTTTTTTGGTGTGTGGCTTACTGGTGCCACTCTGCAAAGCAGTTTCTGTCTACTATGACACAGAGGGCCACATTATGTGCCTTGCATTTTAGGGATTAGATGTATTTGCCTGCCTGGTCTGCCTGCAGTGCGTGCAGGACATTTGTCCACATGAGGTTTTCTTGCATTTCTCAGTTTGTTCTGAAGTTAAAGCGGGCACATTCTGACTCTTCTGCTGTGTAGCAGCAAAGAAGTGGTGCTACCCTAGAACATTTTTTTACTTGTTCTTTTGCCAGTTCTTTTGTTGGTGGTGGACACAGAAAAAGAAACAGTTCCAATGCTGGTCCTGTACTACCATGGATTAAAGCAAAAAAAATCCTGAGCCTGAATTATTTTCTATGTGGGTGCATAGGTTGGTGGGTGGTAATTTGTGGCGTGGACACATTCTCAGGCTCTAAATGATGCATAACTGATTGTAGGTTAGGGCAAAAGTGTCAGGGAGGGGAGCTCTATTGTAATGGATGTATGTCACCTAAACATATATGTGGTTAGTTAATGAGTTAATTTTAGTAAGGTTTGAATTAAAACCAGACATCCATGTTAAGGTGCAGCCACAGATATTATTGATTTCATGACCATTTGAGATTTTTGTAAAAAAAAAAAAAAAAATGATGCAAATGGACATTGTGACAGACCTGATGAATGCTTATTAAAACTGGATTTTAAAAGGTTTTTGATGTTCATGTTCAGCTAATTTTTGATGATGCTAAATGGAATGTTCATGTTTCCTTTGGAGGGATGCATGAGGCTAGTTGGAATAACAATGACCAATTTGGCTTTTGCCAACAAACCTGCTACACTATCTGCTTCCACACTCAGTTAAGATGTTTCTTTGCACATAAAAAGGCTAGCTCTTATAGTTAAATGTATTTTCTCTCTCTACAGCCTGTCATGCTGTGGGCAACTTTAAATGGTGGTGGAGAAAAACAAAACAAAAAATAAACATAAATCATCATGTGTAGTCTGGTAAAACCATCTTGATAACATGCTCTTACACTGTTTCATTCTGTAGTCCACTCATCCAGCAGATGATATATAGAATGAAACAGAATATGAGGTGTGTATGCAACCTGGATAGGGTAGTTTTCTACATTCTGCTGTTATTGTTTCATGTTTTTAGAGGATAACAATGTTGATTAGATGTATATTGCCACCAGGTAATTTAAGTTTGATAAGGTGTACACTAGTGGTTTCCCTCATTATGTATCAATGGATAACTTTGCTTCAATAATGCTCAAGAATGATTTCTTTTCTTTGTTTTTTCTTGTTTTACTGAAACTGATATAACACACAAATGACTAAGATTTTGCCTGGTGAGCAATATCGGAGTAGGCATTGAGAAACTACTATTTAATTGAGCCATGAAAGAGATTCATTCTAACCAACAGAGAGATTCCCTCGTCTTTTCATTTGTTTCAGACTAAAATCTCACAAATAGGCCTTAAGTGAAACCGAAATAAGCCGCAATTGATAATCACAATGTTGTCGCTGCATTGTCTCATGAGAAATAGATGAGGTGACAAAAATAAGCACATTTTCCTCTGGATGCTTACTTTATATTTGTCACTGCCTAAATATACACTACACCGTTTATTTTACAGGAAACTTCAGTTCGGGCACTGTAACAAAATCTGTTTTTTCTTATGATTTTTTATTTTTTATGTCACAATTTTATCTTTTTTAATATGTCAGATATCCAACTAACTCAGACTACTGAAGCTTCATATGAGCTTCAAATCTACTTTTGACTCCCTGCAGATTTTCTCCTGTTTCATGCTGTGTACCTGATCGGTTTCAGCATTCTCAATGCACACTGCACGCTCCTCATCGCCGCCGAATTCTGAACACATTGACTTTCTACTTGAATCACACCAGCTGTCTACACAGGCTCTGATGTCTGATGTTTCACTTGTGTTTTAGCTCAGAGCTCATATAATTTTTTTAGGCAAAAACTACTCCTGTAATCCATCAATAGGCCTGTGCCGTGGCCAGTGCCTTCTATCTGACGCCAATATTTGTGGCTATACATCCATTGTATGGATGAATCCATACGATCTTGTATTTCCCCTGCAGAATTCTGTCACCTGGTTATTAACTACACATCCTACACGCGGTGTCATACAGCTGCTGTTAGTTTATTCAGACCATCCTGACCATTTTTTCACCAAACACTTCTTCTGACCTTTTCCGCTGGGTTTTCTATGCTCACAACTAGGTGTTATTGAACACAGCGTCTCAGCCTTGAAACAGGTGGAATGATTCTGGATTGGCTGTTGAAGGACAGCTATTCTGCCCACACAATCCTACTGGTTATAAGAGTGGATTGGTTTTAAACATCAAAATTCATAGATTCCCATCAATATATAATAAAAGATGCAAATATTATAACAAAAAGCCTGCAGCCTACCCCTCCTTTAAAGGCAGTCATTACACATTATCATTATTTTGATGTGGGAGCCCTCAGGCCTAAGTCAAAAGCACTTGCAGTTTAAAGTGGAGTGGAGGCTGGATCAGTCGCGATCATTCGGCTTACAAACACATGTTTTTACTTGCTTAATAACCTTGTGCTGTCATTATTCAAAATCTTTGCCCAATACCACATGCTTCTTGAAATGAGGCCCGGACGCCACTGTCCCAAGGCCTAAACTGCTGATTCCTTCTCCGAAAGCCAAACACAGAAATGGCTTTGTGGCCTCTCAGTGTCTGTTCCCAAATACACACCAATCAGCATGAGGAGGCCCCGCGAGATTAAATGGATCACACAGGTGACTCCTCACACTTTTTTTTTTCATTTTTAATTTTTAGTTCAACCAATCACACTTGACTGTTCATCTGCGAAAATAGAGAAAAAAAAAAAGTAATTCCATTCTTGAAGGCCTGGCAATATAAGCACAGGCCAAGTCTGATGAATCACATTATGTGTGTGTGTGTCGGCCATCGACAGCCAATCACTCTTACTTGAATGTGTTCAAATTGAAACCAAATAATCACCAGCAGGCTGCACCTCCATATATTCTGACTCCTACAGCATGTGCAGCTTTTAAACACAGACACCCTCCCACATGCAAAATCTGAATCAGAAAAGGTGTTCTTGTTTCATTCTTGTATTAATTTACTGGGATCAATTTCATTCTATATACAGCATTTTGTACCATAGGGTGAGATTTGCAGGAACCGCTGTAACCAATTGGTTAAATACAAACAGCACTACTGCTTTATCTCTTAGCAGCTTCATTCATAAAATAAGGAAGCGCTCCTGTATCGACTTTTGACCAGTTCGGGACGAGGGGAGGACATTTCTCTTCTATGATAATGTTTGAAGAAAAGGCTGTAAAGAGAGCAAGAGAGTGAGTGACCTAAGAGTAGCTGTGTGAGAGAGAGAAAGAAGTGAAAGATGACTGAGCGGGGTTGAGAGAAAAAAGCCTGTGAATGATAGATGTTCTAAAGCGGGAATGAATAACCATCAGTCATTCACAGATGGAAACAGATGCTCTTAGTTTCAGTTTCATTTTCCTCCTCTGCATTTGTCCTTTTCATTCATTTCTTGATTTCAACTAATGTAGCAGTAAATACAAAATGCAGCCGAAAAAATCAGCGTTTTTTTTTTTTTTTTTTCCTGATCTGTAAGAGAGAGAGAGAGTTCATGGAAGCACTCAAGAAGAGGGAGCCACGGTAGAGAGAAATCAGTGAGTGCGAGAGAGGACTGAACACGTCACATTTTAGAATCAGCTCAGCTTGTCAGGAACTTTGATAGAGGTGATACTAAAAAAAGTAGAATTATCTTGTTCTGTTGACAATTTGGTCATTTTATATATTTATTTGGTTACTTTAATCAGTTATTTTCTTTAAAAGAAAAAGAAAAAAGAGACTAAAATCAAGAAAACAAAACAAAATTATCTGCCAATTGAATATGATATTTCTACTTAATAGCGGGCTATATGCCAAATAAAAGTCATTTAAACCCAATAACATTATATTTATTTGTGTATATGGAATGGAAACCCAAAAAATTCAAGTCAAGCCAGTATCCTTGCTGATGGAAATTTGTACTTCTACTGCAAAAGAACAGCTAAAAAGCAGAAAAGCATAATTTATACTATATATTACATATAGAACAAATACATTTATTCATGTATCTTTTTTGAATTCCAGACTTATAAATGATTTTTTTTTGTAAATGAGTATTTTATGACTACCACATTTCTACTTTTATATCAAGATTCTGAAAACATCTTGGACCACTGATTACTCAAATTTCAGTTTGACTCCAGGAAAACACAGCAACACAACTCCTGTTTGTTCTCCTGATGCATTAGCATAAATATAGACTACGGGACGACTGCAGACGGTTATGGGAAAGAGCTTCACGTCTGCAGGCAGGCTCGGTGCGGAGGCAGGTGGGGGAGATGTACGGTAAGGTTGGCAGAGCGAAGTGGCAGCCAGACATGGAGGCCAACAGAGAGAGCTCACGTAGAGACAGCGGGGAGACTCATTGATCAATTATTCAGTTCAGCGCTGAGGTTTCCTGGAACGGCTGGTGTGCGGCCCAGGCGGTCAGCTAGGGTGGAGGAAGATGTCACATCGAGCCCAATATCCCCCAACCACCAAACCGCTAAACGCTATGAGCTAATAATCGCACCGTATCTATCCACACACACACACACACACACACACACACACACACAGGTTGATTATTTTTTCTGCGTGTGTTTTTTGTGCGTGTGTTCTTCACTTTATCACACACGCTAACAAACATAACAAGGATTACATCATGACTTCAGAGATCAGGGAGTTCTGACTCAACAACATTCATTAACCCCCCCTTCCTTTGATCAAGCACTTAATGAAGCAAACTGCTTTATGTTTATTATTTATTTATTCCCATTCCATTTGTTTCCCCCTTTTGGTCATTAATTCGACAGAAATAGATACATTTTCCAATTAAATTATCCTTTTTCTGAACAATTAAATATGCCCGCCGGTGGGGTGGATGCTAAATGATTTAATTCACCTTTGTTTTCTTTCCTGAAATATCTAAACAGTTATTCATGTAATTTTAAAATTTTTTTTTTTTTTTATAATGGGTATCACGTGGAGCGTAAGACAGGAGCTAAAGCTCAGAGACGGATAAGTTAGTCCCTGCTTAGTCAGTGGTGTGTGATTAAACCAAATTTTAATGTACAAAAGCTCCTCCGTCCGCTAGATTTAGAACCGAAGAAGCTGGGTTGTCGAGCGTGTGTGTGTGTGTGTGTGCTATGCAGGTGAAAAGTGGGGTCCAGGATGTAGACAGGAACCAGACCCCATGAAAAGCCTGATGTGTGATCGATTAAATGTTAAAATTAGATCCCCCCCAGAAAAAAAAAAAAAAAAAAAACATAGTGGAGCTAAAACTGGGAGGCATGTCTTTATTGTTTTCCCAGGTGGCGGTATGGATGTGCATTTGAATAAGCTTGCAAGTCTGCTATCGATTCGCAAGGGAGGGCCAGAGAAAGTGCATTGGGGTAATCCAGTCTGCCTGAGACGGAGGCATGCATAAGCTTCTCGGCTTCGGACAGGTTCAGGGCAAGGCATGACCTTTGCAGCGTCTCCCAAGCTGATAAAAAGCTTTTTTTTTTTCTTTTAGTCAAGAGGTTGATGTGTGTGGAGAAGTTCAGGTCTGAGTGGAAAAAAATAAATAAATAAATAACTCCAAGGTTCTTTGCCTGCTGATTGTAACCAAGGGTGCTTTCACACCACTAGTTGGATTTTTTGGTCCATACCAGGAAATGCATTTTTTCCTATTTAATGTAGACCAGGGGTCTCCAACCCTGGTCCTGGAGATCTACTGTGGCTGCAGGTTTTTGTTCCAACCAAGCAGGAACACACCTGATTCTACTAATGAAGCTCCATAGCATGGTTCACAGCCAATCTTGGCTGTGAACAAACCAAGATTGGTCCGATTGACGTTTCATCAATGTTAACAGTGCACCCCCGATGTGACTGATGTGCTTTCACACCAATGAAAATGAACCAAACTAAGTGCCTTTGATTCCAGTGGATGCTTTGGTGTAAACCTACTGCTGTTGGTGTGAAAGCACCCTAAGACTTAACCCATTAATGTCCATGTTGGAATTTTATAATCCCCTTCACATTGCTTCAAGTACCAGCTGAGCTAATAAAAACTCAATTGTAACATTTTGAATTGACTGAAGCATACAGTAGTTACAGTAGGGATGAACTTCCCCTTTAAGCCATATGACAGAAATGGCACACAGGATGAGACAGAGATACACCGTCTAACAAGACAACACACTGGCAGAACATCTTCTACAGCTCATAGAATAAATTGTTACATGTATGTTAAATTACAATTAAATTACATTAGGTAAGATTTCATGTCACTGTATATTTCGATATATGGTGGTGCCACTAACTACACAGTAGTTAGTTTAATTGACATATAGACATGAAGACATCAATATTCTTGCTATTTATTTGGCACTGGCCCAAAATTAAAATAGCTTATGCCATGGTCCTAAATGCATACACCAATTAACATGTTTCAAAACAATCTTGAGACTTTCCACTCCGTTGAACTAATTGAATTTGTCCAAATACAATTGTTTCCAGACTTTTCTAGCAATAGCAGCAATAGTATGTATAGTATCTCCAGTCTCACAATGGAGTTTGAGTAGCCTTTTAACCCATTTCTTCCATATATTCTTCTATATATTGTGGGGAAAATCTTCCAGGAAATTGATAAAATCATAAAAAAAGGAAGGAAACATCAAGTTTTTTTTTTTAAAGGAATCATGATTTGTTTGCTTTATTTATTTTGCAGTGAAGCTGCACATTGCTGCTCACCGCTCATGTCTGTTTGAACCATTTTGTACCACAAGCCTGGTCGTTGTGTATGTGAAGGAGTAGCTACAAACACGAGGGGGTAGAAATGTGGGTCAGTGTGACGTCTGGATCAGGACTGACAGGATCTGCCGGGCTCCTAACACAAGAAGGCGCCCAGCGGGCGAACGGGTGGGGGAGGAGATGTTGGGCATAAAAACAGAAAACATACTGAAACATAACATGTTCTGCGATGTGTATGGTAGACTGAACACACAGCAAATACATACGACCCATCACGGCAGGATGCTGCGCTGTCTTTCTTTCAAACATAAAGCCATTTAGAGCTGATAACTAATTCAGAGTGTGGGGTTATCTCAAATTTGATTGACCATGTCTTGCCTATTGTCCACTGTCACTGTCACTGTGTTGTTTTGTTTTTGTTTTTTTTTAATAATCCATATTCTCATTTGCAACTGTGGTATTTTCTCCTGCTACTCTGGTTTTCTCTGGATTTTTACCGTCCTGCTTCCTGCAGTCCCTCAGACTCCACTTCAGTTTCCAGGTCTAGGCTAATGCATTCAAACAGAGCAGGTGATTCATCAATGCACTGAGGCCTAAAGCTGAAATTAATTTTCTAAAAAATATAATAGAATTAAACATTTAATAAATGTAGACTAAATGTTGAATATGTTTTACTTTTTGGATCCACATTCTTATGTACAACAGCCAGGACAGATTAACTGACATGTGAGAACCGTAACAAAGCACTTCATGTTTGTTCCATGTACCATTTTGTCTCAGTGACCAGTCGCATCCAAACCTCCTCAGTAAATATATCAGCCCAGATGGTCTCTTGAACTAGGTCTTCAACCACAAATCTAATTCCTCCTGTTCTGATTTCCACTCATTCTGAAAGGCGCGGATCTCATCACCCTGGATTTCCTCAAACATCATCAATAACCACTGATCTCTGGTACAGTAGGATCAGCATGCACATCGGTGTCCGTACCTGAGTTCTCTTTATTAAATTCTACCTTAATATCACTCTCCTCGCTGCTCCTAGCCATGATCTATAACCTGTCTATAACTCCTGATTAACTTCTCTTTCCCAGGCCGACACAAAACAAAACAAACGCCATGTGCTGCACACATACAAGTGCATTTTAATAAATAACTTTGCACATGATGTAGCATTATTTATTTATTTACTTTTTTATATTCCTGACCATATATAGACATCCCAGGCACTAATCCTTGTGGGTTTCAGCCAGTAGTGTTGCATAAAATTACTAATGTGCATCTAAAAAAAAATAAATAAATAAATAAATAATACATACATAAAAATACATAATACATAAAAAGGTGTATTCAGCCTTAAAGGGATAAACACATTAATATGTATTCTGGTTGCAGACTATTCATACAATTCACATACAGCCTATTGTGTTATTTATTATTGATTAACCCTATCATTAATTAAAAAGCTTATTATCAAAGTCATACTTAAAAATAAAAGAGGCATGTAGTCTGAATGATTTACTATTATCGGGCTTCGTTCCTGGACTGTAAGCAATCATGTGGCCTCAAAAAAGATGGGCTTACTTATTTTGTTTTCACACTCTAAAAAAGGTGCCTGTTTCTCAACAATGAGGAATCCCTAGAATTGCAGATATGTTGGAATAAACACATCATGCGCTGAGGAGTGTTCCCATGTTGTAATCCACATACAATATGAAAAAGTGCTTTTATGTGATTTTTTTTGTTGTTTTTAATTGAACATCACATGCACATGGTGTCAGTATAAAGGGAACCACTTGATTTATAATTTAAAATAAAAAAAAACAAATTGTGAATTAGGCTGACATGAAAGAAGAAGGCAACCTTTCAATTGATCAGGATTTGGGATTTTATGATGTGGGGCAAACTATTCGAGTGATTAAATCTTGACTCAACTCAGCGTGAGGTCTGCCGCTCTGTTGTCACCTTTGAGGCTGGTGGTGATGGTGGCCGGAGCCCAGTTTCATAGGGAAAAAAAGCTTCTTTTTTTTTTGAGAATAAAAAAAATCTAACCAGTGACGCAGCCAACTTTTGCCTGTGGGGTGATGGATGGACTGAGTGTGGTGAAGCTGACCATGCCAGAGAAGGTGTTTGGCTGGCTGCAAGAGGGGCAGACTTATGTCATCTTCAATTATATAATCCCGAACAACGATGTCAGCGAAGAGAACAAGATTCATCTGTGGCCAGAGACCCATGTGTTTGGAAAGGGGCCTTTAAAAGTTGTGGAGGGCCAGCTATCCGCAAAGGAGGTGCTCCTGCCGGCTTCAACCCTGAAAAAGGATTCTTAAGTTGAAATGGGATGCTAAGGACACCTGCAGTGTGTCCAGGGCTGGGCTATAGGCATACCTATTTTATACCTGAAATTCTATGTTCCCTGGGTCCTATCTTGCATCTTTTGTTCTGTCACTGGGGAAGATAGGACCCTTTGTTAGAAAACAGGTCCTATGGTCTCCTTTATAATCCTTGTTAACCCTGAACCTAACCTCTAACCAAACAAAGTGTGGAACATTGGATCCTTTTTCAAAAAAGGTTTCCTGAAACAGGTCATAGAAAAAAGTGGGAAATGTTGGCTAAAACTGTAACACAGTCTATACTAGGGGTCAGCAAGCTCTTTAGTGGCTTCCTGCAGCTTTTTCAAAAATGTATAAAATTTGAAAAATAATTATGGCGGCTGGGGGGGGGGGGGGGTTGTTTTAAGTAGAGATGCACCGATCTGATACCGTTCCGATCGTCCGTTCCGATCGTCCGTTCCGAGCCATGTCTTGGAAAGATTTCAAACTTGATATGCCATCAGGTCTGACAGCTGTGTGTGATATCTGCGACATGAAAATTGCTAGCCGTGATAATAACCTCACTAAATACAACACCACAAACAACAACCCAGCTCCGGCATGTTCACTCAGCTCTAAACGACCCGCTCACAAATAAACAAATGATCATTTTAATAAGGATGGCAGAATTGTTGCCACTGTTCCAAAAAGTCATTGTTGTTATTCACTCCCAGTACAAAAGAGAAACAAAAAAACATTTTTACAATTTCATCTTTAGTAGACATGGAAAATAAAGTTTGCTGTAGATTTAAAATATGAAAAGACACTCATTCCGCTTACTATCCGTGCTGAAAATAAAAAAAAAAATAAAGAAAAAATTCTATTCACTTGTTGCAGCGTGAGGGCGGCACAGTGCTTCCAGTAGAATCAGATCGGTATCGGATATCGGCCGTTATGGAAAGAGAAGGATTGTATTATATTTTTTTTAAATCCTAAAAATAACAATGAAGAAACCAAAACTTTTTTCTTTATTTTGTTTCTATAATTTCATTAATAAAACACAATAGATTATGGAAGTCAAACTCAAACCACCAAATATCACACAGCAGAGTAGTCACGTGGTGTGTCATTCTGACCAGGATGTGCTGCAGGGAAAATAAACATTTAATTATGAATGCTCATTATGTATTTATAGCCTAATTAGTCATTTTTATAGTAGGTTAATATAGGTAATATGCACTTACAGCCTGTGTTGCCTTCATATAAGGATTATAAAAGGCTTTTAACTATTTGTGGATCCAGACAGATTTGTTTTTTGTTTTTTTGATTCAATATGGCTCTGTAAACATTTTGGGTCACCTGGTCTAGACATATTTCAGTGAGAAATAAAAGTATTTGTTTTATCAATTGTATCATATGATAACCACTAATTTCCATACAAAAGGTAAGACATATAGGCTACTATAAAACTACAATTTGCAAACCTAGTTGTTTTATTTATTTGTATCTTTTTTGTAATGTTTGCCCTGGACATGAAATGGAAATAAATGGCTTAATTAAGGCCTGTGAAAAATGTCTCACCATAGCTTTTTCCTTTTCCCCTCAGGGGACGTTGTTGTGTGGTCAGTATGAGACATCTGATATCTATATTTAACTAGTTTCTGTGGCATTGCCTTTTTATTTTGGCAGAGAGACATTAAACCTATATTGAAAACATGTCTAAGCTCAAACAAACATAAAACAGTGGATTAGTACTGGATCTGTTTTCGGTTGTTGAACAGTAGCTACTTATGACACTAGACTTTTTACTATTTGTCCATGTGACAGGGCTATGGCGTTTTTTTTTTATTGCATTTTTTATTACCACATGTGGTCCCATTAAAGGCCCAGGCTCCAGGGCCACAGTGCTTATGTTTGTGACATGAAATGTAGATATCAACAGGAAGCAAAAGCCAGACTGTGGCAATGTTGTACTTGGGTTTTGCACTAAACAATGACTTGGTCCCACCCACTGTTACTGTGTGTGTAACTTATTATCTACTATATCGCCAACACAGAGTGGTGTTCCTTTTTTATGTCACACTTTTGTATTGTTATTGTTAGCCTATGTATAAGTCATTACCAACTTTGAGTGATGTCCCTTTGTTGGGTAAACTTTCAACAAATGGTACCATGAACAGATGTTACCAACAAATGTTCGTAATGATTTGGAAGAAATCCTGGTTTCTAGATCGCTTTGAATTTACTGTTTGGTAACATTGTGGTAAATGGACCTTAAAACAGGCCCTTGTTTGGGGGGATATTACCAACTGGTGGTAATATCTTACACCTGCATAGTTCGGACATCACTTTCTCAGAGTGCTTTCTGACTCATTATTACTATTAGGGCTCCAGGGCAATCGCTCCGAACCCTATTATTATACCATGGGTTCTTTCTTGTTCCTCTTTCAGATGGATTTTGGCACCTAACTTGTCACACAACTTTGTGAGGACCCAAGTTAATTTTATATATAATAACAGGCATCTTGAATGTTAATGGTGCACTGTTTCTTATACATCACCTAACTGTGCTTCTCATACGTGTTTGTCATACGGAATGAATGGTACATGATCAAAAAAAAACAAAAACAAATCATTGACATCTATATAAAGATTTTCAGAGAGAAGCAGAATGGACCTCTGTTTGAAACATGCCAGTGTCTCCAAAATTTTAACTGTAGACACACCATGTCATACCAAACTTTTATGAAGTCTTTACAGCAATAGAGGTCCATGTTATTTTCTGATAGCAGGTCAAAAAATGTAAACCAGTTAAAGGGGCATGAGTTGTTGAACCCAACCCACGATCCCCACCTTGGAACTCTCTCTCATACTCATACACAAACACATGCGCACACACATAGAGACACACTGACTGAGTACAGAGGAACAAAGGTCAGGAAGTGCTGCTGTCTGCGCTGGAAAATGTCCATGGCCCAAGTCAGAATGCCACAGTTTAGGTGCAGTGAAGGACCACCGCCGATCCACAGAGCCCCACCCACCCCAGCTGGTGTGCCGCATGAGAAGTAAAAAAAAATGTAAATTAAATAAAAAAATAAAAATCCAGATTAAGTGTAAGAGTATAACAAACATTAAACAAAATAAAATTAAAATAAAAATATGATAAAAGTGGGTCTTGGGCCTATCTTAATATATATATATATATATATATATATATATATATATATATATATATATATATACAGTCTCTGGCCCTCATTTCCTCTGGCAGGTTGTTCAGTAATCGGGGACCATAAAACTGGAAGGATGCCTCACCGTATGTACATGTTTTTACTCTGGGAATAGATAAAAGGCCAGTGTTGGAGGACCTGAGGAAAAAGCAGTTCAGAGAGATAAGAAGGCCCAAGACCCTGAAGACATTTAAAAACCATTAAGAGAACCTTAAAATCGATCCTGAAACACACAAGGAGCCAATGCTGTGATTTTAAAACTGGTATAAGTGTCTGCCGTCTGGTTCTCATCAGCACATGTGCTGATGTGTTCTGTAAAAGTTATAGACTTATGATGTTCTTTTTAGGAAGACCAGAAAGCAGGGCATTGCAATAATCAATACGGCTGAAGATAAAAGCATGCATCAGCATCTTTCTGTTTTCCCCAGAGAGAAATGGGCAGACTCTGGCTATATTCTTTAAATGATAAAATCCTGTTTTTACAGATTTAATATGTGGAATAAATTTGAGCTCATAGTCAAAAATGATGCCTAGATTTTTTTTTACTTGATTGGATGTTTTTAAAGACAATGTCCGTAGTTTTGATAAAAGTTGATGACACAGTGGCCCTGTGTCATCAGGAGACATGGAAATATACAGCTGTGTATCATCAGCATAGCTATGAAAACTCATACCATGTCTCCTGATGACATTGCCAAGTGAAAGCATGAATAAATTAAAAAAGAACCGGGCCTAAAATTGATCCTTGGGGCACACCAAACTTTATTTCATGTATTATCAAGGAGCATGCATCCAAACTTACCATCCTGTCTTTGAGATAAGAAATGAACTGCTTAAGAATAGTACCAGAGAGGCCAAGCAGGTGTTTGAGTCTATTTAAAAGAATAATGTCATCCACTGTATCAAATGCAGCACTTATATCCAGTAGCACAAGGACTGAAAGCTTGTGTGTGTCCAAACTGCACCGGAGGTCAACAACTTTTAAAAGAGCAGCCTGTACTGTGATTTATTCTAAAACCAGACTGAAAATTCTCTTTGATTACATGGTTAAATAAAGTCATTCAGCTGAATGCAAGCATTTTGAAAAATGGTACGTTGGATACTTGTCTGTAATTATTAATAGTTCTAAGATCCAAATAGTTTTTCTCACCATAGCTGTTTTAAAAACTGTATGGAAGGTGTCAGTCTGAAGAGAATTATTTAGAAAGTTTAAAGGCTCAACTTCAGAATCCATAAAATTCATAAAACGTGATGTTGGGATCCGGTCTAAAAGGCAGATTGTTGGTTTAACTTGGAAATCACTCTACCAAGCCTATCGGCATCAAACAGGACACAACTGTCCAGGTGTTTCATCAGGGTAAAACACACATTTGAAATAGGGCTTTGATTACTTAAATTGTGGAGTCAATAAAATCAATTTTACCTCTGAAGTAGTCTGCAAAGTCCTCACAGAGAGTTTGTTGGAAGGTGTTGATGTTTTCGGGTACCTGAATTAATTAAATGGTCAATTGTAATAAAAACGATTTTAGGGTTATTATTGTGAAGTCAATTGCTCACAATATATCTGATAATTGGAAGTCAAATTATATTTCCTCCATTTTCTCCCTACCACCCTACAATTTATTTTCAGTTGATGATTTTGTTTCTCTGTGGCATTGTATGTTTGGTTTAAACTTTCTTTAAAACTGGCAGAGCAACAATAGCTAAAGCTAAAGTCCTTAATTCACTGTTAAAATTATCAACAATAAAATCACGAGGTGCAGGTAAAAGTACTGGAGAATGTGTATTTAAAATGACAGTCACCTTAGAGGTAATATAGCATTTCCTGACAGTTCTCCATGGCCTCCCGCGGTGACATCAAAAAGCACACAGTAATCGTCGGACACAACCAAGTCAACAACAGAGGACAGACTGACCGAGAGGCCATAGCTAATATACAGATCCAGAGTGCATCCCCTGTTGTGATGTGGCTGTCTGACATGTTCCCAGCCATGTATTCAGCCAAGTTTCAGTTAAAAACAGTCTTATTATCTAAAACTAAGTAATTAATAATACATTTATCTCTAAGGAATTGTTACAAATTTAAAAGTGACATGTTGATGGTTACAGGTGACTTATTACGTGAAGATGTAGATGTTTGGTATTTTGGGAGCAATCTTAGATTGTTATAGTTCACAGAACAAGCATAGTGGTGTCTGGTTTGTTGATGATGTTAATTGGTGAAATGTTGGTGTGAATAGGTTGTTGTCTAGTGTTGTGTGTATGGTGGTTAGAGGTGGAACTTGATGCATAGGAGCAAGGACTAGGGGGACATCAGTCAGTGGACAGATCAGCCGGTAAGGAGTGGAGAGATTGGCATGGTGCACATTGTGTGCTAAGTTGGCAGACAGCATGCTGGCACCTTCTTGGCTCAAGTGGAGCCCGTCTGGCGACGGGAAACGACATGATGAACGACGAACAACCACCTCCTGTGGACATGCCTTACGATGGAGTCCCCAATGATGACCTTTGGGGGGGCAAGCCAACTCAGCCACCCCAGCACCAGGGTGGCTGAGTTGGGTTGGCACTGGAAAACGGGAAGAGTGGCAGCACACCATGTCCTTAACTAGCCATCTCCCTGGGATGAGGAGCAGGACAGTGGAGGCAGATGGCTCCTTTTTGGACATCCACCTGCTGGAGGGCAGCTAGCCATGAGTGGAGGGAAAGCTGTGATGTCCATCAGTGTAGGCAATAAATTTAAGGTCATGAAATCAGGTGCAGTTTCCTAGTGCTGGTACTGGGTCCCTGGCCTCTCATTCGTGAACAAAGCTGGGGTAAAAGGAGCCCCAGGGCCCCACGCAGAGTTCGCCTCTGCCTGTAGATGACCATGGCTCCCAGAGAAGTGTTGGTCCGAAGGTAGTGTTCTGTGGTGGCTCCCTGGTTTATGACATGTCCAGCCAGCTGGGCAGCATGGGGAGACGAGACCTGATGGGGGTCAGCAGGGACTCCTTCCTCTGCAGCTCACAAGGAGGTCTGTAATCTTTTTGTTTGCTTTGCTCATGAGATTTTCCATCTCTCCAGGTGAGTTGGCTGCGACCAGTGTGGCCATGGCGGCTCATTGGGCTTGTGTTTATGTCCTGCTAGCTAGAGGCAGACAACAACTTATAACTCACTAGTTTTAAAAATGACAGTTTTAAAAGCCTCTTTAAAAAACAACAGTTAAAACTGCCAGGGTTTAAAAGAAGAGTTTAAAAGAGTGGTATAAATCTAGATAAGATGTGTTTTAAAATCACGTAGCAAGCAGCGAAGTTGCAGGCAACTGGAAAATAAAATGTTTGTGTTAGTGTGCTCCTTGTATATACTATCATAAATTTACTAGTACTATTTGCTTGAAATGTCTATAGAAGCTTATCATAATAATAATAATATACAATACACACACTCCAGCAGTAGCCCCTGGAGCCCTTTCAAATGTTCCCCAGAGGAAATTTTCCAGTTTAAAAACTGCTGCAGTTGAAGAATAAAAAAGTAAAGACAGATATTTGTATTTCAACAAATGGAAAAAAAAATAAATGGGCACTTTCCCATTTTTAACGACCTCTGAGCATATATTTCAGAGTTAACAAGGGGCATTTAAATGTGCCATGAAGTCGTTTGAAGTTAAGAATGGAGATAGCGCTACTGTACTTTGTTTTTTGTTGGTGGTTTATAGTCTCACGTGTATGTTGATATTCAAGTTGTGTGACTAATATGTTGTTTTATCATGAATTGTGTTTCCTTTACAAGTTACAAGCAGATACTTGAAATCAGTCACCAAACAAACACATGCAGCCGAGGGAGAAATGCCAGAATTGGCCTCAAGCAGCAAAGCTGGTGATACAGCGAAATGCAGGGGGTTTCGTAATCACTCTTTAAATCACTACTGTTCTGTGTCTGTGTCTGTATGCTGGCTATCTGAATTCTTTTCATTAAAACCACTTCCAGCTCGTCACAGTGATTTAGATGCATTTTGGAGGTATTGGAAGCTATTAGGTAAATCAATTTCCATCCAAGGTTGCTGCTGTTGACACAATGAATGGAAGTAAAGTTGTTGGAGTGGATGAAAAATAAATTGCAGATACACTAAAAACAAAAATTCAATACAGCTGATGCTCTCAACTAAATGCATTTAAATTGAAGAATACAAAGCAAACAGCATTGACTGAAACAGTTAGTAATAGACCTGTAGTCTCTGCATGGGAAAATAATATTTACCCAGATTCACTTCCAGAAATGACTTTACCTTTTTTTCCCCCTAGATATGAAAAAATAACTTTAAGAATGGTAACAATGTTCTATGCAGGATTTGTTAGTTTCTGTTTATTCAAAGTCTTCCCCAGGTCCCCACAAGTGAGATGAAAGAGTGATAGTGAACGAAGACAGGGACTGGATGGTGGTACCAAGAACAGTACTGTGAAACAGAAATAAAATGTTTAATTATTTCACAGAGATTATGTTCTGAAACACAGATAAAATACACATGCACCTGCCAATTTTTTCATGTAGCGTAAATATATCAACAAGAAACATCTTTGGTTGTCAGGAAGAATGAAATCACCTCATTGCTATGTGTTTATACAACCTCACACACCCTGCACTGTTAATGGCTGGGACCACATGTCATGGGGTCAGTTATTATGCATGTTTTATGCATATGCAACTGTGATTGCAGAGTGGTTATCATTATTTGAAATAATACAATATGCATGTAGCATTTTGTCTGATGACCCTTGAAGGTTACACAGACCCAGGACAGGTGTGAAGGAGCACTGGCGAGCACACAGAAGAAGGGGAGCAGCAACCAGCAGCCAGAACCGAACACCACCGCTACAGAGGAACCTCAGAGAGCCTGAGGCGCAGCAGCCTGTGTCCGCTTGGCATATGGACTCCAGCTTTGGTTGGTAGTAGGGGCCAAGGAAAAGCAATGGCATAGTGTGGGGACCGTGGGACAAGTGGAGGGCAGCTGATAAGGCAGACAGCAGAAATCAGGAAAAAGAAGCTTCACCGCCAGCTAGAGTTGGGGAAAGTGATGTGAAATAACAAAAGGCTGTGGTTGATGCATCTCTCTTCCCCTGAATTTACCTTGCATAGATTCCCTGTTAAACTGGGACACTTTTGTAGTGGTATATTAAGATTCAATTCTTCTTTGAAAAGTGGAAATCCCCCCAGACACACACCCTTATATAAGAATAAGTGTATACTATATATATATATATATATATATATATATATATATATATATATATATATACATTACTAGTATTTATTTATAGGACCCACTAACTAATTCCCACAAACAGGAATATGAATGTATACACTAATGTCTCATGACCTGTGACATAGTTACGCATTTATTAAGTTTGGACAAATAATTACAGTCATTTAATGGTTTATATTCAACCTTTCAAGAAAACAATGATTGTCCATGTTACAGTAATTTAAGTTTTGTCTTTTCTTACTAATTTATTTTAGATCACTCTAAGTGGACAGCAACCAGAAAGCCAGGGAATGTCTCATTTTTTTTTTTTTTTTAATTTCAACTTAACTCAACTTAACCTCTAAATTTCTACCCATTCACTCCTTTGCAATCAAAAAACATATTATGAATGTGAATTGCTTCCTGAATATTACATATAGAACTTTAACAAAAAGTTGAAACACTTTAGTCTCATCTTGTCCTAAAAATAAATTCAAGAACATTTCAGTCTACTTTTGGTTGATTGGAAAATCTTAACAGTCAATCAATACATGTGTAGATGGCCATAGAGTGCTGACTACTGATATGAAAATGGATTAAAGAGAAAACCCTGACATGCAGCACCTATCATAAAAGAGTCATAAAAGAGTCAATCACATATATAGTAACTATAAATGACTCCTGTGAAAAGTGTCTTTTCTTCCTTCTGTCTGCTTCAGCATAGATGTTCCCACAGGCAACAACAGCGCTCACATTCTATATTTTTGTATAATTACGCGAGTTAAACCTCCTCTGTCAAACAGGGGAGATTGTCCCATCTAATTAGGTGATTCAAATGATATCATTTGTTAGATAATTTTCAGCCTGGATCTAATTTTGAACTTTATTGCAAAGGAGTCAAATGGGTGTAATAAATATCAGAATAAAATAATTTCATGTCCCCTTGCCTATTACTTATGTCTCCATAAAAGTAGGGGAGTGTATTAAGCTGGCAATTAGGATTTCATTAAAATCTATAAATGGAGGTTCATTTATAGTGGATGAATTATCATAGACATCTTTACACACTGTCTCCAGGGCAGATTGGGTATGTCTGATGATTACAAACGTGTGTGCACACATGCACACACACACACATCTTTCTTTCAAAGCTGATCAGTTTACTCCATCATATTGAACCAATTCTATCTCGGCGCCATGTACTTCTCGGAAGCTCAGCTGCACCTCGCTAGATAAAAAAAAAAAAAAAAGCCACAGGATGTGTGTGCTGTAAGATACATAAACACACACACACACATACACACACTCATACACACAGCAGACAATCAGTCGCTGCCAGCAAACCTGAATACAATAGCCTGTATTAATATTTCACCATTCCGCTTTGTCTTCATTGACCACTATGTACCAGAAACCCGTTGAATGGCAGCTTCAAACAAGTGTGTGTGTGTGTGTGTGTGTGTCTCAATCCATGGCTGGACATACCTGTAAAGGGGCCCCAGGGCAGGCATCAATTCCCCTCCCCCCATCGATTCTCCAGCTGAATTCCAAGCGAGGATCTATATATATAATGTGTCCAGAGGCCCAGAACATGCTAATTTGAATATGACAAATTCAGTATTAGTACAGTACACTACAAACATGCCCTGTCAAAAACAAACTTCCTAGTTATAATAAGTTTGCTTAAAAAAAGCTAATTTGGCAGTCAGCAAAACAGCTGTTTTTTCAAACTTTTCACTCAAAATGCATTTAACGAACACATTCAACAAAACTATTTTTTTTTTCCATTTATCATACACCACCAACGCTACTTCTTTTTTCTTCAATATTGTTAGACACACATTCAGAATAGAATGACGGCAAATTTCAGAGAAGATCTGAGCAGAATGTTTGCAATAATCATTCCAAACACGGCTGAAAGCTCATTAGGCCTATCAAACAGATAATAGGGGGACGGCTTTGGAATGATTTTTCTGTGGAAAGATGGATCAAGGAAGACAGGATGGTGGGAGAGATACAATAACAAGAGAGAGAATGTGTGGAGGAGAAAGGAGAGAAAGGCCAAGAGCAGTGGTCTCTGATGAAAGGAGGACAACAATCATTGGTATTGATGAGAACTCGTGGCCAAATGCAGAAGAGAAGCAGAGGACTAGAGGACTATATATATATATATATATATATATATATATATATATATATATATATATATATATATATATATATATATATATAAAGTACTATTAATAGTTGTTAAATATAACAACTATTAATATAAGGTTCTAGTCCTCTGCTTCTATATTTAATAACTATTAATAGTACTTTTCAAAAAGAATTTAATATAGGTATTACATTATGTTAATCATTATATTAACTATTACATTAATCAATCAATCGATTTGAGTCACTTTTAAGAAGAAAATACCCCAATTCTCTGGTTCCAGCTACCTAAATCGTATTATTTTCTGTTTTTTTCAGTCTTTAGTAAACTCATGATCATTGCGTTGCAGACTGTTGCATCTTTGGTGTCAGGAAACAGTGATCAACATTTTACATTATTTTATGATCCAAACAAATTATGAATCATGAACGATGAATCGTTTCAATAATGACAGATTAATGGACTCAAAATAGCTGTTAACTGCAGAAAGCATCAACCCATGAATGGAATGGGATGGGAATGGATTTAGTGGAGTGAAGTATGGAATAAAGACAGATGAACAGTAGAATTCATACTCCAGCACAAAATAATGTCATGGCAATACATTTAGTAGAAGTTGATATATTTAAGTCTGGACCAAAATAGATATCATGGTTACCACCTGTCTGATTGTCCTGCTGTTTAGAGTCATATGAGTAACTCATTGACTATCCTCCTTAACCCCTGCGTTGTGCTCCTGGTCAAATCTGACGGTTTTAACTTCTTGTTTCTGAAAAATGTGGTTAATTTGATCGATTCACCTAAGATTTCATGACTTTGTCCATAAAGAGGATTTTAGCACACAAAATAAATTGTATTAATTTACGTACAATTTTGTGTGTTTTATTCAACTTTTGTACACTCTTGTTGTTTCCGGTCAAAACTGTCCGATCATTAGAGATGAATGGGGGAGACCAAAATTAATATAAGGAATTGAAATCAGATACAGCTGGATGAACACACAACACCACCACCACCATTTTTCTGGTCATTTTTGACCGTGAACAGCCAGCAGGTTTTACTTGTTTGACTGTGTAAAAATTTTAAATGGTTTCAAAACAAATGTCCCTGGTAACTTTGACCTGTAATAAACAGTTGACTATTTTTCATCTGATTAATTCTTATAGTGAACATATTCCAGAAATTGTTTTTTTCAGGATTCAAATTCAAGATGTGCAAGTTCAGATCACTGAAACATACATAAATAACAAATAGAAGTTCAAAACTTGTAATGTTCACAGTAAGTTATGTTGATTAAAAAACAGAATCTAATATAACCGGAGGTGAATATGTTTTATTACAGTTTGAATGATCAATATTTTACACAATGAGTCTTAATGGAAAGGTCAAATTGATTAACATGAAACCAACACAACAAGAGCGTTAATACTAAATGTTGACATCATAGTTAGTTATGTGGCGCATAGTTCCAAAAAGAAAAAAAAAATCCATTTAATCAAGTGAGCATAAACGTGTTTTTGAACCTTCCTGCCACCCCTGTGGCAGATTATCACAGTTATTAACCAAAGAGTGCGTGTGTATGGGTGTTACACTTCACGCACAATACCTTTCATTTGATGTAATAATAACACAACCTTGGGAGCTGTGGCCCTTTCTGAAGCACATTTGGCTGTGCAGTTTTCCTGGTGATGTGCATCAAACGTGTCTGCTGCTAATTAGAAGTGCGGCGTGGAAAACTGAGGTTTATTTGGTGATGGGTGACACGGAAGTTGACAGGGAGCCAACTTTATCTAATCAGACGCAGTGTCACCCACCTCTTTGCTCAGTCACACACACACTTCCCACAGTGCACAGTGACCTTTCGCCATGTAGCACAAATTGTGCATTAGCAACTGCATGCAAGCTGCCAGTCAAATGGAAGCTCTTTAATAGAAGGCGAGCATATGCAAAGTGACCTTATAAGTAGAGGCAGATTATAGAATAGGAATACTTAGTATACATCTAGGGCCTTGTTGATTTAGCACCCAGATAGAGAGGTAAAGAACATCAACTACCTCGTTAAATAATGCATAGCATATGTTTTAAAATAGTTAAATACAGCAGACAGCATGTACACTAGTGCAAATGTTAGTGCACATGTTTTTGAATGTATTTATGAATGAGGTTGGCATGTCAATTAAAATAGGCAGGACTGCCGTATAGGCAGTATAGGCAGGATATGGTTGAAATCAGTATCACACTTGCAATACCAGCACAGAGGTTGAAAATCAATAGTTTAGAGGAAGACATGGTCAGGGACTAGTAGTAATTTAATTCCTGAAGGTAATTAAATTCAGTAAATTAAAAAAAAAAAAAAAAAAGTTCTGAAGGTCTTTCAGTTTTTTTTTTGTTTTTTTTTGCTATAATGTGTCATTGAATAGACCTGCTGTGTGTTTCATTAACATGTTTGTCATCTCAGATTTGTTGAAACCAAATGTATTTTTAGTTTTCACATCCCCACACAACATATAATTTGCATGCTGTCATGAAACCTACCGCATTCACAGTAAAATCATCATCCTCATGCTGGATCATGCATCTTTGTAGGCAACATATCTAAGCCTATTTTTTTTTCTTTTAAACTGGACAAAAAACAGTGCTGGTGTGTTAGTTTGACTACATGTTGAGGTAGTGACCTTGAATGGCTCTCAGATTCAACTTCAGGTGAAATTATAAAAAAAAAAGGTTTATGGGGAAAGAGTGGAATGCAGATTTTGTGAAGCCTGCAAATATGCTGACGCCCGCCGGCATCTGAGCTTCCATCCAAAGCCTGAGCCGCTGCCATCTGGTGCATCCAGAGACCAGCTCATGTCAAACAATGCCAAGAACATTGCAGAGGAGATCAAACCACTCTCTGTACTGTCTGTACTCGCCATCTACAAGGATCGTAGGGTGGGAGAGGAAGATAGAGAGCGGGAGCTGGAGGAAAAAAGAATGGATACAAAAGCAACTCGATGTAGGCTTAGATAGGCAGAAATGGGCGGAGGGGTTTGTGCTGTTCTGATAAGGTGGCACAGACTCCAATGACTGCACCACCATACTTGTATTTTTCTGTCAAGTAGGCGTTCTCAGCTCAACCTTTTTACCCAAAGATCTTTATGAAACACACACATGCACGCACACACACACAGGGACAACCCCGAGGCACTCAGGCACCCACTCGAAAACAAAAGATGACAGAAAAGCACTCAAACAAAACATTGTTTCAAATCTCAGAAGAGAGAATGAAATGCAACATTTATGACCCCGACTCGCATTGTTTATGTCCCATTTCTGTTTGCCTGCATGAGTGTTTGTGTGTGTGTGTGTATGTGTGTGTGTGTGTGTGTGCTGAAAGGCCAAGCAAGCAAAGAGGAGATGAAAGAAAGCAAGCTGCAGGATAGAGAAGCGAAGGAGCTCATCACAGTGTAGCTCTACCTTCTTATAACTTAAGAGTGTTAGTCAGGCAGCCAAAAAACAATTAAGACTTCCATGTAGTGCACAGTGCGATACTTGTCCGTGTCAAAATCCCTTTGTTCTGCTGTTGCAGATGCCGTCAGGTAATTGGTAGCAACAAACTGTGATGTCTTACACCTGTTTTTAGAGGAAAGGATCAAGGGTTATTTCTCAACGCCTATAAACATATATTTGCATGTGAATAGACTCTGTAGAAGAGGGACAATCTCTTTTGTGACCGCAAACAGTTCCAGAGCCGTGTGCAGTATGTTTAGTGTGGATCAATCATGTTTGAGCAGGATGTGGTTGCTATGGTTGCATGCAAGCAACGAGTCTGTGTGGAGAGCTGCACAGACGCAGAAGTTTTGGCTAAATGGTACTTTAGGACTTAGGTGATATTTAGTTTGTTTAGATTTTTTATTAGCTTCTTTCCCTGGACTGGGTGTTTGTCAGGCAGCAAACAGTGACTAACAAACTAAAACAAGGCTTTATTTGTATAGTTCCAATAATCTGATTAGTTGTGCTTTTTTTGACAAAAAGATATGACATCTACGTTTTTTGGCTTTAAAATAGTGTCTTTTTTAGAATTTGACTTACTTACTTTTACTCTATAATTTACACACATTATACTCTACATTTTAATTAGGAATTATAATTTTTCCCTTCTGCAGTAAAGGTCTTTTTTAATTACCTCATGTTTTGAAGTTGATAACTCACAAAATGAAGTGAATAAAAATGATTAGATTTTCTATATTATTAAAAATGAATTTTGTAAGTCTAATACACTTAATTATCATAGACATGGACACATGACAACCATTTAAGGAAATAAATTGCTCCAATTATATTTATTTCATTAGTTTTTAGCTATTTTGTGTTTTTGTACGTTTACCAACCTTAATAATTTACAATAGCAAACAACATGAATTAAGTTTACACACAATATTGATGTAATGAACAACATTATAACAAGAGCTGTGATGATTAGTCAATTAATCTAGTTGTTACCAACTACTACATTACCTGTAACTATTTTGATCAATTAATCGATTTGAGTCATTTTTAAGAAGAAAATTGGGTTATTTTCAGGTTCCTTTAGTCTTCTATAAAATAAACTGATCTTTGGGTTTTGGACTGTTGGTCGGGACAAAAAAAGACATCTTAGGTTACACATTCAGCGGGAAAACATTGATCAACATTTTACACAATTTTATGAACCAAACAACTAATTGAATTGTTTTAATAATAATTAGTTGCAATTGTGATTCTAACATTAACAGAACGCATCATATCATATTGGCAACTTAAGTTTATCTAAATTAATAAATGGCCTTTTTTTTTTTCTTTTTAAATGTTCCAACCATGCATTTCATTAAAGTGGTGGTTGGAGGTTTTTAACAAACAGATTAACCTGAGACAGACAGTAAATTTCGTGTGGAAGATTTTAGCAGGAGGGACCTCTATAGAGACATGTCTGTGTCTTGACCAGCCATTTGTGTCAGTTTGAATTTGCTGTATGAAAGTAGGGCAGCTTGACAGCAAATTCCCGAGTTGCTTGTTGTTGCCGATCTGACCCTGGTTATCAACGGGCCAAAGTGGCCAACAGCTCTGGGGAAGGGTCTGATTAATGTGCTAGGGGACCCAGTAGGACAAATCTTCGCTGCTGCAGCATGTTTGAACCCCCTCCTATCAGCCTATGTTCATGGCAGCTTTATCATTTGGCAGGAAATCCAGGAACCAACAAGTGCGCTGGAACAAAACGTGGTTCACATCCCCTGTGTATCATTTTACCTTTTTGTGATTAGATTTAAAACAATTCTATATGTGCAATGCATGAATAAAAAATAAGAACCCTCTACACGAGCTAATAATACTAATAATAGCAATTAAACTTTGTTCAAAGTGATTGGTTCAGAATAACAAGTATGACAAGTATGCAATTAACCCATTCAAACCAAAATGCTTTTCAAAGTTTTCATGCATATAATTATATCACTTGAGTCACTAATGATTGTGTATTTTGTTATTCCATTTTGTACTTCGCCTTGAAGGAAATTTATTTATTTATTTATTTATTTTTTTTTTTCATTTTTTTTCATGTTGGAAAGTGCAGATGACATCATATGGCAGAAAGTACAGAAAATGTTTTGCTTAATATTTTATGTAAGTTGTCTACTATCTGAACACTGAAAAAATAACTGTATCAGCAGCATTTAGATCCTTTTAATTTTAAGCCGAAAAATGAAAGTCATAGACTTTGACAACTATAGTTGTTGGTGGGTTTAAACGAGTTAATCAGAAGACCAAAACCAGTTGAGATTACTTAGCCTTTTGGTAGGTTTTGTGGGGAGCTTTCTCTCATGCTCTCAAGTTGAGTGTGAGCGGTTGTGAGAGTGTGAGCACCTCAGAATCTGAGGCCATGGCCCAAATCTCTTCTCTGGGTGGGTAAAACAGAGTAGGGGATGCTGAATGGAATCATCTAAGGTATATCAGGCATCTGAATAGGCTCCTCCCTTTTCCAACTACAAGGAGGCCCCAGGGTATGCCCAGAACCCACCGGGGGATTATATATCTCATCTTGAAATGCCCTGGGATGCCCTAGCAGGAACTGTTGCTAGGGAAAAGAACATCTGACTGGCCTTGCTTTGCATGTTGAATACTGGATTGATGGATAACTATTGACACACATATATGAATCATGGATCTGATTTGTTTTTCCCCCAAATTCATAATAATACCTGTTTTCCTTACATTTTTTTTGGCTTCCAAAATAATGGATTTAGATTTTGGTGCGCTTATAATAGAGACACTAGCCTGTTTCCACCCTCCTATTTTTTTCCCACTCAGTTTGCATTTCCTGTCAGTATTCCAATCTAGGTGTTCTGTATATTTGTGGGTCTTCTCTGGACACATATTTACCTGTCTAATCAGTGAACAGAGGGCATGGCTGAGAATGACAAGATTGAGGTCGCCTGCTAGTTTGAGTTGTAGTCAATCTATCGTTATAGGTCAGTAATGGAAAGATGTGAAGTCATTTGGTCCATTGTGGAATATTGAGCAGCATTGCGGAACATAGAGAAGTTCAATCTGTAACAAGAACAATTTTTTGTGAGTTTTTTTCATTTTCACAGTGGCTCTGGGCAGATCCACAACTTCAATAAAGTTCCATGGAGAGTGGACAGAGTCTCTGTAAAAAATTAAATGTAATATAAGGGTCTGTAAGGTTCAGTCTATGGAGACACATAGAAAACAGTTTGTTAAACATGTTTGATACAGCTTTGCATGTAAAAGAACAAAAATGAAAGTGTTAAAGTATATATGTGATAACCAGAGGTCTATTAACATATCTCCTCCTAGAATCCACATCCCTTATTCTGCTGCCAATTTTACAGTTTAGAAACCTGAGCAATTCTTTGGATTCATACATTTTCCAGTTTAATGGCACCTTGTCATCACTCTGCTCTCATATCTGGTTGTAAAAAGCAGGGACAGAAGTTGAAGAAGTGGCGGAAAAGTGATATTAGCGTGACGCTTGCTTCTTTGGTTTAGAAATGTGAAGCTTTAGCTGCATTAAAGACGGGCCTTTATTCTTATTAAAGATTTATTAATCTGTTATACTCAGAGAGGAGAAAAAGAATTTGTTTTGTCTGTTCCTCTAAGTCACTGCTGTTGGAAAGAGTTGAATTAGAGTGTTCAAGCACAACATAAAAATAACATTTGTATGTCCTTGATTAACTTCAGACCATAAACTGAGTGCTTATTGTAAAAATATCCACATGTTGACATCATGTTTTCTCTGCAACTGATTCAACAAAATCCCTTCATCTTATGAGGTCAAAGTACTTATAAAAGCAAAGTTTTCTTTACACCAGCGTAGACAACCATTGGAAACACCTTAGTGAAGCACCACTTACACTTAAGGTGCTACACACCAGCTACGACTTTCTCTTTTTATAAATTTAATTTCAGCTATTCAGACTAAAATACATTAAATAAAAGGTGCAGATGGTCCATTAGGGTAGTCTACATCAGAATTGAAAGTTTGATTTATTTATTTAATTTTTAATTCACAACTGTGTATCATTTGATATTTTTATATACACTTTGGTAACCGAGTTAAGTTAAAGGGATAGTTCAGTATGATAGCATCGTTATCATCAGTGTCGTACACTCACACTGACTTACCTCCGACAGTGTCCGTGTACGAAAGTAGTCCGGCAGGTTTCCTCTGTGCGCTGCCGGAAGACGACCAGAGGTAAGTCGTCACAGAAAAATGATAAAATCCGTGAGGAGATTCAGGCACATCTTTGTTGCTACAGCCTGGGTAGTCACAAGTGCGCCCCATTTTTACACATATTATGTGTAAAATTCATATTATGTTTATAGCTCATATCATCCTAAGTCTCCCGGAGTTCCGGGCAGGCCCGCCGCTCCGTACACGCAGACTACGCAGCCAGCGTAGGGCCTCAACTAGTGGAGGGGGGCCTGCAAAATTAAGATTGGGAAAAAAAAGATAATACATATTACACTAATAAATATCAAAAATATTTAATTAGTTCTACGGGAGTTTTGTATACCATCACTGAAATCGGGAAAATTAAATGTGTAATGCGTAATAAAAAGACTCAGAACCCAGCAGTACAGCGAGTGATGGGAATTCCGTCTCTATTTGGAGAGTCGGATCTTTTGGCTCAGCTCGCTAATACGAGTCGGTTCATTCGGCTCCTCCGTTGCTCCCAACGAGGAGCCGGCTCCTATCTGTCACTTCAAAGAGTCGAGTCGGATCGTTCAACTTCAAAGATCGTTCATGACCGGCACAAAGCTTCGGAGCTTCGGAGTCTTACTACGCTCTGAAACAGCTTTAATAAGCAATTTTCTTCAGTTAAAAACTTCAACAATTGAAATGAGAGAATATCATCCAAGAGACACCATGAATCTGGAACTGAAAAGCGAAAGAGGAAAAAAGAGAAAGATGATGAACTTGCATCCCTTTCTGGTAAGTCCGTGTTAAACCGTGTTTGTTTGTTTTGCTAACACAGCGTTACGTGAGAACTTGACAAGCTAGGCTATGTTAGCCCAACTGTAAACAGGTTTGGACAGAGAATAAAATTCATCTCTAGCATCTTTTCTCTGCTCCAGGGGGTCGTTGGGGATAACTCCCAGTCTGTCCTGGTAGTGAGGAGGAGGAGGGGAGGGGGCGGTGGTTGGGGGATGATTTTACATCTGGCCACAGTGTTGTAGAAGGTGTGTTAAAGTCGTGTGTAGTGCAAAAATTGTTTGGCCACCTTTGGTCATTCACAAAATGCCATATTGTTTTGTTTAATGTGTAGGATTAGAATATGTTAATTTCTAAGGTATTTGATTTTGTCCTACCATATTAATACCATATAAATACAAATGCTACTAGATAGCATAATATAATGAAGTGATATTTTTGGTTTGGGTATTTTTATTTATATTATTTTCTATATTATTTTTATTTAAATGAGACACAAAGTGGGAAACCATGTACAGTAGGGGGTCGTGATGCATACTGTTTATGAATATAGTGAGTAGGTCAGTTTGAAAAAGTGTGTTGTAATGGGATTTTTGTGGTGACATGTTCTCAGACTGTCAGGATATGTGGGAGCAGGGAGATCCAGGCCATGGAGGCTGAAAAGCTGGAGGTGGGGTGAGGTTATGGACGACGTTTAAGGTGAGCAGGGCGGTTTTGTAGTTGATCCAGGATTGACCAGGGAGCCTGAAGTCGGATGATAAAAGGGCTGATGTGGACAGACAATTTGGTGTGGGTGATGATCCAGACAGCAGAACATGTGGATAAAACAATAAGACATCACATTTCACACCATTTTAGTTCAGAAGCCACGTCAAAAGCTGCTGTTTATTAAACTCAAACAAAGTTAACTGATGAATTCAAAGTAGTCAGGGCATTATTTTTAAGCATATCTTCATTTTAACCAGTGCTCTGTTCAAAGATGGACTTAGACTACTGAAGTCTGAATGAAGGTCAAGGTTACTTTTTTATTGTCTACCTCAATAATTAATACAATACGTGTCTTGGATTAAATGAATTGGTGCACAAAAGAGAGATAAAAGAGACAATGCTTGCAGAGTTGAGATAATGAAAACCCTCTTAATACAACGTGTAATTGCAAAGGCTTGACGTCAGATCTCATTCTCCAGTGGTCCTGAAGACACTAAAATATTGTTAAAATTACATGCCTTCCAAAACTTGAGCACCGCACATTACACACCTCATCTGAGCTTATCTCACTCCCCCTGTCACACTTTAGTCTGTTTTCAAGAAGTTTGCTGATAATACATTGAACATTGATGTACAGTTATATGTGTAACATTGGGACCTGGTACCTCTTGTCAGAAAAATGGACTAAATGAGTTGTCAACTCGGTACAAATATTTTGTTACCTTACTTAAGTAGACATGTATAGACGTATATACGTGTATAGGTTAAGTAAAAGATCCGACTGCATCTCCTATTATCCATCAGACTGTTTTTAATGTGTTCATTTTCAGTGACTGAGACAACAATCAAATGGTTTGTAGTTCCTATCTGAACGCTTGGAACCTACAATTTAATACTGCTGGTATCCTGGTTGCCTGTTCTGGTAAGACATCATAGTGGGTTCTAAGGTGTTAATTAACCATTCATACATGAATGTGAATCATATATTACATTACATTACAATGCAACTGATTACAGCTCATATCAGAGAAAGGTTGGGGGTATATAATAATATTTCTTGAATTTTAACCCACCACTATTACTTCTTGAAATACCTTTAAATACCTTTTTAAAAGGTGCACTGCAATGCATAAAATGTAGATTTTCTTTTGCCAAAAAGTAATGATAGTCAATACTTTAGGAGCTAAAGGTTGTTTTTGCTTAAAAAAAATTACTTGTTCTCATTCTTGAGTATTATACTTAATAGGTTATATTTCACTTATTCACTATTACCCGTTTAAATACTTTTAAAGCGATAGTACAGCACATAAAGTGTGGCAGCTGAGCCCGTTTGTTTCCTGTCTGTGTCTGTCTCCTCCCATGTGTGTCTTTGTGTTTCTCTCCTACACTATCGGTGTCCTGGCACACCTGCCTTCAATCAGCTTGTTACCTGCAGTATATAACCCCAGCTCGCCAGCCACTCTATGCCAGATGGGTTTGCCAACCACACGGTAACACCTGGTCAGCTCGGTCCAGTTGCCGGTAAAGCTCTTCCAGTTGAATCATGTTCCTCTCGTTTAAACCCTGTTGTCTTTCCAGTTTGCCTCCTCCAGTCGCTGTCATCCTGGCTCTGCCTACTCGACCTGGATCTTCTTCGCACTCCCCTGCTCGGAACCTTGCACTGAAGCCAGCTTCACGGTCCTCCTCCCACTACCACTGTCCACTAATAAACCTCTATTGACCTGTGAACCTTGTGTGGGTTTCTGTGTCCTCTCTGGAGTCCTGCCTGCTGTTCTGTAACATAAACTACAATATCTCTGCCAAAAGGTGATTACAGCTCATGTATTTTGAATGACCAACTATTTGTTTCATTACTTTTACTTGTAGACTTTAAATAGTTCTGAAACCAGTACTTTTATACTTTTTTACTTGAGTTAAATGGTTAAGTTGACAATGACAAAACCGTCATGTGGTGTAACCCTAAAAATTATGTACCAAATAGTTGTTAAAATTTTAAAAACCTAATAAAAACACATGCAGACAGGTTTTGTATCCTATGTGTATTAAATATTTAAAATGTATCCTTTTTTGGTCACACATTTTGTGTAAAAAAAAAAAGCACAATTATAATTTTTGTAAAAAAAAGAATATTACAAATGGACTTTTAAGTGACAAGAAACCAACATGAACACAAAATGCACATTTTGAGAGACCTGATAAATGTTGCGTAAAACTTTATTTTTGAAAGGTTACTTTTTTTATCGCACTAAACATGATTTGTCTCTGACCCTTTTAAACCCTAGCATCTATACTTCTACTACTAGAGGAACGAACATGAATGTTTTAGATATATCTATGGATGATATTGATTTTAGTGACAATGAGTTTTAATGTCACCAACATTTGTATAATTTGTATATTGTTTCTATAATATCTGTGTAAATAAATATTGTAAAGTTCAGGTTCGGAAAAAAATCATAGATTGGGTTTGGATAAAAATTGGGCCGGTGACAGAACACCGCCTCTAGTGACCTAAACAAGTCATCAACCACTCCTGTTGCCATACCTTTAGGCCGTGTGTCCACCAAAGCGTATTTTCCCAGCTGACAACTCACTGCTCTCCTCAAAATGTCCAGCTGGCAGCGTATTATTGCCTCTGGTAGAACAAGGGACTTGTTTTGATCAATTCAAAAACAGATTGTACTCATTTTACACACAGTTCCATGTAGTGTTTTTTTTTTTCCCCCTGCTGGAGAATCATGCAGCAGTGCAACAAGTGGCAAAAATAGACATCCACGTAAAACTGGTGAGGAGCCGTGTGACGGCTGCGGGTCATCACACATCTTCCACAGTCAGTGGAGCTGCCGTAGTTAATTATAATGGACGTGATCTGCTACAGACCATGCATGTCCCTGTGGAGTTCACACATTACTCTATATATATATATATATATATACAGTATAACATGAAGGAAATGTCACTTTTAAACTTCTTGAACTTCTTGTGCTTGGCAGACATATCAAAATATGGAAATTATGATTTGTGATTGCTTACATATCATGGAAGTACAATATACAGTACCAGTCAAAAGTCTGAATACATTTCCTCATTTAAGTGAATGGGCAGTGTGTCCAAACTTTTGACTTATACTCTATGTGGAACACAGTTAAATAGTCACTTTGATAAGACAGCTCACATGGATTCGATTGTTATTTAAATGTAGAATATGTACAGCATTAGTGTTGACATCTAGGCTCCTCATCAATCCCCATAAAAACATTGAGCTCACACAGCAAGCAGCAACAACACTAGCTTCCCTTTGCAATGAATAATTGATTAATTTGAGCTGCAACAGGTAATTGATTAGTTGTCAATTATTACATTAATCTGCAGCTATTCTAAAATTGAATTAATCGATTTAAGAAAATGTCTGAATTCTCAGATTCTCAAATATGATTATTTTCTGGTTTTTTGAATCTTCTATAATAGTAAACTTATGATCTTTGTGTTGTGGACTGTTGGTCTGGACAAAGAAATATGTATTTTAGGTTGCCTCTTAAGATTTGGTAAACAGTGATTGACATTTTACACCATGAACCAAATGACTAATTGATTAATCATTTTACTAATTGATAGGTTAATCAACCATCAAAATAGTCACTAATTGCAGTCATACACAGGGGAAGACAGACTCAGAGCCAACAGCTGGATGCTGGGTGGAGGTGGTGGAGGCTGCTGAAGAGCAACAGCGACAGAAGCAGCAGTATGGCAGAGGACTAATTATTTATATACAATGTCAGGAATTTAAGAGTTCTTTGGATATATCTTACAGTGAAAAAAGTATGCCATGTGAATGGAGCCATACTATTAGGACCACCAAATCCAATTTTAGTTAATATTTCATATTTACAACCCAAATATAAGTGTGAAAAATTGTAGTTAAAGTAAAAGTTTTATTAGAAGTGCCAATAATTAATTATTACCAAGTTCTAATGTCTATATTGTTTAATTTGTCCAAATATGTTTGAAATAGGTGTGAGCAGCTTTTTGCTGCTCACACCTATTTCAACTCAGAAAAAGCTTTGGAACATAGCGGATAACGTATTCATGAACAATGTCGAATTTAGTAAAAATCACTCTTTAATACTTCCTCTTTTAATATATTTTGTCTGTATCTTATTCTGTGGTGTGCTAATTGCTAATGTGAGGATATAAGTCCTTTTCATAATTAACTGGCTTACATAGTATCACTGATAAAAAAGAAAGGTTACGGATCTATACCCAGATGATGACTATCCTCCTTAATATATAAAAACACTAATCAGTGTGGAATTGGCCTTTCCAAACTGCATTTAGAAAAATTCTGGACAAAAACAGTAAAAAACAAACATGTTCCTGGGTATTTCAGAGAATTTCTGTATTGAGACATAGATTCCTCCTTCTCCTCTTCACCCCTCAGTGCAGCAGCACACAGTGAGACTGCGATAAAAGAAACATTTTTTTTCACTCAAGGTTATAGCCAACAATTTCAGTGTCATGGCTGTGGTCCTCAGAGCTGGATAACTTATCAACCCCTGCTGTTATCGTGTGGAATTTTTCTGTTTTGTTTGTGGCATTCCTTCCTCCCCCTTATTTTCTCTTTCTATATCTGTTGTCGCTGGTGTGTGTGTGTGTGTGTGTGTGTGTGTGTGTGTGTGTGGCAGAAGGCGTGGCTGGTCATTCACCCCAGGGAGACAAGGCATACCTGGGCTCAATCTCCCAACTTCTCTATAAAAACAGGGTCTCAACTTTAGACCTGTGCCATCTCATATGGTTGAGTCCGGCTTGCTATATTATTTGGGTCAGGACTTTGAAATGCGGGCGACACGGTGGCGCAGGGGTTAGCGCTGTTGCCTCACAGCAAGAAGGTCGCAGGTTCAAGACCTCCTTGGTCCGGGGTCTGGGACCTTTCTGTGTGGAGTTTGCATGTTCTCCCCGTGTCTGCGTGGGTTTTCACCGGGTACTCCGGCTTCCTCCCACAGTCCAAAAACATGCTGAGGTTAATTGGAGACTCTAAATTGCCCATAGGTGTGAGTGTGTGAGTGAATGGTGTGTGTGCCCCATGATTGGCTGGCGACCATCTGGGGTGTATCCCTGCCTCTCGCCGTAACGCGCTGGGATAGGCTCCAGCAGACCCCTGCGACCCTAATGAGGAATAAGCAGGTATAGAAAATGACTGACTGACTGACTTTGAAATGCATGTAGCATCTGCACTGTAAAGCAACGTTCCACATGGGAAAAAATACTGCTTTTTAGCAGCTAGTAGCTCAAAGTGGCCAGCAGCACTGAGTCAGGACTTCAGATTTAAACTATAGGATGCGTTAGGATACAGGACACTGACTTTAAAATCCAGACTGCTCATTTCCTTCTCAGTGCTGATGTGGTAAACAAAACAGGATAAAAACTATCACCGAACGGCAAACATTGGGGGAAAAAAATCGCCAAACAAAAGTCAATTATATTTCAAGAGAAATATTTCTTAAGACTTAGAATTTTAATTACCTGTTATCTCCTCAAGCACTGAGGAAAAAACAATGGACATTTGGAGTTTAATTGCGTTGCCTAATAGTAAGAAACACCTGTTTTGAATGTTATCAGCCCATTAAAACAGTGTCAACAGTGGTTCTTGTAGATATGGGTGAGGAGAGGCCTGCTACACCTGCTAGTAGCTATCAACCCATTGGATTAAATGTTAGTTCATGCACTGACAGGATCCTAGTGGCGTGAGGATAAAATAGTCTTCCTCAGCTGGCCTGTTGTTATCTGGTATTTTCTTCCTGACCGCAGCAGGGAGAACAAGTTGTTATATTGGGTGGTTGGGATACTACTACTAAATAGTCTCTTTGTCTTATCCCTTAAGTGCTTAATGTGGATCAGATTACTGCAGATTTTGCGTAAAGCTGCATAAAGCAGGAGTAGAAATTCTAAAGTATTTGATGGAATACCCAGAATTTCATCAAGCGTTTAAGATGAAACAAGCCCGCAGTGATGTGGACACCAAGGTACTTGAAACTATTAGTTTTATACCGTCCATTGAGGACCTGTTGATGTTGATGTTTTTTTCTCAAAGTCCACTATCAGTTCTTTAGTCTTGCTGACAATCAGAATTAGCTTATCTGGGATCATACTGAGCTTTGTGATGAGCCTGGAGGAAACATTAGTGTTTGATGTTGTAGTTGATAAAGAGCAATGTCCTGGGTGGTGTGGATGATGTGTCTATGGCTTCATATGTCATTCAGTAGGTAGACTATAGTGGATTCGGTGTACTTGGTAGCGAGAAGCTGATGTGGGCTCAGGTATAATGGTGGATTTCTTGGAGCATGTCAGTCTGACAGAACCAGGGGCAGGTTGCATATCATGCTGAGCGCTAATTGGTCAGCACATTGTTTGAGGAGCCGCCCACTGGTACTCTGGTCTTGCTGCTTTTTTGGTGTTAGCACAGACTTGAAAGCTCTACTGACATCATGCTTAGAAAGGGTGAGAAAAGGTTTTTGATGGGGGGGGGTGTAATCACTCACAGTTCTTAGTCTTTTCCACATGCTCCTGGGATTGCCTATCTGAAATTGATAATTTTATTGTTTTATTGTTATATTATAGTTTTATTGTGTGTGTGTGTGTGTGTGTGTGGATGGTTCTGGTAATGCATGATGAATGATTTCATGATTTAACTGTAATTTTAGGTACAGGTACTTCTGCTGACAAATGAAATACACTATAGTAAATCCATTGGTATCTTTTGTGATATTGGTGGGTGTGTCCTAAAATGTGGTCCAAACTGTGCCATGGAGTGCAGACTACAGGGTGGCCTTTGATTGGCCTGACCGTTTCCTGATATCAAGCATCACTGTTGGCATGCTGCCTCAAGATGGCCACATGGTCAGTTTTCCCAAATGTTGATAGTGATTCCACACTGTAAGCATTTCTAAATCATATCAAACAGTGATCCAGAGTGTTTATTCCCCTTATGGCACAGTCAATACGTTGATGGAAGTTAGGCATATTCTTTTTTAAGATTAACATGATTGAATTCTCCGTAACAATGAGCAAAGCACCAGGATGACCAGTCCATGTCATTCCATAGAGCTGACAGGGGAGCCTTTGTACTCACCTGTGGCGGGATGTAGACTGCTGTGATTCTGATCAATGTAGAAATATCTTGATTGAAAGTGCAGTCTGCATTTGATTTTCAATAACCCACAATCAGCATTAGAATTTAATACTGCTACAGTCACATCAGCCCTTATTCACCACAAAATGGTTAAATGGCATTGTTTGGTATTCCAGGATTTATCCAAGTTTCAGTGAAATGAAGGACTTTCTAGGCTTATCTTCCAATGCCTGTACATTGGCTAGCAGGATGCTTTGTAGAGGAAAAAAAAAGTTTTCAAATTGATGAGTTAACCATTTATGTATCCTGATCGGCATCCCACTCACACACTTACATTATCATTGCTGCCTTCAATGCAGCAAGTCTTTATTCTCTCCATGTCACTACCAGTGCTTCATCCAATGATCAGATGGATGCAGAGATTGTCTTGCTTGTTATGTGGTCTGGAACTTAATTGGTGTTTA
Organism: Lepturacanthus savala; assembly: GCA_030544235.1. Classification (NCBI taxonomy): domain Eukaryota; kingdom Metazoa; phylum Chordata; class Actinopteri; order Scombriformes; family Trichiuridae; genus Lepturacanthus; species Lepturacanthus savala. Next base: position 23,786,722 of record CM060464.1, on the reverse strand, counting down.
TATTTTCCATACTTTTTACTGAGGTTTTAGTTTATTACTCTGACATTTACATTTGAAAACCTCATTCGGCCATGTAGCAGAGTTGACTGGAGGAGAGTTTTCAAAATTATAAATTGACCATATTGGAATCCTGATCAGCATGATACTAGTCTTAGATTTATCATTATTCAATACTAATCAAAAAAAAAAAAAAGCTGATAGAGACTGATTTGAAAAGGCCCCCAATGCCCTTTAGTCTTTTCTGAAGATTATTTGAAGGTTATATTGCAAAATGTCCCATTTTTAGGTCCAAGCTTTAAGAATGACCAATGTACGATAACAACCTTCTAAACCTAATAGCAGGTGTAGCAGGCTCTTTCTAACCTACGTATAAGAGTCTGATAACCACTGATTCAATCAAGTGATAAAAAAAAGTGGTAAAAGCTGGAAACTGGCAGCCCCTTTATTTTGAGTCAAGTCAGTTGAAATGAATTCATGCTAGAATCTTCCTACTTGTTAAGATAGTTTTACGCTTTAAAAACTAAAAATAACTTGCCATAGGAAAATATCACTCTATGCAAACATCCATTCATAAAGAAGTGTATATATAAGGTCATACAAAGTCATTCAACTATATTTATTAAATAATGAACTATATTTACAGAAAACATAAATGTTTTTATGTATATTATCTATGTAGACATTTGCTATTATAATACATTTCTATTCAGATATAGAACAATATAGCTACATTAAAATATGTATAGTAAAAATATGTATTTGATGCGTGATTTGAATATTTCATGAAAATAATACATGGATATTGAACCAGGCTGTAGAATATTTTCATTCATAAATAAAAGACTATGTCTTGGCTACTATGGCTTTGGGCATATGTAGTAATATTAATGTATATTTGTATTTGACATGTATGATTTGCGTTTCTACATTATCTTAGCTGTTATGAACTATGGAGATATGCACAGAATGAATTATGGAATTAGAATGTAGCCCATAGCATGGAAGCATATGGACTGTAGATACATAGTTTAACACTTTGAATGCAGGGAGTGTAATGCTATTAGCACTATATGAATAAAATGGATTGTTAGGTACATATATACTGTATATATATATATATATATATATATATATATATATATATATATATATATATATATAATGATACAGGCCAAAAGTTTGGACACACCTTCTCATTCAATGTGTTTTCTTTATTTTCATGCCTATTTTCATTGTAGATTCTCAATGAAGGCATTAAAACTATGAATGAACTATGAAAACATGTGAGTTATTTACTGAACAAAAAAAGGTGAAATAACTGAAAACATGTTTTATATTCTAGTTTCTTCAAAATAGCCATCCTTTGCTCTGATTGATAAAGCATGAAATTGGACTAATTAAGCCTGATAAGGTACAACTATGAAGTGAAAACCATTCAGGTGACTACCGTATTTTCCAGACTCTCGCTCCAGAGTACAAGTCGCACCAGCCATGAAATGCATAATAAAGAAGGAAAAAACATATATAAGTCGCACTGGAGTATAAGTCGGTAATTAGGGGGCAATTGATTGTTTATCCAGTGGGTGCCGCTGTGTGATCATTGTGGCAAGAAGGTTTACTGAAGAAGAGTGAAGTTTCTGCGCATGCTCAAGTTATCGTTCTCCCTGGGACTGGAAGGAATGTATTGTTGTCTTTCAATAAAAAGTGAAACTCAACATCAGCATTTTTGGTCCTTTGTTTTGACAAGTTACCACAATTTATTTGATAAAATCCAACACCAAGAACAGACAGATTTAAAATTTAAATGACGAACAATTTAAAATAAAAATGGAATAGAGGCAACAACAGGCTAAACGGTGCTGACGTTACATAACACAACTGAGAATGTGCCTGGTATGTTAACAGAACATATTAAGAGTTATTCCGATAACTGTAGCATCAATAACATGCTAAGAAGTTTACCAAAACCATCCGTGTCACTCCAAATACCCGGTAACTGAAATCCAATGAAATCTTCATCCTCGGTTTCACTTTTCATCAACTCCTCTAACTCCGGAGGTAGAAGATGCGGCGCTTCCTCTTCTACGTCACTGACATCACACGTCATATTTTACTACTTGCAGCTTGTAATCTGCAGAATATGATTTTCTTTTCAGTGCCATTTTAATTAAGCCCTTCTCAGTTGTTCATTATTTATTATATTTTATTTAATTATGAACACAAGCCTAGAGCACCCTCTTGCGGTTTAGTGTGAAAATAACATGTGAAATGATATACCGGTAATAATGTGTTAATAATTTCACACACATAAGTCGCTCCGGAGAGTTGCACCCCCGGCCAAACTATGAAAAAAACGTGACCGGAAAATACTGTACCTGAAATGGTAGTTCATCAAGAGCAGTAATCAGAGAAAATGGTAGCTATTTTCAGTTTTCAGCTATTTCACCCTTTTTGTTAAGTACATAACACCATAAACATGTGTTCATTCATAGTTTTGATGCCTTCAGTGAGAATCTACAATGTAAATAGTCATGAAAATATAGTTTTCAATCATTACCCTGCAAAGGTCTAGCAAAACAAGTCATCAATGTGCCTACACGAACCCCTGCTGCCGTGAAACCACAAGCAAGATACATTCCTTTTATACTAAGTGGGAAGGAATTTCACACAGTTTCAGGCAAAAGGGTCTTGGCAAAAGTGTTTTGATGTTGATTTCCATCAAGAAATGGGCTTTTTTATATAATGGCTTGTTATAAAATTACATTTTTTTTGTTAGACTTGCTATGGTGTAGTTGCTATGGTGGTTGCTATGGACTCAGCTATTCAGTTATCTATATGAGACACACCAGCCTTTATTTTACTCCAATCTAACACATCCTCATCATTATCAGATGCATCACTATTAATTATGTGTATTATAATGATGTGTTTGAGCTTTGGTTAGTTTTAGTGAAAGAACATGATTTGGGTTAATTATCACTAAATGTGGTAAAAATGTCCTGACAATTAAAATGTCCATCTACTAGTGTTGAACAGTGCAACCTTTTGCATCTAGCCAACCCCTATATATTGGTTGGATATCTCTCACCTTATATAAATGCCACTGACATTTTGTGACATTTGTGGGTTACATACAAATAATAGTGCATTACTGTAAAAAGCACATTATTGCACTTACTATTTCCGCACACATAAGGAAAACTTTTCACGTAGATCCATCCCTGCTTATCATTCCAATGAAGCAGACGTTTCAGATCTGTAAACGACGTACCTGACTGAAATATCACTCCAGGCCTTTTCCTCTGGCAGCTTTCCCTGTGTTGCAGTACTGCACCTCCGACGACAGCCTTCTGATGGCTGCTGCTGCTGCTGCAGCAATAGAGCGCCTGATCCGACTCAAACCTCCAAACTCCCCCGCAGCTAAGAACCGGATGCACTGCTTCGGTCTCTGAGGATTTCTCATGTGTGCAGGCTGCTCTGAGACAAGCACCTCCGTCCTGATCCGACAGACTACTCTTCCATCCGGCTGACCCTGGATCTGCTTGACTAACACCACGCAACACATGTGGGTGTGTATACACACGCACACACACACTCACACACACACACACACACACACAGAAAGCACTCAGCTGATTTCTTCAGCGTGGCTTTCACAACCCCCTGGTGGCAGTTAGACTCGCTGCATCCCACCACAGGCACAAATAAACAGCCATTTGAAATTCATTATCACCATTTAATTCAGCCAAGCCTTCAAAGCTTCTAAATGCCTTTCAACGCTGCTAATGTTTTCTCTTGCTTGCCACTCGTTTGCCCTTTAAGATCGTTGCCACCGGGCTCCATTTGAATTCAACACTTGCTGCGAGAGAGCTCTGCTGTTGTGTGGAGAGAAATGAGGTTATGAGGAGTGTGTATGTGTGTGTGTGTGTACTGAGGTCTGGTACTCAGCTGCTTACTGTCACATGGAAGTTAGCGATTGATAATGTCAGGTAGTGGCTCCATAACTGCTAATTATTCTCCTGTGATTCCGAACATGAGCGTTAGAAGAGTGAAACAGATGCAGACGCAGGGTTTTGTTATTGAAGAAGAAGAAAAAAAAAAGCTGTGTACAGCTGTGTACCAGTTTACACAATATAAATTTTCAATCATATGTGTCCTGTTTCATAAGATACACATGCGGTTCAGGCAGCTCCGGTGAATTTCCCTCCGTATGCATTTATTCATTCCCGTCAAAACATTGTATCTTGCTAAAAATAGCTTCCCTCCCCACCCCTTGGAGGACTGAACCCCCCAGGCCCTGTCAGCAACCAGGCCAACCTGCCAGCGGAGGCTGGATGACAGAAACGTCTAAAGTGTCAGATGAAAGAGGAGGGAAAAGAGGAGAGAGGTGAGGAGGACCAGAAGGAGGAAGCTGAAGGCTCAAGAGGGAACGCTCTCAAGTTTCCTTCAAACTTTCCCCCCCTCAAGCATCTGCTTGGGATGTTATCAGTGGAAAACACGAATGGCCGTTATCAGTGATTATCAGCCTCATAGATAGTTTGGTTAGAAAGGGGCCTGCTGCGCCCGATAACGAGTTCAGAAGGTCGTTATCATCCATTGATAAGCGACGCCATCTGGTGGTTAGGTAATTCTGATCAGATGTAGTCCAGATACGTGACGTTCATGTAAGTTCACTTTCGTAGCAGGAGGAGGCGGGTAGGGAGGGTGGTTAGGTAGTTATATAGTGTAAATTTGTGTAAAGTTGCAAAAGCGGCAGTTTTTACCGATATTTTATTTTAGTGTAACAGTATTATCAAAGGTGTGTTGCTGGAAGGTAAAGGTGACTGCAAACATCAGCATTTCAAACAGCTGTGTGGTTCACCCACCCTCCACATTCCTCCTGTTATGCTGGCAGATATTCTCAGATATTCAGCCCCCACACTGAAAGACTAGGGCTAGGTGATAAATATTAAAAAAAGGCTATTGAAAAAAGTAGTTTATATTGATCAATATTGAAAATCTAGGGCCGGCTGATAGAACTAGAAGATATATTGATATAACATATTTCATATCAGTTGGTAATGGTGTTAATTGCTTTTAATTATATATTTTTAATAACAACCAGGAGGAAAAAAAACACTTCACTTCAACAAAAATTCAAAAGTTAAAAAGGTGACTGGTTGTTTCTATCAAAAAAAAAAAAAAAAAAAAAAAAAATAGGGCCCACAACTGAATTTCATATTAATATTTAATGAGTCTGGTTTACATGATATGGAAAAGCACTAAGGTCATTCACTGTGGTCTGTGTTAGGGAGTATGAATTGATTGATAAAAAATGTTCATCTAAAATAATCACTACATAATTTCATCAATCACTTTAGCCTGAAACATGTAACTTGCAGGCGGTCCCTAACACAGACCATTGTAAGTGACTTGTACATTTCCAATTCATGTAAACCTGACAAATTAAATATCAAAATCAAATTCAGTTGTGTGCCACATTTTGTATTTTTGATCTGAACCTAAAATTTAAATAAAAAAAAAAATATTTTTTTTTTCTTTTTTTGTGTTAGAATAATAAAATAATAACAAAATAACCTGTGACCTTTTCATTTTTCTGACTTTTGATTGGCAATTTTGATTGGTCCTTGAACATGGATGCCCTCTATTGAAAGTAGCAGAGGCTTAATGTCTGAAGTGAAATGCTTTACCACTTTAATGGTGCCAAGTGGCCTTTTTTCATGCTGTGGTAATGGAGTCACTGGGGACTGTGATGGAGAGAAACCCATAGAAAAAGGTGCAGACCATCATGGATAATCCCAACCGTTTCCTCTACAGCATCCTGGAGAGCTAAAGAAGCCGTGACAGCTGGACGAAATGGTTCAGGAGATCTGTTGTTCACACAGTTGTCGGACTATACAATACCTCAGCCATTTTTTATTTTTTTATTTTTTTTATTAATAACACTATTGGTATTTATTAATCTATTTTTATAGGTCTATGATTGTAAGTGCTGTCTTTGCTTTTACTGGTGTGTATTGTCCATATTGTCTCTAATCTGTTTTTTATTCTCGTATGATTTTAATTGTGTGAGTTACTGGACACCTGAATTTCCACATTAGGATAAATAAAGTATTATATATGTATTATCATGTATCTATCTATCTAGCACCTTATCCTGGTGGCCTGCCCTGTTAATGGCAAAGGGCAACTTTTTTTTTTTTTTAATGTTTTGAATGCAGAGCGCTGTGACGGATACCCGCGTGTGGCCAATAGAAAACAAGACAGCCAGCCAGGAATGGAAGCCAATGTTCCATGGCAACATGCTCCATGGCAACGCTACATGAGAACGCTGTTGTAATTTTCACTCACAAGCATGACCCCCTCACCAGCACTTGACGGATGGAAAGAAAAGATAAAAGAGGTTAGGTGGGGCACAGAAGGAGAGAGGGAACAAAAAGAACATGCAATGATAAGAAATAAGTGAGATTGTGAGAAGATTAAAAAAAAAGTTAGCTACTAATAAGCAGAGGTGTCAAAAGTATTCACATTAATCACTTGGGTAGAAATATAGATACTAGTGTTGAAAAAATATTACTGTAGATGCTCAACTCAAGCCTTTTACTCACAAAGTACTGGTTTCAAAAACAAGTACACTTGTCTGTCAGTCAAAATATGAGCTGCAGTCATTTTTTAACTGAGGTTTTGCAGTTTGTGTGTTCTAGTGTCCCTATATTTGAACAGATAATAGTGAGTGAGCTAAAATCAGATGTAACATCCAGTAATGAGTGCAAGTGATTTTTTGTCTGAAAACTTTAATTCCCAATGTATGAGCTGTAATCATGAAAAAAAGTCACGTTATCACTTTTTGGCAATTCGACAGGTATCAAACAAAAATGAAAGAGGAATAATGAGGCTATTTTATTTTAACTGCAAGGAGTAGATAGTGCAGATATTTGCATGAAAATGTAAGGAGTAGAAGTAAAAAGTTGGCTAAAAATAATTACTAAAGTAGAGATACCCAAAATTATTTTTTTTTAGGTAAGGTATTGAAGTATTTGTACTTTATTACTTGACACCTCAGCTAATAAAGTTAGACCAAAGGTCTCAAACTCAATTTAGTTCATGGGCTCCATCCAGTGCAATTTGTTTTCAGGCGGGCCAAACTAATAATAAATGTATAAATAACAACATATTTCACCCCCTGCTTTTTATATAAAGAAATACATTGTAAAATTGTACACCATTAATTAACCTTCAAGAAAAATAGTGCAATTTCAACCATATGATGTCTCAATTATTCCACATTCAGTCTACTGTTGCATTACATTTACTCACTGAACAATATTTACTTTTTTTTTAATCAGCAGATGAAATTATCTCTTGCCTTATAAGCTATTTACAAATATAAAATATAAATGTTAAATGTAAATTATCCCCTGAGACCTAAAATATGCTCATTGACTTGACATTTCTGTAAAGAAATGAACTGATCCTTTTTTGTCATAGTGCAATGTACAGTTGAGTAAATTTATTATTATAAGTTTTATTATTATGAGTTTAATAAATGGTTCTAAACAATATTGAAGACAGCAGCTGTATTTTGGAGCAGAATACTATTCATACATACATACTAGTATACAGGATGTACTGCAAAATACAAGCAAAAGGATGGAGCGATAAGGAGGTTTTATAGTTTTTTGGCAGGGATTTTGCATTATCTGTATCACACTGTTTTTTCTAGACTAAGATGGAGCTGGGATGACTGTTTGTTGTGTGTTTTTCTGAAGCGAACATCGCTCCAGCTCCTCTCTGGATTCATCTGTATGACCATCGGTCAAGCTGGGAGTTGAACTTTCTGTGACCTTAAGAGAATTCTGTTGGCTGCACCGCAACTGACCAACACAGGACTGCAACATAGATGATCTGTGTCCGCTCTTGAGAATAGTGTTGTAAGGGTTAATAAATAAAAGAATTTGACCAAAGAATATAGGAACTATTATGTGCTGAGGTGCAATATTTTTATATAAGTTTAGTCGTTTGGCATATTTGCAGATAAAGTGAATTTCTGCTTGAAATGTCATGTTGTTTATATTATTCTGAAAGGTAATATTGGGTATTTTAAAGTGGTGCCTTTGTTTCATTTCGTCTTAAAGGGTATATATTTATTATGTTTGTTTCAAAAAAGCAGTCAGTGAGCATATATCTTTTATTCAAAAGCATTGTCTGGGGTCAGTTATTTAAAATAAAGTGCAGCTATTGTGAAACCTGACCCTGTGTGTGCATGTGTGGCCAAGGTTCAGACACTCAAATCTTTATGAAGAAAATAAAAAAAAAAAAAAAAAAAATCAAATCTTTTATCCCATGGCCATTGCAGCAATTGCATTCCCTGTGTTATCTGTGGAACAAATACAGCCCTAATGGAACTGGAGAAATAGCATTTGTTTTGCAAAAAAAAAAAAAAACAATTTTAAATGAAAATATAGCTCACTTCCCGAACCCTTCATTAAAAACAACAGCAGCATTCGGATAAGAACAATTTCATGTGAAGGGTTAAAATTCAGAAAATATATTAATATGTGTATAGTTATGATCATGGCTGGTTACAAGATTTAACTGCAAAACTGGATAATGACAATATAACAATTAAATGAAGAGGACACATACTTCCCTTTTTCAACTATAGTTCGCTAATATTTACTTTGATCATAAAGGTGATAGTCCTCTACAGAGTTATAGGCTACAATATGTTACAGAATTGAGCAAAGTATCTACTTTACAGAACAGTATAGATCCAAGACCAAACTGACAGAAGGGCAGGACTGAGAGAAAAGGCTCAATTACAAATCTGTCCGCTACAGCACCACAGACAGCACCATGGATTTATCAATACACAGCTCAGTTAGAGTACTGATATTTCAGAGCCACGGTCAGGGTCGTATATATTCTAACTTGCACGAAACGGGATCAGTGAGCAAGGCACACTAGATCGACATATTCAACCCACTCCTCTCAGATCGCCTACTGCTCATGACTACGTACGGTTTGGAATGCAGAATGACCTTTACAATGATGTTTAGGTAGAGGCTCAGCTCGGAAGTTCTGTAATAAAAAAATGGATTTCAAAGAAAAGGGATTGTCTTTCAGAGTTTTATTTTCAGGACACAGCCAGGCAGTTATACTTATACCTGCAGCCATGCCGGTCACAGTCTGCTGGAACATCCTGTGACCTGCCAGTGACACCGTCTCTGGCTGTGCTCTGTGTACATACCACACACACACACACACTACCTTTCTCTCTTTACTTTATTTTGCCAAATTTTGTCCTTTTCCCCCTCCCATACTGTTTGTCCTACAAACTTTGTTAAAACGGCGAAGCATGCATATTTTTCATGTCATAGGTGCTCGTTGAGCTATCTTGGTCTTGGTTTCTCTCTCTCAATGCTTGCCGTAGCTCCTGAAAGAAAGAGGACGCAGGTTCAACCCCAATTTTTTTTTTTTTTTTTTCATGCAGGTTGATAAGCTGTTGGGAGAGACATCATCAAATTAATGACAAAAAAACTCATCAATAAGATAAGTAAATCAATTATCAATATTAGTTATACTAAATCAATGTTATATATTAACCTCTACTCCCCATTATCTACTTAAGTGGTTTTAATTGGCCTTACATCCCAATTCGAATACTACCAATCCGAACACTAATAATTACCAATCAGCCATCAGAATCCCTTCTAACAATCAATCAAATTGAGTTTTAACAACTAGGTTTAGCCATTTTATTGGTTAACTTATTTATACATTTTATAGATTAATTTATTCATATATCTACAATATTCAGAAATCAGAATGCGCCCCACACTACACTAACAAAGAGCGACTACACCAGACAAACAAACGTTTTACAGGACAGACCCACAGAGTGAATCACAATATACCGCTATGTATGAATGACTGACAGACCTGAATGGGCTCCCACCAAACAGACCACAGACATGCTGCACACACACCACATACACACAGTGCACACACAACAGACTTAACGCCAACGCATCAATATGTGCAACAAGAAATAAAATGATGTTACGTTTACAGGCTTACGAGTACAAATACATAGATCAATGAAAGAGCAAAAAAAAACTATATCTGTGCTTCTTACTAGTAATTTTTGTTTATTCTAATATGTTTCAGTGATTTTATGTCATAGTTTAAGTATTAACATTCAGAATAGAAATCTATGGAGGGGAATTGCTGAAAAGAATTGAAACCTATGTCATTTTTTGAGACTCAATGAATATCGCTCAGAACCCCATCAAAACTTTGGCATAAGACATTCAGAAAGCTTTGAATTTTAAGACATGTATTCTCTGTTGTGATATCTTTTGTGGTTTTGGAGCAATTTAAAACCTAAGTGAGCAATTTAGGGCATTCTTCAGGCCTTTCACTCCACTATAATTTTAAGTCCTCCAGCAGCATTCAACCTAGGGATGTTTGCTGCAAGCCTCCTTTCTCTCTGTAATGTAAATACCCCCATAGGACTTATAGTTTCTTTGAGATCTTAACCCTAATTGATATGGAAAGCATTTATCAGTCTCTCATTGACTGTAGTTCAAAGTGCAGGCTCAGCCTCTTCCCTCTGATTCGTTTTAATCGTACTTTTTTTTGTCTTTTTAAACTTACCGACTTACAAATATAACACATTGTCATGCTGTGCAAGTTGTGCCGCTGCTAATGATGCACACGATTCTGACACAGGAGCTTTGTTTATTAGGCAAATCAATTTCTCCTGAACAAAATGGGCAGTTTCACTTCACTCTGTGCTGAAATTCGTCGGTTCGATGGATTAATCACCGCTCTCGCAATTCGAGAGGCAAATAGATCACGAATTCAAATCCAGCACCTTATTTGCTCAGTAACAGCTGGTTTCACTCATCTGATTGAAACCACACTCCCCCTGTTAACTGTTAGTACAGTAGTGTTCAAAATAATAGCAGTCCAATGTGACATATTAGATTCATCCAGTTTTTTTAATCATTATTTTTTTTATTGCCACATGGCAAACAATTTATCAGAAGGTATAGTAGAGTCTCAGATTCTCAGACCCAGCATTCATGATATGCATGCTTTTAAGGCTGTGATATTGGGCAATTAGTTGTGGCATTCAATTTGTGAGGTCATCAATTTTGTGAAAAACAGGTGTGAATCAGGTGGCCCCTATTTAAGATGAAGCCAGCACTTGTTGAACATGCATTTCTTTCTGAAAGCCTGAAGAAAATGGGTCGTTCAAGACATTATTCAGAAGAACAGCATACTTTGATTAAAACATTGATTGGAGAGGGGAAAACTTATAAAGAGGTGCAAGAAATTATAGGCTGTTCAGCTAAAATGATCCCCAATGCCTTAAAATGGACAGTAAAACCAGAGCCACATGTCAGAAAATGGAAGACAAGCATCAGAATGGATCAAGGCATAATCAGAATGTCAAAGACTCATCCAATAATCAGCTCCAGGATGATCAAAGACACTCTGGAGTTACCTGTAAGTGCTTTGACACCTAGAAGACGTCTGTGTGAAGCCAATAGATTTACAAAAATAACCTGTAAAGTCCCACTGTTAAAAGAAGGCATGTGCAGAAGAGGTTACAATTTGCCAAAGAACACATCAATTGGCCTAAAGAGAAACGGATGAACATTTTGTGGACTGATGAGGGTAAAATTGTTATTTTTAGGTCCAAGGGCCATAGACAGTTTGTAAGATAACCCCCAAACTCTGAATTCAATAGAATAGATTCACAGTTCACTCTGAAAACAGTGAAGCATGGTGCTGCAAGCATCATGATATGGACATGGTTCTCCTACTAAAATGAAATGCAAATGGTTGTGGAATGTTGTAAAAAATCCTGGAGTGGAATAACAGCTGAAAGGTGCCACAAGTTGGTTGACCACTGAGATATGAAGCAGTTACAAAACGTTGTGGTCATTCAACTAAATATTAGTTTAGATTCACAGGATTAGTAAAACCTAGAAACAACAACAAAAAAAGTTTGTACAACATAGTTTACAGTTTGTAAAGTCAACAGCATTCACTGCTATTTTTTTAACTAATTTTAACTAATTGCCCATTTGCAAAGCTTTATGAGCATGCATATCCTGAATGATGATTCTTGTTGGTTTTCTGAGCATCTACTGCACCGACTGGTAAATTGTTTGCCGTGTAGCAATAAAAAAACAACAAAAAAAAACATCTGGATTATACTGGTTAGCCACATTGAACTGCTATTATTTTGAACACTACTGTATGTTCAAACCATGAGCAGCTCCCAGTTTCGTAAAAGATCCGACTATGTGGGCTTCTTCTCTATGTCAGCTTCTACATCTGATGATACCATAAACAATTTATACATCTTTTGGAGTTTCATTGTATGTGTTTCCCCCCCAAACCCACCTCTGACTGGGTGATTCTAGTCATCCATCAGACAGTCTGACAAGGCGGCCACATCTGACATCTGGGTGTCAGAGAGACTACATGTTAATAAAGGGGCGCTCAGTCATGTCAGAGGACTGAACGCTGGTGACATCGCTCTCAGTTTGACAATTTGTAGATGTGAAATGCAAAAAAAAAGAAAAAAATAGTTCATTATCGGCACAAAAAGTCAGTTTGAGTTTGATAACTGTGTGGTGACATGGGGAAAAAGAACCTTGCACCAACAGATATAAGTGAGTAAAAGAGCGGAGGATGTAAGTGAGAGAGTGGAGGATGACAGACATTGATGTGATGGGACATGAGACGCTTTCAGGCACCTTTTTCCAACTTAAAGGTACACTGTATGAGACTTTTAAAGAGTAGAATATGATAATATTCAGCTTGACTAAAAAAGTCTTACAAAATAAAAGACACAAAATTGCAAGATACTCACCTGCAAATGTTTCGCAGTGAAAACTATTCATGTCAGCAGCAGCATAAATTTGAGGCAAAAACACAGAAACATGGATTCATGAAAAAAGTTGCAAAAGCTCATTCTTTCTCCTTAAAAAAAAAAAAAAAGATTCAACATCATCCAGGGCGACACGGTGGCGCAGGGTTTAGCGCTGTTGCCTCACAGCAAGAATGTTGCAGCTTCAAGACCTCCTTGGGTCCTGGGTCTGGGACCTTTCTGTGTGGAGTTTGCATGTTCTCCCCGTGTCTGCGTGGGTTTTCACTGGGTACTCCGGCTTCCTCCCACAGCCCAAAAACATGCTGAGGTTAATTGGCAACTCTAAATTGCCCGTAGGTGTGAGTGTGTGAGTGAATGGTGTGTGTGCCCCACGATTGGCTGGCGACCATCTGGGGTGTATCCCTGCCTCTCGCCGTAACACGCTGGGATAGGCTCCAGCAGACCCCTGCGACCCTAATGAGGAATAAGCAGGTATAGAAAATGACTGACTGACATCATCCAATGATTCAACATCATCCGATGATGATCTTTTCCTACTTATCCTCATTCGAGTACAGCAGATTTTACGTAAAAACAAACATGAAAAATCCGATATTAAATGGTTTACATTTAATGACTGGTAAAATGACTCTGTAGCGCCACCTTATCACAGATTGACATAGATTAACAAAATCTGCTCCACATGTACAACATGTCAAGATAAACAAAAAGTGTCTTTAACCAATAGCCTGATACAAACAGGAAATCGGCCATCTTGAATTAAACAATTGATTTTTCAGCATTACAATGCATTATATTTAAATGAACTAGACCTGTGGATTTTATCACATCAACTTCACATGGAGATGAAAAGTCATCAAAAGCTGTTTTCCTACATTATTCCTGGTCGCTGCCATGACGCAGTGAATTTACATGTCTCACCATGAAAGAGTAACTTGCTGTAACTTTGTCCAATTTGCAACAAATGTCTCATGTTTCATAAGTGACCTGCCCTGAACTATTGGCAACTTGAAGTAAGTGCAATGTGACAAACATTTTACTTGAAATGTACAGGATGTGGTCAACAAATTGTCACTTGGGGGGGTCAAGCTGGGTTTTTGTTTTGTCTCCATGTCTTGTCATTTCCTGTTTTATTTTGAAAAGTAACTCCTCTCATTTCAGGTGACTTGCCCTTCCTCATGTGTCACCGGCCTGATTGTCTTGCCTGCCCTGATTGTTTCCACTTGTTCCCTATTACCCGGTGTATATATTGTCTGTGTCTCCCCTTGTCTTGTGCCAGAGTGTTTCATTCGTGCACCCCAGCCATTTGTCCACAGTCCTTGTCCGCCTTGCTTCCCCTAAGTATCGTGTTTGTCTTTTTTGCCTCCATGTGAGTGATTTTTGGTTGTAGATTTCATAGTTTATGGTTATTGTTTTCGGTTCTAGTTTATAGCGGTTTTTGCCTTTTGTCCTCCCTTGTGGAGTGAATTTCTTTTACTTTTTCCCTCTTTTATTATGCCTTTTTCCCTTTACGGAGTGGTTTTCCTTTGTTAATTATATTATAGAATAGTGCCTTTTATTTTGCACCTAGAAGAATTTTCATAGCCTTTGGTATTGGAGGATCCCCTAATAAAGTTCCTTCCTGCTGGTGAAATCTCTGCATCTGAGTCCTCATTTGAGTCTGGGCCTGGAATATTAATCATTGAATGAGCAGTTGATAGAACTCAACCCTGGTGTTTCAGCTAGGCATCATCCCAATAGTTTTGGAAATATAACCACACATAGGCTGTAGTTGGTTTTGCTACAAATTCATGTCAGATAGAAGATTGACCATTGGCCTTGGTGAAGGTTTGTGCTCTCTCTGTCCTTCTAGTTGTTTTCATTTGTTGCCAAAATCAGTAGCCTCAAACTGCCAGCCACATCCACCTCTGCACGTTTCCAATTTATTGCACGTTTATTGAGTCAAGAGTCACGCGCCAACCATTGTGTGGTTTTGATTTATTTTTTTTTGTTACACTCCTAACATTTGTAGGTTTGTAGAAAACCCAAGATGATTGTGTTTATCAAAAAAAAAAAAAAAAAGTTCATTAGCTTTGCGTGATGAAATGGAATTTTTCATCAAAAGACACACACGGGTAAGAGGAAGACAATAAAAGTGCAGAGCAAACCCTTTTTAAAGTTTGCTTTTACCTGCAATTGCCACACAGAATATCCTGGAAATATCCTGTATGTAATATGCACATACTGAAAATGTTTTCTTTTACATTTTCTCCACAGATAGTGAGCCAAGGCCAATAGCTCTCAGGTTAGAAGAAAAAAATAAATTCCATGGGTCATTTCTTTTCCTTTCAGTAAACATTGAAAATGGATCCAATACACCTGAATGTGACAAGGGTCAAACCAAATCACCGGTGCATGTTCATTGATTGTATAAAACTGAATTGCCAACCAACTGGTGTTATATTAAGCAAATAAAAAATTGTATCACCTTGTTTACATAATTTCTCAGTACTATTGATAGCAGCTACATTAACGTTACAGCCCAAATACTGTTATTTTATGTTCAACAGTCTTCAAGGTGAAAAACTTTGTAAATTCCATTAAATTGCCTGTAGCAAGTATGTATTCCTATAGGAAAGTGGAAGCTTAGGTGTATATATATATATATATATATATATATATATATATATATATATATATATATATATAGGCCAAATGAGGGCTGTTACATAGACATCTTAAAAGATAAATTGTACAGGGTTAGGGTTAGATACAGGTCTTGAGATACAAGACATGGGCATACATTGAGATAAGTAGAGACCTGCAAAAATGATAATGTTTTGAATATCCATTCAAAAAACAAAATCACAAAAAAGGATATACACATCATGCCATACGCAAGCTATATCCAAAAGTAGAGGTCAACACAGTCAAAGAGCTATGCGGGACACAGACACACAGACTCTCCTTGCTTTATAGACAGATGAACCCAATATTAGCATCAGCAGGATTAGAGTTTGTAAATGTATGTGTATATGTTCAATATCTGGTTGGTAATTATGATGTGTTTAGGTACAATCTAAATTTTACCATTAATATTGGTGAAACATTTACAGTTGTTTTGATGTGATGTGTGTTTTCCAGCAGTATAAAATAAATAGATAAATATATATTGGTAGTGACATTAAGGTATAAAGAAAAGAAACATAATGTTAAGAGAAAAAGTAAGAAAGTTCAACTCCAGCTGCACAGAACTTTCATACCATTTCATTACCATAAGTGTAGTTGTTGTGCTGTGCGCAAATACTCTGAACACAACCAAAAAAGGCTGTAATAAGAAGAACTGGTGCTTCAAATTATATAACTAGCTGTTACTATGGCTCTATTAATGTAAATATTATGCATCACTCCCTACTGGATCACAGGTCAACAGATACTAGCCTGTGATTGGTTGATGTGTGGGTTGGGTCAGTTTCTGGTAGGTAACAGCTTTATATATTTATTGTATAGTAATACTAATAATAATAAAATCAATATAATATTTTTTTACTTTTTAAAATGATTGTAATTATACAATTCACTTTTCTTTTCCTTTTTTTTTTTTACAAATTGTAACTTCAACAGGCAAAAATAGTGCACTTTTTAGGAACTATTTTCAGCAGTGATTGAATTCATGCTTTGGTTGTCTAGTGAGTGGCAGCTGGATGCTCTGCCATGATGATGCACAGGATTTAGTCCAAATAAACTTGTGATGAAGAAACAGGTCACTCAGTGCTGCAGTGTGGCTAATAGATAAATAGATTCATAGATGCATGTAATATAACAACATAAGATAAATACATAAAAATATATACTAGGGTAAAATAATAAATAACACATAAACACCAAGCAGAGACCTCACTTGACAGACTGTCAAGACACCCATACTTTTATGCCTCCATTGCATTCAACGACACTAACTTGAAGATGACATCTTATCAATAGTTTTAGTCAACAACAGCGCTTTACAGCACAGAGAAATAAGGCCTACAGTATCAGGCATTGAAACTAACTGTATTTTGTAGAAGATTGTCAGCTTGGCTCTGTACATAAGATTTGATGGAAAATTTACAAATTCCCAATTTATATACATTTTGACACATTGTTTGTGCAAAACAACAATCAACTTTTCTTTTTTTATCTTTATAGTTGCATTATAAAATATCCAGTTATTTCTCCAGTTTAAAACATAAGCAGGAGTCCCAGTCCAATGCAAATGAACGGTTAGACAGCGTGTAAGGACAGGGGATGGGGGCGGGTGGAGGAATTTGGATGGATATTGTGTGAACGGATTAGTCTGACTATCATTCTCAGTAGCAGGTTGCCATCTATTTGTGTCTGACAGGAAAGAAGCAGCATCAGCAACAATCCTAAGCCTGTTTTTGCGATTGTTTTGTTTGTACTGGTACTGGTCGCCCCCCTCCCCTCCTCTCCTCCTGTTCACTTGAATGAATGATTGAAAAACTCCTCCTCTTGTACCAAAACACACCATCCCCGCTCCCCCAGTGGGATTATTTTAATCCATAATCTGGCACAGCTCGAGCCTCTGTCACTGAAATGCCATTTGACTGAATTAAGATATATTCCTCAATTTGGAGGTTGAGGGGCACTTTGATAATTGCGGCGGTGGAATAACGAGTGTGTCTGTGTGTGTGTGTGTGTGTGAACATGTGAAGTATATACAGGCATTGTGACTTGCATGGTTAAGACCAAGCGTTCTGAGCTCCAGAGGTCTGCCCTTATGCTCCAGGTCAGGCAATCAAGACAATGGCCCTTCCATTAGGAATATTAATGAACTCCACTTAGTGGTTGAATTCCTCCTGCAATAAAAAATAAAAAAAAAAAAAAAGATTAAAAATCAAACAAACATATGTGCTGTTTCCAGGCACGGAAAATGCTTCATTTCCTAAACATGAACGTCTCTGACTTGATTTCAATATAAAAATTAAGTGATAAAATTAAGATCATTGTGTTGTAAGAAGTATTAACTTATGTTCAAGGCTTGTTTTGTTTTCGTTTTTCATAAAAATAATGTACAGGATTTGAAGGTCCCATATTATAGACTGTTCTGTGTTTTGATACTCTCTATCATGATATGTTTGAAATTTAAAGCACCAACATTTAACTAATGGAGTTTGACAGTGCTCACATGTTGTCTCATTAACTCATTGACTGCCAGCCATGTTCAGAGCAGTAGTTGAACTTAATTTTGAAGACCCACAGTATATTGACTTTTCGGACTACATAAACATTGAACATATCTAACGAAACTTTAGACTCTCTTCTCATCAATCAAAAAATAGTTTGTTTTTGGTCTTTTTGAGTGTTTAGAAATTAGCTGTAGAACACAGGGTGTTTCAGTGAAAACAAAACCTGATTTTGACCAAAAAAGAGGAAATGAGCTTGTACTTTTTATCTCCGCTCCCTTTCAACATTCACGTCACTGTTTTCCTCTCATAACCCACAATTCAACAACCACCTTCTTCATAGCAGGCGACCTGGCTGCCGGTAGAAAGAAAATAGAACTGTTGCCCCCTACTGGGAATTACAGTGCACCTAAGTCTGAAATTCACACACAAGATGCATGAGACTTCTCGAGATAGAGAGACTTCTATAGACGTCTTTGGCAGTCAATGAGTTATTCAGGAGCCTCTCTTGATAGGATGATGGCTGATTATAACTTGGAAGACTGAAACAAGTAGGTGTAACGATTGGGTGGAGGGAGCTGCTGCATGACATCACAAAACCAAGGAAGTGCAAAGAAGCTGCAAAGTGCAAACCCCCTAATTCTAGGCTGTGTGCATTTGTCAGTTTTGCCAGAGTGTCTGATGCATGGGACAGTGTTTATATAACCCCTAGACCATATCTAGAGTGTAAAAAAATCATGAAACTCATGATATGGGACCTTTAAAAACACTTGTCTGCTGCCAGGGGACATAAATAGGGCACTCTGTGTGTAAAATTAAGAGGCTAGAACTATAAAGAACTACAACCATCATATTAGATTAATATCATCTTTACTGAGCTCCTCTTGAGAAGCATCACACTTACAGCAGAGAGCAGTGGATATCATCCAGAGAGATCCTTTAACGCAGTACCCTTTTCATGTAGAATCATTGAAATTATATCATTTAGTCCACCTGAATGTTGATTGTTAACACGCCATCTATTACAATCGGAACTGGCCTTAAATGGATAATGTTCATTTCAACACAGAGGTTAATCACTACACATTTCACTGAAGGTTTTTTAGTCTACTACTGGAATTAATAATCTTTTATTTGACTAGCCTTAACCATCACACTTCTCACTAAGGCTTTAAACATTGTATGTGACATTACTTCATGGAAGCATAGCTTCCTGTTAATGCTTGTTAATAATACTATTCATCAGGTATTGGTTCAATCAAAGATGGTTTATGGCAAAGAGAGGAGCCGTAGACCAGGTAATTTTACTGCATGAATGAAATGGTTTATATTTATTTACATCATAAAAAAATAAAAATATTAAAAATAAAAAAGTTCATAACCTCAATGGTAATTTTGTGATCGTTGAAACCTGTCAAGTGAATGAATTATCTTGGAAAACAAAGAAGTGCACACTAACATGGATTTCAACAAATCAATGAAGGCAGTTTGGAAGAAATAAGTCTGTTGTGCACAAATGAACAATTGTAGGTCTTTCAATTAAACTTATGAAAATGAGAGCAAAAACAAAAGTGTTGGGGTCATATTTTTGTTCTGTGAAGTTCTTCTGCGAGTGTGTATTTTTATGTTTTTTCTTGCCCACATAGGCTAACCACCATCTGTCAGTTGAACTGACTAAAGATACATTTATACCATCTTTTATTTTGTAGGTGGAAAGTCGGGTCTGCTCATCAACAGCACTTTATTAATTGTAACTATGATTAAAACGAGACTAAAATGTCACTGCCCACTAAAATGCCCGCTCTGTTGTGACTGGTTTAGTGCTGTAGGGAATGTCATGTCCCTCAGATAGCTCAGGTCACTTGGAGAAAAGGAAGTCAAGAACAAGCACAAGGAAGAAGACTGTGGCGACATGGATCCATAGATCCAAGGATTGTCCCTATCAACCTCCACTCCTATTGTACTACAGAGGAGGCCATACCACAAAAGAATGAACGGGTGGCCTTATTAGATAGTTTGTGTGTTAGCACTGAAATGTATTTTATTCATAAATGAAGCATTCTACCTGAGCCAAGGTGGGAAGGGAGAGCTTTTTATTTATTTTTCAATGAACATGACAAAAAAAAAAAAACATGTTTATTTCAAAAGCAGTAGGAGGCTGATGGAGCTCACCCTGAAAACTGCACTATACATGAGGCCTCATTTTCCCCAATCTCAATCTGGCAGAGCCGGAGAGTGTGAAGCCACAGCTGCCATTGAATGTTCCTTTAACGACTCATAGACATCTGAAACATGACCTCGACTGCATGCTGCTTTTTCTTTTTGTAAGATGAAACCCACTGGTTTGATCTTTATCAATGTGTTGT
The DNA here is from genome assembly GCA_030544235.1 of Lepturacanthus savala. Taxonomy (NCBI): domain Eukaryota; kingdom Metazoa; phylum Chordata; class Actinopteri; order Scombriformes; family Trichiuridae; genus Lepturacanthus; species Lepturacanthus savala. Next base: position 23,766,278 of record CM060464.1, on the reverse strand, counting down.
ATTTAAAATCTTGTTATCTGTTCAAGTGTCAAATTCTTAGCTGAAAAGTAACTAAAGCTGTCAAATTGATTGCGCATACTGTCTATAATCTATTGTGCGCACACCATTTGTGTTTTATTGTAGAAAAGGCAAACAGAATCAAGCACGAACATCCCCTCTGATCTCCCCCGGTTGCCTAATCCACCATTACCATAATGAAAGCCCATCTAATCGAATCAGAGGAGGCCGTTCCTAAAAGGATCACGCATGGATGACAGATTAATAAAGAAATAGATAGAGAGAAGAAAAACGAGGTGGCGGAAGGGGGTTGGGGGGGGATGCACACAATCCAAACCAAAATAGATTGTTGCACTTGGATTTGGGTCAGGAGGAATCACAGTGGCCATGAGATACAGGGCAGCGATCAGTTTTTAAGGTGAGCTTTAAAAGGTTTACGGGCCACGGACTGGGGGGGTTGTTTGGCAACACAGCTCCATGTACCTAAAGCTGACTCGGTAATATTACAATCTCCTCTGATTGCATAGCCATCCAATCACCAGCGGTGGCAGCCTTCATCATTCTGAATTACTCCTATCCTCCTTTTTGCCGCTCTTTTGAAATCACTCTCATTTCACTGTCAATATATTTCCTCTTGCCCACCTGGGTTTCTTGTACTTCTGGTCTATGTTAGTGAGGGACATTATTATTTATTTATTTATTGTTGCTATCAAATTTGACTCACACATTACACATGCAATTGCACCTCCTTCATTGCCTTAATTCCCTGAGTAGAAATTCACTCTGTTCTAATTCACTGTTTCAACTTATTCCTGTGAAAAGTAAAATACTATATAACCAGTGGTGGGCAAAATATACAATTTAAGAACTTAGAAAACACTTGAAAAAACAAAGATCATCTAAATTGTTACTTGAGTTAGACTAATGGAGTAGTTGCTTTTAAAAATAGTATTTAAAGTACATTTTCCTTTTAATGTTTATGTCATGTTGACATGACTAATGACTGAAACAAGCTACTGAATGAACTGACATGCTTATAGAAGCTGTGGAATAGAAAATCTATAGAATATTTTGCATTAACTCATAACTAAATATCACTTAAGGAAATTCAGACATTGGCATATTGGTTGATCCACTTTATAGTCCAAAAACGTGTGCATCTACTTAATGCTATACATTAAATTATACAAAAAAGTATAATTTTGTAGAAAAATATTCATCAGCTATTTCCGTTTTGTAATTAGGATGAGTAATTTTATCAGGAAAATACAAACAAAATTAGTTTAATAATATTAGTTTATATATATATATATATATATATATATATATATATATATATATATATATATATATATATATATATTAGTTTAATAATTAGTTTAAATTAGTCACTAACATGTAGTCAACATGTAGATTTCCCTTTAATAGCCAATAACTGCAAAGAAATGATTTCCCTCTTTGCTCTGTGGTCCTGGAATCATCCTACTGACAAACTTCTGTTTGCTCCTTCCTTTTTCATTTTTTTTCATTTTTTTGTGTTCTGGCTGCATGTCATTGATAGCGGATCACAACATTTATGGACTAAGACAAACAAGAACCATCCACATAAACTACCATTATTATGCCTGCATTAATACAACTGTTTGTCCCTTTAACTTACTAACACATACACAGCAGTATACTAATCGGTAAATACAGCAGCACTGACATGAGAATCCAGATTACAGTTGACGTGTGGAGAGATATAGAGTCTGAAGTAATAAACTTCTATACAGCATGCGACATGCTGCAGCGATATGAGTGTTGTCTGAGTAACAATATGTTGGTGCTCACCACAAACTCATTTTATCACATTATCAGTCAGCCTTTTTTCTCTCTCCTCTCTTTTTGTCTCTCCTGTCACAGGAAGGTCTGCACACAATCACGCACGCACAAGCTGTGTGCAGACACACACACACACAGATTATCTTCTTCTTTTGTTTCTTTTGTGATCGGTAACAGTTGTGTGCCATATCTTTCATTATGTGGACTGATGCATGATCAAAGAGGGCTGAGATGCATCAATCTCTTCTTTTTGCATGAGCAGCTTTCTATCTTTGCTTGATGGCCAGTCTGGCCCTGCCTTTATTTATTACTATAGTATAAACAATGGGATACACCTGGGATATGCCAGGTGAGGAGGAGAGATGTGAAAATATGGCCAGTATGGGAGATAATGGTTCCTTTTGCTGTAATTTTTTAAACTATATATATATATATATATATATATATATATATATATATATATATATATATATATATATATATATATATATATATATATATATATACCAGTTCATGCTTTTTGTGTTTTTAAATTTTAAATTGCCCTAATTTTAGATTGTATAGGGAGCTGTAGGTCTTGCATGGGAAGGGAAAATGACAGTCAGTTATTTATAGAATCCTATTTGTAATGTAGTCAGTTTACTATCTAGCCCTTGTGGAAGTGAGCTGAGGGTGTTCTCCATCCCTGAGCTTGTCAAGTAAACCAATAACCTGTGCATCCCTGTGGTTTCCTGTGCTCTAATTTATTGATAAATAAAAAGAAGTTTATATTTTATATTTTTATATATATATATATATATATATATATATATATATATATATATATATATATATATATATATATATATATATATATATATATATATATATATATATATCAGCTTTTCCTTTGTCCTGTATGGGTTTGTTTGAATATGCTGATAAAGTTTATTACATTAAAAACAATAACTCTTTCTTTAGATTTCCGGCTCACCTTTGTCTTGTGTGTGATTTCTTTAAATGTAAAAAATATTTGTTGGAGATATAGACATTATTTTTGTGACTTTTTTTCTTTTTTCCTTTATTTTTTTGGCAATCCTCTGCATCCAAAACATTTGCCTATATCACATATGCCAGGGGATGATTTTTTTTTTTTTTTTGGTTATAAAATACATATACATACTCCTCTTGGTAGAGAGGATAATGTGCGGGTGAAAACTGAAAAGGCTTATAGAATGACCAAAGTAATAATATTGGCATGTGTGAAAAATAGATGAAAAAAATAAAATGAAACGAAATATAATTATAATGATGATAATGATAGTCACAATAATAATAAATAAATAGATGTGGAAAAATAATTAAGGTGGATTTGGTTCAAGTAAAACACAATAAGACAAAACATGGCAAGTAGAGAAAGCAAAATTGAACAACTAAACCACCTTTTGCTGGTCTCATTAAAAAAAGTATATTTTCTAATATTATTATAAAACTGACCACAAACTGGACAGTTTTGCTATGAAAGAGGTTTTTCTAACTGTAATCATTGTTCCTGTTATTACTGGTTGTTAAAAAGATCCCCGAACATAATCAATGGTGTGTCCACATTGTCATTTAAAACTTGATATGAAGCTTATATGCATCATATTAGCCTCATCAAATCTTTGTGGTTCCTCAGACAATGTTTCCCTGTTGAGCTGTAGCGGAGCTATGGTCACAAAAAGAGAGATTTTGACACTGAAACAATTCTAATGTTGAAAGCGATTTTACTTGATTTGACTTATTTGGAGGCTGAAGGTTAATATTAGCTTCAGATCAACTTTCAAAGATGTTTCCAAAATGGACGAGTGAGGATTTTGTTCCCCATCACTTATAAGGAAATATATGAAGGATATATATGAAGGAATCTGCTAATTATCTGCTAATTATCAATATGAACAGGAGGAATAGTTATCATGAGAACAACAAAATGTTTCACTGCTCATTTTGGCTCCTGACAGTTGTTGCACACTTGAACAGTAAGAAACCAAAATAATCAGTGAAATTTACTGTTCTGGACTGGTTTTAATACACACTTGAACTGTGAGGAGCCCCAAAGAACAGTGAAACATGTTCAGTGTTCATTGGAGCTCCTGGCTGTCGTTTTAATACACACTTGAAAAGAAATGTGAACCCATCTTCTAAATAAATCAACATGTTATAGGAGGGCAATTAAATTACTATGAGGATGAATTATGTGACTTAGAAACACAGCTCTGTGATTAAAAGTCATTGTACGACAATGTGGAGGAGGTACACCATGCTAACAACATGAATGGCCATGATGACAATAATCAGCCCTCTTTTGTGAGTTACCTGCTTCCCCCACATACATTTTCTGTTCGTTAAAATGGCTGCATTCGTTGAAAAGTAGATTTACATACACTTAACATAAATGGATATACAGCGCATACTCTACAGTTCTCCACATCTCTGTCTCCGTCCTTTACTGCCTATATAATGTGATGCAGCTCCATCTGTCCTCCCGTCTATCCTTGGCTTCACTTTGTACAGATTAAGAGTCAGCCCTGCTAACAGCCCTTGATTGCAGCTACTAGTGTGCAATAATAGTGGCAGTGGGCCCATTATATTGTTAAGTGGCAATGCTACTTACCGGAAGACAATAGCAGCAGCAGCAGCGGCAGAGCCAGGTTAATCAGCAGAAGGAAAAAAACAGAAGAGATGTGAATGTATATGGCAGGAGCCAGGACTGACCGTTTACCCATTTCTAACAATTGTGTGCTATTAATCTACCATAATTGTATTTTTTTTTTCTTAGTGAACATAGCTTACCATATTACCATGATAATCCCCAATTACTGGCACAAGTTGCACTTTATGTGTGAGATACACACACAAGGAGGTGAGGTGTGCTCTTTTTTCATGGTTGTGTGGAGAGGAGAGCCAATTAGTGAGCATCCAGATGCTGTTTAGTTAATCCCTGCTCTGGAAAAGAGCCTACACACACACACACACACGCACACACACACACACACACACACACATATACTTGTATACTAATGTGGGCAATCATGCTTTCCACAGAGCATAAATCACACATATGCATGTAAACATTTTCCTTTTGAAGGCACAGAATGTAGAATATATATTTAATATGCCCCTCACCATATAAATAGATTGATTCACAGTGCATTGTTTCACCATTTAATCACAGCTTTCCTGCAGGAATCTTAATTGGGTCATTAACAATCTCTCAACAAGTTTCCCTTCTCCCCTCCCCCGAGCCGCCAACTTGGGGCCGAATCCAAACACAACAATCAATATTGGAAGTGGTCATTGACTATCGAGTTAATCACAGAAAGTGAAGCTTTGTGTGAAAATGTGTCATCTCGCCGCAGAAAGATCAAGCGGAGCAGATGTTATGCTAATGCAGGCCGCCGGTTAGCGTGATTGACGCGTGCCTGTCATCATAAAAAGAGGGATCCGGCCATTACATTTTTAAATGCTATAAGCTCGCCTCAGAATGAGCAGCATATGGGCAAATTAATATGCTGTGGATGGTGGGGGGTGAAAACAAAAGTTTCACTTTGGGTTTTACGAGGAGGATCAGGAGGGAAGTGACTGAAATCTCAACACATATTTTCCCTCTTTCCTGTGGCAATTTCACAACAGTCATGTGTAAACAGTCTTTTATGATTATGAATGTGTGGAGGGAGTTCTCAGAGTGTTGAGGAAAAGTCACTTCAGTGCTTTCTTTCCTCATCTGTTCCTTCAGTTTACTCCTGCAGGGAACTAGGAGCACAGGGTGAGGCAATCAGGTTTCATAAAAATCATTTAGAATATGAAAAATGTAACCCATACCTTCCCCACCTTTACTGCAGCATTTATGTGTAGCACACCAGCTTGCTGTTTCTTCATTAAACCCATTTTCAGAATAAACCATAGTCAGTAAAACTCCATTAAAAGCATTAAAAGCAAGCATTAAACACTATTACTTTTGTTGTGCGCTTCTTATTAAGAATGCATGTTGATCTAATATGCACATAGTGCAACCACACATTAACATTAGTCATTTATTCATGCAGTAACTGCAGCTAGCCAGTGTTGCATGTGCTTTGATTCCACATCTGCCAAACAGCAACTATGTTGGATGTCATCACATGATAGGAGGGCATGATTATCAGTGGTTATCAGCCTTAGATTTGGGTTAGAAGGGACTTGAAGACATTTTTACCATAACATTTGGACATCTTTACAGGGACATTTACCATGACTGTTAGGGTTTATGGTAACTTTGACTAATTGCAGAGAACACCGAACATACAGAATACATAAGTTCAGGGAACAAACTAATTTTATTTATCTGAAAACAGAAGCTTTTGTTTTTATTGTAAATCACGTCACATTTGAACATTTGATGGTTATTTAATACGCTTAAGAACATAACATCATCGACCAGCCTTGCTCTCTCTTGAATCCAGACTGAAGGAAGGATTTTTTTTTTCTTCACGTCTTTACTTTCACCATATTTTACAATCTTTAGACGTCTTTACCTTAAACATGATCAAACTTAAACTGCTCCCCAGTGACACAATGTAAATATCCCTTGTTTTATGGATGAGGCAGTTCAGACAGAAATCAGCAGTGACAATCTCTCCAGAGAGAGAAAGCTAGAGAGAGGGAGACAAAAAGAGAGGTAGAGACGGAGACAGATGAAAGTAGCTGGAAGTCTGAGTTCTAGATTTTTTTTCCTGCATTTAAAAGTTGGACACCACATTGTATTAGTAGGACTCATATTGCAAAGTAATCTTACATTTAACAGTTCAATACACCAGTTTACATTTGTTGTGGTTGTGTTTACCATATTCTTTGAGCATTTTAAATGCAGTACTGAAGTCTGAGGCGTATTATTGAAACTATTCCTCATTGTTCTAATAATAATAATAAAATAAATAATATAATAATAAAAACCTAACATTTGCCTGAATCATATTTTGTCCACTCACATGTTAAGATAATTAAAAGATAGAAAAATATCTATTAAAAGTACATTTAGACCAAAAAAAAAAAATGCCGAATTGGAAGCCAAGGAGTAGCTGGGAGGAAGCACTGGGACGAAAAATCTACATGTTGTTGCAGGTGTACAGTGGAAAACGATCCAAACAGAAGAGAGGATGGGATAATATCAGAAGACAATGACTCAGGGGACTTAACCATCACAGGGAAATTCTGGTAATAAAACCAGACACAGAAAAAAAAGAGAAGCTGGGAGTTTCAGGATGAAGACTTGAAGACTTGGACCTGAAGAACATGAAAGTTGAAGTATG